>JAVJGI010000040.1:78668288-78692403 GCA_035590275.1 Ibycter americanus | reverse complement strand
GAGAGAAATAAAAAAAAAAAAAGAACAGACCAAAAAAAAAAAAAAAACAGACCTTTCAAAAGGAATTCCATCACACTGACCAGAGTCAATGGAAAGGTTCAGACAAACCTTCATGGGCTTAGACCAGCCCTGAAGACCTCACACATGCAGGAGAAGCTAGAACGTCCCAAAAGAGCAATTGCAATTTATAGTCAGTAACTCTGATATTGAACCACCACAAAGCACTTAACATCCAACTGTTAAAACTACGGCTACAGATTACTGGGTCAGAAATCCGTGTTCCAAAAAGTTACTGACTATATTGCCTTGCTTGCAGTGGCACTTCACGGTCTATATTAGATTATTTCAATTGTTATTAACATATTAAGTATGTATCAGCTGCTCAGAAAAATTCAGAATAATTTCTTTCACTTTGAAATAGTTGTCTGTCACAGAAACAGTATTTTTAACCAATTCTGTAACAGACTGTGTATTGATAACAATTTTTACTTCTTGCCTTCCAAACATTCATACATTAATGTTCTTTCAGGAATGAAAATATAAATGTATCCACTAATTAGAGTCTTGTTGCTTACTGATCTATACCGCAATCAATAAATTATTGGGTTTAATATAGAACGAGATTCTTCAGAAGGACAGTGTTACCCATCAATCAATACAAAGCAAACTATGAATATAGGTACGATTCAGTTGTATTCACTGCCTCTTATGAACTCCTGAAAAGAGTATTTCTACACTATCCTAACATTTTTAATATTCTGAATTTCTACTCAGCACAATCTGAGGTTATGAAAATAATTTTAAATGGAAAAAAACCTGTGAGCAAATGCTATTCTCAACTACAAACTGGAGTAGATTTCTACAGAGACATAATTGACTTCAATTTCTCCAAGCCTTTAAGCAGAAGTGAATCCGGTACTCTGACAATACATTTTTGCAGGGTTCTCCACACACAGTCCCAAGACCTATGCTCAACTGAATGCCGTTATAAACAACCGTTGAGGAAATACTCTAAGCTACGTTCTATTTACATCATGTCTTTAAGATGTACATCTTTCAAGGCATGCATTTCAGTGTTGGTTTCAGTGCCAAAACATTTTCCCTTCAAGAATGATGTTTTGTAGACAGAAAGAGCAGACCTTGTAAAACACGATTACTCATGTGGTTAAACTTACTCCTGCTAAAAAATAAAGACAAACGCACACACACAAAAAGAGAAGACTAGTGCATCATATTGGTTTAGACATATTTCTGAAAATACTGCTGAGATTTCAGCAAGTCTATTCCGAAAACTATTGTAACTAAGGAATCTTTCATTTTACCACCATTTTACTTTATTCCTGAGTTTTCATCAATACATTCTGACTCAAATTTCTTTCCTTCAGTAAACCTCAAAAGTCCAGTAATTTTCAGTAACAGTAATGCCATTAGAAAAATGTATTTTCATGTCATTGTGATATTTTAACAACTTGGAAACTATAAATCCTCATTATTATATAGATGCAAACACCCTCTCAGCTTTATAAATGATAACAAAACAATACTGTTGAAGGTAGGTGGTGAATGACTTGTTTCTGCTATGAACTCCTGCTCTTTACTTGCTCTTAGCCTGTCAGCACTTCATAAATTATTCCAAGAACTGAAATTAAGGCACATTTGGCCTCACTTTTAAAAACAGTTAATTTAAAAGAATTTTCACAATATAGAAACTTGCAAAAGATTGTGCCATATTTTTATTGAAAGGGATTGCAATGCAGGAAGAAGCGCAGGTTGTTGGGAATCAACACTAAAACCAAGAAAATTAAGCTTATGGGACCAAAAACATTCACCCTTGTAATTTCAGCCTTCCACACTGGAAATAACGGCACTGTATTAAAGATGTAATGAGGATAAAAGGGTGGTGTACTTTTTCCTGTCTGTGTCTACCCAACTGTGTAACTACACCAAGGATTCAATGAGACACAGCAGCATTTTTATCCCACTTGTATCTGTGCAGAAACCTACAGCAAGAGCACAATAGTAATAAAACCCCCTTTCGATTCCATAATTCTTGTTCTGCTATAAATTTAGTAAGAGCTGTGCCTTAACTGAAGACCATGTTCATGTCATTTCAGTTACCAACAGTGACATTCACCTACCCCAGCTGAAGCCAATGACAAAGTCACCCACTCAAAGTCCAATTAATCCCAAACTCCAGCTAAATGCCACAATATTTGGGGAAATTGGTATTGTTGATATTAATTAACTTTTCTAACATAATTTTTGGGGATTATTTCTACTTTAAATGCAGAAGCACTGAGATGTAGATGTATATATGTCCAATGAAAACCACAGCTGAGCATTTTCTACTGAAATGGTACAAAAAGTGATGGGAGCAAACTAAAGAAGAAAATTAAGACATCACTTTGTCAGATCTTAAAAAGAAATTAGGAGACTCAGCAATAGCATGCAAGTTCTTTCATGTTGAGAACATACTAAGAAAAGATTAAGAGCTACCACTTGTTGACTTCTGTAATTAAACAAACTCTGCCATAATCTCTGGAAATGTATTGCGATAGCTCTTCATAAAAATCATAACTAACAACAATATTTTAACTAGTTTACTTTTTATTATTATTGATTTTTCTTCTTTATGTAAGAAAGAATTAGTATGAATTAATACTACTAAAATATTTTGAAACCCAAAGTCAACTATGAAAACCAGAGGCTATGCAGTACAGTGAAAGAGTGTTCCTCAAAGAGCTTTATGTCTCATAAAATACTTGCTGGCTCTTAAATTTGTCTCTAAGTTCATAGTCAAACAAGTGACATGACTTGAAAAAAATAAATTGCATATATATGATGCGAAGGAACTGCTTTACAAATTCAAATAATTAATCAAATAGCAAGAGTCTGCAAAGATTGAGAATCACAGTGATTTTATATTCCCAACAAATAGGTTTCAAATACATCAGATTCATAAAAATAAAAGCACTGATTCACAAGTGCACAGCTACTGAAATGGAAATACATTATTTCTGAAGGTAAAAGTTTTATCTAGACTACATAAGCAGCAATGAAAGTATCAGGAGAAAAATACTGCAGGAAATTTGCAATTACACATAAAATTACTGGAAAAGCATATCTGCCTTAAAACGCATACATTGTAATTCATTTACCATTGTGCCTAAAACAAGAAAACAAAGACATGTTTCCAGTTGTCAAATCATGAATAAAGCAAGAAAAATCAAGAAAAGAATGGTAGGCTCCTTTATTTGCCAGGCAGTAAGCTGTCAAATCTCCATTCATTTTGTTTACATAATTTAGGTCTCATTAAGATGTCAATGGAAACAACATGATTTCTTCCCCCACCCAAAGTGTGTTTTTTATCCTAATTTCTCTGTAGGCTAGTAAAGACCATATTTTTGAGCTAGCAGTGGCATTAAACAAACCACAAAAGAGTCTTGTGAAAGACAGGCAACAATTTTTGAGTCTATTTCATATATTCCCCTCTTTAATCTAGGCCTTTTAATCTTGCCTCAATCTAAAATAATTTCTGGTTGACAAGCATCTCTGCTGCTTCATGCAGGGGGCAACAGACACATCCATTTGCTAAGACAATCCACTTTCAAAACTCTTCTTCCAGAGCCTTTTCAGTTCTTAGATCACCATCAGGCAAAATACCTAGATGCAGTGTAAACTACATTTAGAAATGGTTCTTAGGAAGACTACTCCACTAACCAGGTATTTTCTAGGAATAAAGCAATGTCACCTTCTTCCCTTTAGTGTCATATTTAGTACCTTTGCTTTTCTTGCCTTTGGTACAGCTCCCATATCCCTCATCAGCTGTCCTCTGCCAGTCACTTAAGAAGTCTGTATCCTAACACAACTCTTAAGAAGTTCTTTCTGCTGAAGACAGCATTTTGACAGAGACATGAGGGGGTGATATATGTGGAACAAACTTCTAGTAGTAGAAACAAGAGCCACATATAAATGTTCTAACAGATATTGACAGACACAGCTAATAAGTATCCTTAGTTTAACTTAAAAAAAAACCAACCAAACCAACACCCGCCCTCCAAAAAAACCCACCCTCCTAGCTGAAAGTTTTGACGTTTTCTGAGAAAGTTGGAAGATGTTCAAACTTCTTCCACTCTTGTTGGCTAAAACTTCAACCACCTCACCCCCACCTCGTTCTGAAAAGGTGACTGCAGGTTACGTAGCACTGTGTGAGTACTGAACCAAGCTCCAACACAGGGAAACCTGTTAAAACCTGTTTTTTCTTCTGTCTGTATTTTTGTAACATGGTGCAATTTCACATATTAAAATGAAAACCCCTTATTATTTTAAATACCCTGATTTTAATGGAACGGTGGTTTATTTTTTTTCTCAAGTGTGATAAGCTGCTTTATTTTCTCTGGTGCCCATTCTACTTGCTTCATCGCTCTTACTGCAGTACTTTACTGTCTACTCACTGCTAAGCTTATTTTCGAGAGGTCATCATGGACGTTTTCTGTCTGTAAGCAACTTAGTGCTACAATAATAAAGGAAGCTATATAGAAAAAAAAAGCAGCTTGCTTTGGAAAGATACTGCAATCATTTATGCCCACTGGGAAATTATTTATTTTTTCAACTTCTCTGCTACTTAAAAATTAAATGCCCTCTCAAAAGTAAAAAAGAAAAAAAGCGAATGCATTTCTTTGACAATGCCTGATGGTGAACACGCATCCATAGTTTAAAAGTGAAATTATGCAGTACTTCCACCTATGGATCAGCCATGCAAGTAAACAAATTAAAAAAAAATTAATCCAAAATTAAAAAGTCTAAGCACAGAGTTATTTTCAGTGAGGACAGCAAATGACTTACAGGCATGCTGGGTTTGAACTGGGAACTCACCATGGAGCTTTTATGGAAAAACATCCTGCTCCAAACAGGTAAGGTCTTCACGTAAAGGGGAAAAATGCACAGAAATTAGATGAAAACTCGATTACCAACAAGTACACTGTATATCATGCTTATTAAGATTTATGCAGAAGGTAAACAAAATAATTTCTTGTAACTGTTCATGATGCCCTGGAAGAGATGTAGACCTCTAATGTAACCAGCATGCTGACGCTCACAAACATAACTGCTCACGTGAACAGTCCCACTGACAACGCAACCACCCACAGAAGCAGGAGCTGACGGGGTAGCCTCTTCATGCACAACTGCTGTGACAAACGGAATGCATCAGTTGCAAGCAGGCTTTAACGTTATAATTCAAGTTAGACACAGTTTAGGTTTCCTTCCTGAAAATCTGCTGACAAATCTGAGACAAAAGCAGTCAAGAGCCTTAAACAGACATTGAAGTCAAAACCCATAGAAAAAGTAAATTAGCATCAAAAGCAACAAATATGCAGGTGTTTTCCATGAAACACTGAAGGTCTGAGTGGGATGGTTTTACAAATTTACTGGAAAGAGACAAGTCCTAAGGAAAAACAGTGACAGGTACAAGCACAACCTTTTAGAGAAAATTATTCAGCCCTCTTCTGTACAGAAACAAACCATTACATCCAAAATCTTTAGCAACTTTATGACACAGCAATCTTATTCCTCCGCTTCAAAGCTTGCATGGAATGCAGGAAACCCTAACTTACTTCAAATATATTTGATGTTAGAAATCACCTGATAGAGAGCTTAATGTTTTTGGCTACTCAACAATTTATCTACACCATGATTTTACTTTATTTTTTATTCAAGTATTTTGCACAGTGTATCATTTTTAAAGTGGTATCACTCCCCACTAATTTTAGCACATTTTTAATGGCTATCTCCGTTGTTCTTTTCATTACCCTCAAAAAAGCCATCACCATACTGACATTTGCATAAAATCTGAAAAGGAAGAACGGGAGGTAAATTTAGAGCTACTTACATTCTCAGGGCTTCTTGGATTCTCATTTGGGATGTAACATCATCCACAAAATTGCTGAATAATTGATTTTGTAAATGCCAGTGTGTTATTTTTCTTTTTATATTCTGTCTCAGAAATAAATTCTGGCTAGTTGGAACAAGTGAAATATTTTCCGGCAAGGAACTAACAGAAAAGGTCTATCACAGAAAGACATATAAAGCACTCAGCCATATGCCTACATGATTAAAAGGATACCAGTCTGACAAAAAAGAATTCTGCGAACTAAATTTGCCACAAACACAACATCAATGAATGAAGACATCCTCTTCAAAAAACCTTTTAGGTGAAGGTACAAACCTAAGACATATATTCTTTGACATGCAAAAATGTAAAAAACCAATAAAAAATATAACATTGCAGACACACCCCCCCTATTTTTTTATTAGTAAAATAGGCCAAAAAACATGCTGAAGATCTTTTAGACTCTGTGTAGCAGGCTAGCCTTTAACTGTTTGGATTTAAAAAAAAAGTTTGGTTAATGCTTTGCAGGACAGAGCTCATTTGGTAGAACCAGCTGCCTTTCTAGCCATAATACATCATCTCTGAATAGTGATAAAACCCAGTGAAATTGTATGAATTGTATGATCTCCTATACATTGAGCACATTCAGTCCCTGAGTCAGAGACCATTCTAATGGCTCAAGAGAAGATTAACCGAGCACTACTGCACCGTTTATCTAATGGAAAATTTTCCTTCTGCGTAACCCAAGTCCAATATAATTTAAAACCTAGAACGTATCTAGTGTAAATTTGAAGTCACTGGAGAGTGGTCCAATCTGACTGAGAGCTTAGAATTTCTAAATTATGGTCCGGAACGTTTCAAGGGGGCAAGGTTCCCCTCATCCCCATTCCCCCGTCTGCCTCAGTTTCTCTGCCTGCCAAAAGCAGGCAAATGACATTTAGCTGAGCTCATTAGAACATTTTAGAAGATAACATAGGTTGCTTTCCAGGGCCCCCCCCCAACATACTGTGTTGACCTGATTATACTTGCAAATTAATAATTTCTCTCTATTTTAATTACAAATTGACCCAGGTGGATATACGCTTCAATGAAAGGTTTTGTTTTTAACATGGATACAAAATCTTTTACCATGAAGAAAATTTAATTACAATTCCAAAGACTACAGCAGAGTCTTAATAAAAAGCCTTAAGTGTGGGAGAGACAACTTAGCATTTCCTTTCTGTTCATGAGACCTGATTTCTTTTAAGTTGACCTTTTTTTTTCTATGATATTTATATAAACAATTATTTTTCACTATTTCTTTCACATAATATGGATGGTATGTTAATTGAGAGGGAGTGAGAGAGAAGTCACAAATTACAGGATAACCCAACCTTGAAAAGACAGCACCAGATGGCTACGCTCGGTGACAGCAACAGAGCAATGCCAAGGCAAAAAACTCACTGAGGTTCCCTGCTCTCATAGCCAGTGAGAAATTTCAAAGGAAAATTATGGAATGAAGATGATTTACGATTGAAAATTCCAACAAATTTTCTTGATTTCTTATCTGATTCTGAGTTTTAGCAAGTTAAAAACTCAAATATTCTTTGATTTTGTGTTATGTTTAATAAAAACTACTTAAGCTTTTAATAAGCTGTGCAATATCCACTTATTCTAACCCTCATTGCTCTATGTTGCCATAGCGAGAATTCTTTCATAAATAGTGCCATCTAAACAGAATTCAGTGCAAATAACTGTATTGCGTATCAATTACAAATCATTACAGTAGTTGCTTTATTACCAAAATGTATTATAAAAGCTAAAGGTGACATAAAACACGTCTGAGAAACGTGCAAGAAAGAACATCTGAGTTCAGCATGCAGGAAAGCTGAGCTTTTCTACTGAATTCTTTAACTTTACTTTTTAATTTTTTTCTCGACAATTTTAGTTACTTTTTCCCTACTTAATTGTATCATCACTTTGCACTCCTTATTTTTGTTTGCTTCAGTAGTAGAACCTGGGATAAATTAAGCTGAGTCAAAATAAAACAAACAGGTATCAGTGATTTTCAGTACATGTAGCACAAGCAATGAAAAACACTAAAATGATAAAATTGCATCACTTTACCTACTTTTCCCCTTCCTTACTGGGGGTGCAGTGAGGGATGGGTTGAAGAACTGATGGAGTTTCATCTTTAAAAACACACTGTCTAAATCTTTTGGATGGAAAAAAAGTAAGCCCCAACTAATGCAGGTTACATCCTGGCGTTTCACTAAAGCTATAATGAATTTGGGAATGAAGTATGATACAAATATAATGACCATACCTCTTGAGAAAGTTAAAACAAATGCTGCTGTCAAGAGAAGCCAACTTTTATAATAGTTTTTCTTTTGGGGCAATTATTGTCTCTTCTATTTCCCTCCTTCCCATTACAGCTCATCTGTATCCCCACATTCTTACAAACTGGAAACTAACTACAACTCATTCTGCAAACACAAGGATCGCTTATAAAGCTATTGCAGAGCACAAAGCTGTCTTCTAGCATATTCTGATTCACTGCCTTTTATAGACAAGCATGAGATGGATCATACAGTTCTTCCCCTTTCAAATCTATAAGCTCTTTGTAAATGAGCAATGAATTAACCCATTCACCAGACTTGAGAAGGAATTCAGCATTACTATTAAAATTTTGAGAGGGAAACTGAGGCACAGACATATAAGGACTTATTAAATCTAGCTCTTTAACTGCCTTCTATCCCCTTAATCTTTAAAACGTATGATACTTCCTTACTCGTTAGCATTAAAGCCCCTTTGGGAAAGCCTATCTGCTCCTCAGAACGTGCTGACAGTACAAACTACAGGAAAGTGAGTCAAAGGGATGACAAAATATAGGGACAAAAATCAAGTGCTTCATGAAGATGCGGAAATTACAATGAGAAACCTGAAAAAGCAAGGGAAGAAACAGAAGGCAGGGAACAAGGAAATGTGGTAACGATGGCAAGAAGGGAGGGAATAGTCTGGGATGCTCAGTGCTGAGAATGTATATTGTATTCAGAATAAGAGAGTTTAATGACTGATCAGAAAGTGTTCCAAAATCTACAAGTTTGCATGAAAAAAAAAAGCCACCAAAACATCTGTGATGAACAGCACAGCAACAACACAACTCCAGATTCTGGTCTTTCATTCCCATAGGGCTACAGCAAACACTTCTAAAAAATTTACTGCCATTCCACCTGTCAACTAAGATGACATGCTTTGCAGCTCTGCTTGAGACAGATGATATTAAGAGCACTGATCAGTCCTTTCAGTACCTGAAAAAATACTTTGCTGCCTTGGATACTAGCAGAACAAAACCCAGCTTGACTTTTTGGTTAATAAAACCTGCAAAACTTCATTAAGATGTGTACTATTAAAGAAGCTTTTCACATGTTAAAAGCAAATAAAACGGACAAATCCAGAACTGCTAATTATATAGTATTCTTTTAGTCTTGCTTTTAGAAACATACTGCAACAGATTAAATTTCTAATTCTTTTAAAAGTAGCAACAACAGAAAAGGAATCTGCTTTGAGGGCCACTGAACAGTGACTGCAAAATCCAACTGATAGCGAGTTCGTCTCCTTTTCTGATCACTGCACAATCACAAGGTTAAGCAGCTGCTCCCAAAGAAGAGCCTTGTTTCCTCGGAGCAGTGCTTAAAGGTGCTGACCATGTAGGTGTAAATACATCTGTCTTTTGCCATTTGCAGTAATACATGCCTCCTACACTTCTCAGAGTGAGGCAGATGGTCCCTGTCCTGTCTAAATATTACACTGTACAGACTTACATTGCTATGTGTTTCTAGAAATATGAGGGCAGATGTTAAATATGTTAAACACACGCTTTGCCCCCTGGAGGTTTAAGTTAAGGCTGCTGTCTCAATTTGGTCATTTTAGGCATGCCAGGCTTCTTGGATCCTAGGCATTCCTCTTAAATCCCTGCTTTATAAATGCAGCTTTTCATGTTAATTTTGTGTACTTTCATCAAATATTTTGGATGCAGAACAAATGAAGGAAGCTCTCAGCTCAGCATTACACATCTACATGGGCTTCACTGAAAATTATGATCCTCATTCATGAAAACTCTATTTACACAGCAGGGTATTTCCCATGACTGTTGTTTTCCCCCCTTACATAAAAGCCTTACTGAATATTTTAAATTTAATTAGCTTTAAGAATAACACAAAATAATAGGACAGGGACAGTTTGTGAATAGTAAAATTCAGTTTAGAAATTTACTTTAGAACTCTCTGAATACGTTTTAAGATATTTAAGAATAAAACATTAAACAAAATCATGCAGACTTTACATTTGCAATAGTTGTAGAAAAGTTTGCTTCTATCACCACAGCATTAAGAAAGCAGCCTTTGTCAAGGCCATTGCAGGACTTAACATTGTAAACCAAGTGCTTTTTCTCAAATCATCATCCTCACCAGTACTCCTATCACCCTACCTTCTTCACGGCAGACCCTCAGATGGCTTTTTATTCTCTTTCTATGTCTTGTCCTACCTTATTCTAAGTGTCTATTCCATTCCTAGGAACCCACCAATAGAGCCCAGAATTACATTTCTGTCCTTCTCTGACCGTACTCTTCAAGTCACCTTTTTGATATTTTCCCTCATTGAGGAACTGTAACTTCCTGCTTGTCTCCAGGCGCACCAACCTCTCTCTGATCCTACCTCCCTTCCCATCCTCATCCAAGATCACACCTTTCTATCCTTTCAAAATTCACCTGATTACTAGCACTTTCCCCTCGCCTATGTTTAAACTGGGGGTGGGGGTGGGTGGAAGGGCAAAAACAAGCAACCAAAATGTATGCATGGAAGTTAAACCACAAAATTACCCTGATATGGTTTCTTTACTGTTTCCTAAGTTCCATTTACCATTATCTATTAACTTCAGGAACTTATCTGCTGCCAGCCTCTGTGCTTAGGGCAACCACGTGTTCGTAGTTCACAATTTGGCTCAACAAGCTTAATGAAATCCCTGTTTACAGCAGCATGAGCAGGACTGAATTTTAGATAGACACGTATATAGATACACATGTATGTATGTTCATACATATGCAAGCTTCAGAACATCACCATGCATACTGGAGCGCTAAACAAGACAGTAACAGATTTCACAGGATGTCCTGAACACTCAAGCACAGAATATGAGAATTACTCAGGGAGAGAGGGAATATTGGCAAGCTCTCACCTGATAAATAATTCCCAGTTCACGAAACAGAAGGTAAAATTCACCTCACTATTGAGGTTTGAGCAAGAAACCACTGAAGCAAGCAAGACAGTGCCTGCACCCATTTGCCAAAACACAGAAACATGTTACAACCCTGTAGGACTCTCAACTGTTTCGTCCAACCACCTGCCATACTCAGTCTATTTTCCTTAAAAATTTAAAAGCCATCTGTAAATTAATGGATCGGTCAGACTTTTAACTAGAAAATATTCAGGGATTTGAACAACCAAGAAGTGAGAGGGGAAAAAAACATAATAATCACCCACGAGCTTTATGTATTAATTGCAAAACCCGAAGATCTGAAATTTAGCAAAAGTATCAACTGTTGAACCCAATTAACTTCAAATTGTTACAGTTTATGAAGCTCACAAAATCTTCTTAGTTATTATAACATACATATATATCTAGTAGACTTCTTCACAACAAATATTTTGAAGTGCTTTTATCACGACACAGTGAGAAGTACCAAAGTGTAGCTGGCTCCAGAATGGAAGTCCACACGTGAATTTCATAGTACAGAACAGTCACTTCAGAGGAAAAATAAGCTCAAGAAAACAGCAGGATTAACTTCTGTCTTTATGCTCGACCTGGCTTCCTGTCTTTCCACTTCTGATAGTCAAAAATCATTTCTGCTTGAGAAGTTTGGAAATCAAAATAAACAAACATAAAACCAAAAAGTAAACCCATAACTTAATTCTGACTGAATACAGCTCTGCTTACGTTTCATACCAATTCCTGGTGTGAAACTTCTCCTGATTTCAGCATACAGTATTTCCCACATGACAGACTGCAAGAAAATGACCCACTCAAATACTCCTGAATTTCTGGAGATTTGTTTTCAGGTTATGTTTACTTAGCCAATGCTGGTTCTCTTTTCTTCTCTCCTCTTCTGCCTCCCCCCCTTATGTTGCCATTAAATTACATACATAGAAATTAAAATAAGGTATAAAACTAAGTATCACTAATAACACAAATTCTTTCCATATTAATAATAAATAACAATGTTAAGAAAGGTTTGTGCACATACACTTACCCTGTGCGTTTGGTGATGGTCCCTAATGTCATTGGCTGTTTGATTTGAGCAAGAGGCAACACCACAGTCAAACTTGGAAGAGGCAGGAGCCGAGGGTTTCCAGGATTATTGTTTGTGAAGTTATTGTAAGTGTCTTGGCTGTTCAATTTACCTTGATGAGATAGAGATGTAATAAAACACATTATTGGATTTTTTTTCTTCATTTATCATTTCTACAGCTGCCTGAAATAAGCCATTGCCAAAAAAAAGAAAAAAAAAAAAAGAAATAACAAGCTTCTATTGTAAGCAAAAACATATCTGAAAAAGTCATATTCCTTTCAGATAAAAAAATAAATGACAATGGAAGCAGCAAATATTTATTTTTATATATGGAGATAAGGTCCCCTTCCATGGAAGGGAAACTATTCATGCTGCTGCTGCTTGCCTGATGGTTTTGTTCACCAAAAAGTTTTCAAGTTCAATTTGAAGAACAAACTCTGAATTACAATTCTCTTTAAGGGGAAAAAAAAAATCTGGAAGGGAATTATTCTCCTAAAGTACCACATACAGTGTTGGTAATTGAAAGTCCTGAAAAGGTCGCTTTTGTTGTCTCTATGGATAAAGGCACACATAACAGTAATCTGCTGAACTAAGACTGGAGGAAAATAACAAGTAACTACATAAAATAAAGCCATACCAAACTACATGTAAAAATCAAGAAAGTATTAAAAAAGCAACAAACTTCATATTCCTTCAAAAAAGAAGAAGAAAAACCCAAAAGATAGGTACTTACAAAGGGAAGGGGAAAACATAACAAGAAAATCCCAATAATCCTAAATTTAGCTTGTTTCAAAGAGGTCTGTGCTGGATATACGCCCAGTTTAGATACGCTTTCTTACTTTCTGTATCGTTCTGTAGTCACAACCTTTCATTCTTCAGTTAGAAAAGGAAACTAGCTACAAATTTCATGGACAGTAAAGAAAGAAATGTGAAGAAACCAAAGAAAGAAGTTAAACAAAAAAAGGGGCCAGTCTGTTTATAACAGAATCAAAAGTACTTTAAATAGACAAGCAACCATGAATTAAAAGGTTTAGATCATTAACTTGTTTTTCTGTGTTCCTATAATGCTGTGAAATGCTGGCTTTGTTCTTAATCAAAAGGGAGCCATATTGGGAATTAGGTTCCTAAACAACCGATGCATTCTACACAGATATTATACAAATCCCAGGCCAAATCCATACAATCTGACTGAAGAGCAGCCACCTTTTTTCAAGGAAGAAAAACAGCACAGAAAAGGGTTTCTCACAGGAAGCTGCCTGAAAAGCTTTAATGGTACTTCAGATGGATTGAAAATAGGAAAAGGAAGGCGGAAAAATCTTAATGAATGTCTCATCATCCTAAAGACACTCAATGCTTCCTTCACCCTTCTTTTAATACTACATAACTGTAAGCTTAGGGGCTTTATTTGTTTTTTCTACAAAGTCCATAGACCTCTGCATCTTAGAAAAGCACAATAACAAAAATGATGAAATTACAAAGTGTATTTTGTGTTAAGTATCTGGCCTGAACACTGGTCAATACATTTTAAGAGAAATAGCAAGGCTTTAATGAATAACAAGCCTATTGAAGTCTCAGAGAGCAGATTTCATTAATAGCAATTTTCCTGCACCAACTTAGCATAAAAAGAAACAGGAAAGGGGGCGGGGGGGGAACCCAAAAAACACCCAAACCAAAAAATAGCTCAGTTTTAAATTAAGACCAAGATGCAATTAATTTTCAGATTAGTTTCATAATGCATTCTTTGTTTTTGTAGAAAGGAACATGAATAGTTTTCTGCATTATTGTCTAATTAGTTACTATGGCATGTAATCAAGGCCTCTCTGGAAGTGTTTCTCTCCGCTATATTCACCATGAGCAACTGCATGCTACACAGCAAACAGCGACATTATCTACAGAGGGGGGCTCCAAATGTCTGTAATTTGTTTTCTTTTACTTGTTAGGAATATAATGATTAACTATGAACTACTGAACCAAATGACTGTGTTGTAACAGTCCTCTCTCTCTCAAGGCACATTTAATTACTCAGTGCCCTCTGCTCCCAACATCATGTAGTTTTCCATATGCAAAACCTTCAGCTGATTCCACAGACTATTTGCATGCAGAGAAATGAGGCGTTTGCAGATGTCTTTCCTACACAAGGATGAGCTGCTTTCTTTTCATACAAGTTGAGGAATCCCAAGGCAGTGAAGGATACTCAGAAAACTCCAGGATTAAGTCATCACTGAGGAGTTTTCTATTAATTGTAGCAACAACATCCTACAAATTTTTAGGCTCACACATAAGAAAACACAAAAGTAAACAATAAAATTACTAAATTATACAGAGAGAACTGAAAACGTGTAAAAGAAATGCTGAATGGGACCAAAATCTAAGATGATTCTTGAAGAAAAAAACCCCACCAACATTCAGAAATTAAGCATTTAATTTTAAAATGTATAGCTTAACCTAATGTATATGAATGTCAATGAAAAAATTAACTAAACCAGAGCTCATAATGCACAGCACTTCACAGCACAAACATGATACAAAAATTCACCTATGACAAATGGAAAAGCTGTAAATATCTAATGTATATCCCAATAATGATTGCCTGCCGATCTGTATTTCCTGCAGCAACATTCAGTTGCTTAAATGCAAATAAACGCAATGAGAAAGTAATAGAAGTCAAAAATTAAAAAGTTGGAATGCTACAAAAAGGACACATTATTTCTGACAGTAAAGTTTTTCTTAAAAATCTGACTACAACAATATTAAGATGGAGCCAATGAGTAAGGCTAAAGAAAAATCATGCTTAGTAGAAAAAATATTTGCTCTCATTTACACTGAATTATTTTTAGCTATGTTTATGATAGAAATCTTCTATACTGTTACATCTTCCTTGCATGTTGCCTCAGACCTATGAGAGAGGTACATGCTTGTCATCTTAACTGCATAGCCCTGGGGATCCAGTAAATGCACTCGATGAGTAGGGCTGTTCCTTCCCTAAGCCTTCAGGAAAGGCTGTATTGTGCAGTCTGAATTTCACTGCAGCAAAACACTGTCACACATTACCTTTAATAAGTCATTTTAAAACCCCATGATTTTATGGTGTGCTGCTGTACCCATCCAGAAATTCAACAAAGTCGCCCTCCATTCCTCCAGCCCTCGGAAGCAGGACACTCCTCCTGCAGTAAAAGGGAGTTGTGTGCACACAGGACTGCCGTAGCAGGCCAAAAGAGCACAAAGAATGCAGTCAAGCATCAACATTATTTCTACAGCTCAAGCAGTTGTTGATTCACTGTCAAAGGACAAGCAACAAATAAGCCAAAGTTTAAGTCCGCTAGAAATATCAAACATTTTTCATACAGCAGAATCCTGTCCTCAAGTTACCTTGCCACATGTGGACAGTATATATTCATTCTTGTAAGGAAATGCATATAAAGAATCAAACCCTGGAATTATAGCTGCAATAGAGCAGTTTCACTTAGCAC
This sequence comes from Ibycter americanus, assembly GCA_035590275.1. Lineage (NCBI taxonomy): Eukaryota > Metazoa > Chordata > Aves > Falconiformes > Falconidae > Ibycter > Ibycter americanus. The sequence goes on along the minus strand of JAVJGI010000040.1, from coordinate 78,676,717 downwards.
TGACAATTTAACTTTAAACGCTAACTTGGTTGTATACCGACAGCTACGCACAAATCACATCCTACTGACTATTCAAGGAATACTTTCTACTGCAATTAATTTAGAGAAAATTAATCATCATCACTACAATTTCATGGCAAACACCCTCTCAGGAATCAGTCTGAACATTTCCAGCAGATCATCTTGGGCAAGGAGGCACTTTCCCTTGGTCATCACCCAGAGAGTGAGCTTAGCAGCCTCAGGACCCCGTGCAAGCCACGTCCTTTTGGTTAAGTATCTGTCTGTCCACGGGCTGCCACGAAAGAGATTTTCAGATGACAGCTCAAGAGCTGTGCAAGTAATACATTAAAGCCAGTTTAGGCTGAGGTTTATTTTCCCTGTAAGCACTGCCCCACTTGCCTGTGCTCCCTCTCCAGCTTGGGCCACAGCCCAGGACACATGCAGAAAGAAGCACTTGCATTATTTTCACTCAAATATTACAGACTCAGGGTCCAAATTCCTGATCACAACTAAACCTGAGTCAAAAAACCTCCTACAGTTAATCCTAAATCAGCCTTTTAGACTTCCATTGGAGAAAAATAAAAGAAAAAAAAAAAGTCTTATGTCTCAATATAAGCTGCTGGTAAATCTATTAATTTTACTAAGGGAGCTGCAAAAAGCTGAGGATGTCGTGGCTCTGGTAGTCGGGCAGCAGAAATTTATTTACAAGTGCAGCATTATATTAGATAAACGCTGCATCCTCATACACAGAAAATATGATCGGTTGGTTCTGCCTTCGTACCTGTTTGCTGAAAGTCTGCAACGAAACCGCCATCGTATCATCCACCCAGAACCCAAGCCACACGTTTCCAGGCATTTTATTCCACAAATAATCAAAGGAAAAATGGATTAAGTTGAGGAGAAAAGTGAAGAAGGAGAACAACAATGGGCTTTGTTGTCAGATTGAGGGAGCGGCTGCCGTGCCGGCCTGGCTGGGGTGTATTCCCAAGCCAGCCATCATTAACAAGCTCACTTCCACCGAGAGAAAAAGGGAGGCCTGGAAGTGCCGGACAAAAGAAATCCCAGCAGACAAAGGAAAAACAAATTAAAAGCACCATTATAAAACACAGATGCTAAAAGGAAAATAAACTTCACAAGATTTACTGGTTTTTGACAAAGCTGGACATCTGTGGAAAAGCCATCAGGAGCAGCTCCCAGGTCCGGCTTGGCCCTCGCCCTCCTTGCTGTCCCCACTGCTGTCGCCGCCCCAGCATTAACTTACTGACAGCTACAGGTTTTGTTCAGCGGTATTTTATTTACAATCATTGTGAAACCTATAAAATATGCTTAAGGCCTGAATGTGGGATTTAAAGATTTGATCAAATCAGATGTTTTTAAGTTTTCAAAGCGTGGGTTTGGATATGAAAGGAAAGCTACACCTAGGTGCTAGACTTGCCAGTATGTAACACTGTATAAAAAAAGCACTCAACCAACTGAAAGCAATTAATACAGTAAACTTGTCCTCTTCTGATCAACTAAAAGCCTTGATGAATTCAGGCCAGGTTTCAAATTGGTCAGCATTTGAACGGAGTACTTCAGGGCACTGCTGTCAGAGATCATCTCTGAGGAGAGAAGAAGAAAAACATCCTGATTTTTGCAGCTACTAATGACATAAAGATACACCAAGCCACAGGGTGGCAGATACACTTCCCCCAGCCCCAGGAGCTCCCCTGTGAACACAGTGTGGAGCAGCCAGTGCTACGCAAAGGCGCTTCATTGGACCCTGTAAGAATTACATTGACGGAGCCCCACTGATCGCCCTGCTGTGGCTTTGTCCTTCTCTCTAGTCCACAGGTAGTACCACGTTAACGCGACCAAATCACTTCTTCCCCAATGTAAACCTAGTTCTAATACATCGGCACCACAGATCTGGGCAGGCAACAGCCTCAAGATAGGAAGGGAATGCAGGAATTCACAACTGAGCTTCAAACCAAAAGCGCACCCCCTAAGGGATGCAAACACCAACTTACTACCAAACTGAAATGAAATCATTTCACCCATTACATCTCCCTTGGCAGTTTCAACTGTATATGGTATATTTCCTCCATTCAAGTGTTGTGGGATCCTCTTCTGCACAGAGAAATTCCACCCTGTTAGTGAACAAAGCTAACAGGACCTGGCCCAGACATTTTTTCTGGCAGGCAAGTAATTATCACAAGGATTTTAGTTTCTCCATATACTTTACATGAAAAACCAAAGTGGTATCGAGCACCTCTCAGCCTCATATTAAAGTGATTCTATGTTGATTTTTTCCATTTTTCTTCCATTACTCCAATACAAAAAGCTTAGTAATGCAGTGTCATTAAAATTCAAAACCCACTTGATTAGCTTTTATATCTTACAGTATTTAACAGCCTACATTTCAAAGCGTACCACGTAGGCTACTGACATTAACACTACATATAAACATCTTTAGTTTGGTAAATAAAAGCGTAGTAACTCCAGGCTATGCAATCCTGTGGAGGCCGAGATACACAAAAATGAACTGTGTTTGGCCATTATTTCTGTTTAGTATAATACTGAAGATTCCTCAACTAAACATTCACTAATCATATAATGCAAGGGAAATAAAACCCTTTCTAACTGGCAGACAGAAAATGGCAGGAAAAACAGAAGTGTCATGCTTGTGGTAGTTTATTTTGCTTTGCTTTTTTATTCAATACAAAAAGTTTCCCGGATGAGAATGGAAAGCTTCCCAGCTTCGGTTCCAAGACTTTCACCCTTGTTTCTGACCTTTTCTCAGACATGTTCCAGTATAATCTGTAATCTACTACAGTCGGAAGAGGAAACAGCAGCGCCCTGGTGAGAAACGCTGCCTTGTGACCTGAATAGAGAACGCCGCGGAAGCAATGCTGGCTCACAGAAGTCATTTGGAAGAGCTTGACAGACAAACTCAATAGCATCCCGAGAAACACGCTCAGCACCACGAGTGCTAATTGCTGCCAAAGTGGGCTTTTTAAGTTTTGTTTTATTCAGTCAAATGTGTTTTATCTTTCTTTGTAATATGTTACACATTTTCCTAGAAAAAGTCAGGAAACTGATTATTTTCATTAATGGTTGCTTTTGAATTAAAGGTACATCAGTTTCCTTGAATAGCATCCTACCAAATTTAGACTTATATCACACCGTGACCCTCCATATTTCCAACACAATTAGACCCATTAAAGGAAGAATATTATGTACTACCTACAGCATGTATACGCACATGATCTAGCTACTTAGAGCAAATTTTTCTCTCAGCTAAACTGGTTCAAGTCCAAAACCTACCACTAACTTTATTCCACTGAAACAGATGGGAGAAAATAATGCAGTCAGTTGTTTTCACAATGTCTAAAACCACTTGATATCGAACCTTTTGAAACACAGCTGCACTAAATCTCATGATTGTCCTAAGAAAGCAGAACTTGCTTTCCATTTGCATCCAGGTGAGGCATGTGACAATGAGAGGCGAGCTTGTAAGTCAGAATACTCTGCGAAGACATGCAAGCGCCACTCCAAGTGTCTCAGCCGCTGTGGAGGCAGAGTCCTCTGCCCTCTCACCCGAGCTCCTTGAACTTCAGCTCTTCCAACTGCTCATCAGCGTCATCCACTCAAAATCTGAACATGGCCTCATAATACTCCTTTCCTCCTGAAGTTTCTCTTTCTTCTACTATCTTCGGTTTCAAAACCTTTGTCTCTCCCTTATAAAGCCTCCCACTGATAGCTGAAAACCTCCTAGGCAAAGGTTAGAAGAGAGAAGGAACTGCCACAACCTCTTTGCTGCCCGTTACCTCTCCCTGGCTGAAGACGGATTATGTGAGAACAGTTCAAACCTCAAGCTCTACCTGGGATTTGAACCTGTCCTTTACTTATACAATTAGTGATGGTCGGCTGGCCATTTCACCTACCTACATGGGTATTTCTTCTTTCCCTGCATGGAAAAGAAATTACATTGACAGTCCAGAGTAATCAAAAAGGAGAGGAAGCCACTTCTGCCAGAACAGCACCAGTGCCTCAGGCCCCATGGCACCTCTCACCGGCAGCTGTGAGGGACATCCACAGTGTTAACCGCCTTGTCTAAAAAATGTCTCCTTGAAAATCTGACACAAATGTCTGCTTCTTCCCTTGCCGTTTCCCCCCGCCTCATTTTGTACAGACACCAATTTGCTGTGCTAAAGTTCCTCAAAAAGAGCTGCACAGTAAAGATGCCTTGAAGCTTTTCCTTAGAAAACAACCCCTCCACCACCACACATACAAGTCTGGCATAATAATCATCTTTCAGGACTTATTTAACTAAAAATATTGTTGGTGCAAAGCTCAAGTCCATTTATGGACAAAACTCGAAGTAAAAACCAACAACAAAACTTGTTTGCCAGCTGTTGGCTCCAGGCTTTGCACGGCCATGAAGCAGGCAGCAGCAGTAACACTTCAGCTGGTTTGCTCCAGATGGTGGTTACCAGCAAAATCGGCCAAACTGGCCTTTCTGCTCTTAGAAGGCCAGTAAACACCAGCCAGGGAAGGGTCCAGACGTCGCCATCCTATTTGTACCAGAGCTTGCACCTTCACTTCTTCACAGGTTAAAAGACTACAGGATTAGTTTCTTGTAACTACTACAGGTATAGCTGCTGAATATTTTGCAAACAAATGCGAAGGTGCACTGCCCATCCTCCCCAGTGCTTGGCCGTAAGCCAGCTCCGGACCAGAAAGTATGGCTGTAGCTACCACAGCACTGAACTTGAGTTTGCAAACTCTTCCAAGGAAAAGGACTATGTGAGCTCAGACTTAACACTCCGCTAATGAGGTTATCGTACAAGGCAGCTTCCAGGCACTGAGTAGAGACTCTGTTACTCCCATTTCTTGCACATGGGAATTTTACTAACACTGTCTGATGGTGAATGATGAAGCGCTTGAGAAAACAAGTATGCACTATTACTGCTCCGTGTCATGTCTATCAATCATAATTTATATCAACACAGTTTTGAATTCAAAGTCTTCTTTCAGGGATGACTCTTGAGATGCTTCAGCTTTGTGAACTTCAGAGAATTTGGGTGCCTCAGACTTCTCCTCAAAATGATACAGAACAAAACGATCTTTATGAACTTTTTTTTTTTGTATTGGGACATCACAGTCAAAAAACCTGGTCAGTTTGTCTTAGAAACCGCAAAATGACTGGTCTGGGAAGTTCTGAAGGACACCTCTGTATGCAGCTGTGCTGGGTGAGGACACGAGGAAAGTTCAGTAGCAGCCCCTTACCCAAAGGGCTTAGCTTATTAGAATTTAGTACTGATAATAAACTACATCTTAATACATTTTGACTTTTTTCACCCCACCTTTTTATACGTATGCCTTATGTTCCCTTGCTCTAGCCGCAACAATTAGCACAAATATTTTAGCATCTGAATTCAATCCAGGTTGAATACACAGCATTTATCCTCAGTTATGTGGGAAAAAAAAAGAAGTGCCTTGAGAACCACTGCGTATGAGGACTTGATAATAATATCCATGCGCAATTATAATAAACGGCTTGTCTGAAACACCCATAGAATAGGAACTGAAGTAAACCATAGCAATCTCTCTCCCTCTTCCACCCACCACACACCCTCAGCAGCTCTGCTCTTTTACCCATGACCGTAAAGGATGTTTTCTGGCTCTGTGACAGCATCGTGACTCAGGTCATGAGAAGTGTCAAAGATGCATTTCCTTGAGATGGGAAAAAGCAACTGATTTTAACAGCCCACAAAGACTTAGCAAAAAGAATAAGCCCCATCAGCATATTTAAGGGTAAAGATAAACCTTTTAAAAGATACAAGTATATTTTATTTCCAATCTTAATGCTTACGTTTTTTTCCATAAAGTGTTTACATTTTTCAGACTACCAAAAATGCACAGTTGATTTAAATGCCTTACTTAAGAATAATAAACCAAAAAAAAGGACAACAAGGGCAGCACCCATTTACTGCATAATCAATCACCAATCATATACACAGGGAATCTGATTCAGACGGCAGACAGAAGGGATCAGTCCCGGAGGATTCCCTTTCAACAGCGGCTGTGCCCTGCAACACCTACTGCCAGGGTGTTTGGGCTTGAACTCAGCAGGTCCATCAGATAAAAGGATTGTTCCCACCAGCTCCTGTCCCCATTCCTTTCCCTCGCTGGTTACTAACACAGAGCTTCACATGCTTTCACCTTCCTTCATGCCAAACCTTACTTGTCACACAACACCCTCAATACTTAAACCTCCTCCTTCAGTTGATACGGTCTCTTGAAAAACTCTAGATTCTACTTTCTCACCTTCTGATCAAACATATTACAGGCTTGTATCAGGTGAGCAAAGCTACTTTTTGTCATTTCACTGATCGCAGCTCCCTCAAGCCACTTACATTCCTTGACCCACCAACAAATTTCCGGACCACGCTGTCTCCCCTGTACTAGACCTCTCTTTTCCCAACCTAATTCCAGCCCTTTCCGTTTTGTGCTTTGGACAGGAACACCATTCAGAAAACCTTCCTCGCATCACTCCTTCAGCGACTGACTCTTTTCAGCTGGCTTGTTATTTCAAAGCTCGCTCTCAGTGACTGCTTTTATGCTGATCACACTCATTTCCCCTTAAAACACTGTTCTATACAAGCATATACAAGGTATAAACAAGCTCTATACAAGGGTATCCAGTCCTCTGCACAGACCCATAAAGCACCTTGAGAAGCCATAAAGCAGTTGAGCACTCTCCTTCTTGTGCATCACTAATATCGCTATTTATCAGTTCCCAGTTGGTAACTAGAAAACCCTATCAAAAAGCAGGCGTAATCTGCAGCATGTCTTTATTACTCATGATGTACAAGAAGGAAATACACTACCCTGTCCTTTATATACGTGGTTAAGTGGTGAGATTCGCAGCTGGAAAAACATCTTTCTCCTGTATATTAAGAGGAAGTAATCGAGGGAACAATTGAAATAAAAATAGAATCCCAAAATGTCATTTTATTAAGTCATTTTCAGAGAAACACTTAAAAATCCAGTTACTGTTTCTCCTTGGACTCCCTCAGTGCATGCCTCTGACACATCAACACTTGACCCTATAGAAATTCTCTTCCGTTTGATGTTACCAAGACCGAAATCATCCATCTTGACAGGAAAACTTCAGTGGGACGCTCACATCTGTGGTAATCCAACTCCTCTCTGCCTTCCACCTTCCTTTCACCTCACGATCCATCTTTGACATCGCGGTCTCCTGTGCACTACCTATTACTTCCCCTCCGCCTGCCTACCCACAGCCTTTCTGGAACGGTTTGCTTTGACCGCTGCTATGGTATTCACTGGGCTAAATCACTCAGTCCTATATTTTTACACTTCATATCTCAAGAACTGCAATTCCCTTCTGATGTCAGTCTCCTTCAATTTTCAATTTATCTGGAATACTCGCAACTCCTTCTTCAAATCTAAAGGCAAACATACATTTGCCCCAGTCTCAGATCTACACTGTTTACAAAAGCCCACTTCTAAAACACTTTATGTACAGACACAAACTTCCCTTGTGACAGAATTTATCAGTCTACTTCCCTACTTATCTGAAGGGAATGGATCTTTTTCTTCCACTTCAGAAACTATCCAAGATATACCACCCACTTCTTTCACTCCACTGATTCTCCATCCATTACAAAAAAAATAAAAACAGGGGGTGGGGGGGTGGGAAAGCAGCTAAACCCACAGCTCATTTACAACCAGTAAGCTCCTGGCCAGTACCCAAACTGGCGCTCAGGCTCACCGTACCTGCTCTGCCTGTGTCATCGGGGCTGCTGTAACGGCTGGCTCCGGGGGCCTTGTGCAGCCCTTCCACAGCCAAGAGCCTGCAGACAGCCCTGCGATTTTTCCACAAGGAAGTAATGGTCTCTAAAAGTCCTTAGCAGAATTCCCACCAGGTAAAAAAAAAAAAAAAATAAAAAAAGTTACATTTCCCAACTGCCTTAAAAACATCAAGAGAAACTTCAAATGTGGGCGTGAACTGTGGGGAGCCGCGGCGCTGCCGGAGGGGCTGTGTGAGGAGCCCCGGCCTGAGGAGCCAACAGCCCCTGCGTGAGGATGGGGGGTGGCCCGCTACCACCCCCACTCTTTGGGAAGTGTCTCACGCCTGTCACAAAGCCACCAGGAGCACCCTGAGGAGGCTGTGAGGGGTCACCGCTAGGCAAGAAGCGCCCTGGATAGAACCACCGGATCGCTTCGGCTGGCAAAGCCCTTGCAGAGCGCCCAGCCCAGCCCAGCGCTGCCAAGCCCTGCGCTAACCCCAAGCGCCACGGCTACATGGCTCCTCCACGCTCCCAGGGACGCTGGCTCCCCGCCAGGCAGCCTGTTGCGAGGTTGAATCGCGACAGAAAGTCTCCCGGATGGAATTAGGGCTGGCGGGAGGGGCGGCG
>JAVJGI010000040.1:78647468-78661349 GCA_035590275.1 Ibycter americanus | reverse complement strand
GGGGCAACAGGCACAACCTGAAACAGAAGAAGTCCCATCTGGATATGGTGAAAAACTCCTTTGCTTTCAGGGTGACAAAGCACTGGAACAGGCTGCTCAAGGTGGTTGAGGAGTGTCTTTCTCTGGAGACATTCAAAACCTGCTGGATGTGACTCTCTGCAACCTGCTCTAGGTGAACCTACTTTAGCAGGGGGGGTTGAACTAGATCATCTCCAGAGGTCCCCTCCAACCCTGATCATGCTGTGATTCTGTTTGTCTGTGAAATGGATTGGGGCATTCCAAACTAGGAAAAAAACCTCCTGATCATGAATATGTTGTTCAAAAAATCATTCAAAAACCAAAGTAGATACAACAGTGAGAGTTCAGAATTTAAGTCTGTAGTTTCTCACACCCCAAGTAATAACGTTGCTACCAGAAGCAGAAAGTCAGGTAAAGAAATTATGATGTGAGAAGTCTGAAATGCTATTCAGGAAGGTGTCTTTGGGTGAAAGATTTCAACAGGTTTCTTGAGATCAGCAGAATCTGTTCAGACTTTAAAGGGACTATCTGACCTCAACAGTCTTTTAAGTTTGCATAGGGAATGAAAAAAGTGTTACCAGTAGACTCTTGTCTGGGCCAATGCAGGTGCAATAAAATTGGCCATGGGATTGACAGCATGATCTCTTCTATATCTTGTCACCATGAACTTGTGTAATTTATTTGGCAGCAATACACCATGACCTTTTTACCCTAACTGATAAATCTATACTTGCTTAACAATTCCTTTTTACTGCAGGGTCTATGGCTGGGGGGTTATGGTAATAAACATTGAACATCAACAGCCCTGTATTTAGGCAAAAAGATTCATTCATTTTGAAAAAGCATGAGGAAGCGGATGCAAGAAGAACGAAGCTTAATAGGAAAACCCACAGAAAGTAAAGCTGTGAAGAAGTTTGGGTCCAATCTCTGAATTTCCTAGATGTCTTCAGTTTATCAGACCACTCAAAGAAAGTGAACAGAATGAAGATAGTCAGGAAAGAGCAGGAGATTACACTTTCAGCTACAGTCTGAATACTAGGATGTCTTAAACTGAGCTTTCTGCAAGTGGAACTGTTAAAGTTTTGCCGTTTCTGTCTGCTCAAAGTAAACAGACTTGTGCAGGTGGTGAAAGTAAAATCCACAGCAAAAACCAAAATGAAAGAAAATGTCTTGGCCTGTGTTCCTGCGTTGGCATCCAGAGGTAACCTAAAGCACAGTTAATCCCTCTTAATTTATTCTTATTTCATGGAAAAATGATAATAATTACCATTCCTCCTACTATCACCCAAAGTAATCTGGCCTTCATATTCAAGAAAAAAGGTTAGCTGTATAGTATATTTACTAAATTGGTTGATATAAAAACTGCAATAAAACGTATACAATTATTCCCAAAGTCTCAGACTGTCAGAGCAGCAAAACATTTGGATATACTATTTTTCACTTTGCTTCTGAGCTGAGGTTCTTCTGACAAAGCAAATTTGTTCTCAACCACTTGTTGGTCAGTAGAGCTCCTATGAATATAGTACAGGAACTAAAACTGATACTGAGTGGAGGATGATGAATATTTGTATGTTTCTCGTGCTTATTTGGGTGGGGTTTGTGACTTCAAGTGAACATGCTTTCAGAGAATTCTGTCTATTTAATTTTTGAAGGACATGATATACTTCTGATGTGATCTTGAGTATTGAATTTTGGAATCTGACAACTAGGGTCAGTACAGAACAAGTAAACTTTGCTTTCCTTCTCAAATGCTGGAGCTATTGTGTATAGAGTTAACTCCCCACTATAATGTATAACAAATGAGTACCTAAAATAATCCTGAAAATCCAGAACAGTACCTTGGTTAGCATTGCATAGACCCATCTAAGATAACAGTTTGTGACGGTCAGTCCAAGAATCTTGGACAAATATGTTGGATCTGGACAATCTGTTAGTCAGTATTGAAGGAAAAAGAAATGAAATTGTAGCCTAGTGCCAGTGTAGAATATTTTCATAGACTGAAGAACATAAAAAACACCTAAAAAACTTTTCAGATGGTAGCCTAGAAACAGTCATGTTAAAAGAAATGATAGGATAAAAAAGGAGATAATGTTACTTTTGCAATTATTTTCAAAAGAAAAGCAGCAAGACTGAGCAGCTGAAAGAAAAGAACTTGAAAGATAAAATGGATTTTTATATAAATGTTATAATTTTATAACATTTCTATGACAATCCTAAACTTTATCTGCAAAAATAGTCTTTCATAAAGTTCATCTGTAAAGATTCTTATAGTTGTTTTAATTGAACTTTTAATTAAGCTGCATATATTATTGAAAATGTTTCCACTTTGATTATGTGTAGGGAAGTGTCTCTTTGCCCATGTAAAGAGACCAAATTGGCATTTGCTTCCTATCTCCTACAGAGCATTCAGATAAGGATAATTGCATTAGTTCCTGTCTAAACGATGTTTCAGAGTGAAGCCCTAGGGCCAAAGTACTGGGTCTTAATTGGCTGCACTACCTAGTCTATTCATGTAGACAAATTAATTTAATTACAATATTTTGAAAATGCTTCAACAATGACTTTTAGTCACAAAACAAGGAAAAAGCCTCTGGAATTCCATTGGAACTTAAATACAGGCTGTCTTTGGAGAGTCAGCTATGGCACTTTGTATAAAATGATGCTTTTGAAAACCAGAGGGGAGGGGAAAATAGTTCCTTTTTATTATTCCTGGGTGATTTTTCCATTAGAAATGCCAGTTTCATGCTGTTTCGAACATCAGATTTTTGCATTATGATAACTGTAATGTGCCATTTTTTTGTACAGCTCAGCTAATTAGCCTATTCATAAGGCAAGTGTCTTGTGGTTATAATAATCTGCACCTGCACTCTTGACCACTCCTTTGACATGATAGCTATAAAATATGCAAAATAAATATAATTCACAATTCTTTCTACTTCTGTGAACTTAGGTTTTGCCAGTCAAGTGGTATAGCAAGCCATCATTTTTATGTAAAAATCTGGAAAAGGGATTTTTTTCTGTTTTTATTAGAAAATAGTTCCTAAGAGATATTTCTTAATATCATAAAAGGTAGATTGTACCTAGGCAAAAAATGGAAACCCTTTTTAATCCAGAGATCTTATTTAGATCAAATAAAAAGTGTGCAAATTAATGTCCAGTTTTTAATCTGAAAACTCGTAATTCACCCTGTATTCTATACTACTTATGTCATGTCAATCCCACACCTTCCAATACACCATCACCTTCCTGTCTTTTGATATATACACACAGATATCACTCCTTTAGTCTGTGGGTCATCCCTATGAAATGTCTGTTGAATTAATTTAGCCCATGACTTTGGGATCCATCTGTCATAACAGTCTTACAGGGCAGGAAAACTGTTGTTTGGTAATGGATTGTTGCATGCTGAAGCCAGTTCTGATTCCATCACTGTTATACTTGCCTGGTTTCATTAAAGTTCATTCTTCATTAATATGACAATTGGAAGGGAGTTGGGTTCAGATTCCCAAATCCGGAGTGGTGGAGATGGACACAGTGAGATGCCTAGAGCAGTGATAGACATGTAGACACCACAAAAGTGATAATACAAAGTGTAATGCAGCAATCAACATCACACAATTTAAATCACTGGCTATTCTCATCCAAAATCAAATCCCTTTGAGGCACAAATCAAAACTTGCCATCCTCCCACATTACCCACCAAGTGCACTCAGGTTCTTGAGCAAAAGCAATCCCACACATAGGTTTGCCTTTGCCTGAGGCAGGAATAACCCAGACTATTTCCTCCAGCATATTTTTAATGTGCACTGCAGGAACTTTATCCCTTTCTATGGTATGTAAATTTTTTGGGCAGGGCCAGCCCAGATTGCAGATCCTTTAAAGTTAACTAACCAAGTGGCTTTTGCTAGTTGTGTATCCCAATGTTTGAAGGTCCTACTACCCATTGCTCTCAATGTAGTCTTTGACAGTCTATTGTATGATTTGATTTTCCCAGAGGCGGGTGCAAGATAGGGAATGTGATATACCCATTCAATGCCATGATCTTTGGCCCAGGTGTCTATGAGGTTGTTTTGGAAATGAGTCCTGTTGTCTGACTCAGTTCTTTCTGGGGTACCGTGTCACCATAAGACTTGCTTTTCAAGGCCCAAGATAGTGTTGTGGGTGGTGGCCTGGGGCATGGAATATGTTTCCAGCCATCCGGTGGTTGCTTCCACCACTGTAAGCACATGACGCTTGCCTTGCTGAGTTTGTGGGAGTGTGATATAATCAATCTGCCAGGCTTCCTCGTATTTGTATTTCAGCCATCGTCCTCCATACCAGAGAGGCTTTAACCACTTGGCTTGCTTAATTGCAGTGCATGTTTCACATTCATTAATATCCTGTGTGCTAGTGTCCATGGTCAAGGCCACCCCTCAATCATGAGCCCATCTACATGTTACATCTCTTGCTTGATGGCCTGAAGTGTCATGGGCCCACCGTGCTATAAATAATTCACCCTTATGTTACCTAATTCAGATCCACCCGAGCCACTTCAATCTTGCCAGCCTGATCTACCTGTTGGTTATTTTAATGTTTCTCAGTGGCACAACTTTTGGGTACATGAACATCTACGTAACGTACCTTTACAACCAGGTTCACCTCGGCAGCAGTATCTTGCCACAATGCAGCAGCCCAGATGGGTTTACTTCTGTGCTGCCAGTTACTCTGCTTACATCACTGCAGCCACCCCCACAGGGCATTTGCCCCCATCCGTGAATCAGTATAGAGGTAAAGTATTGGCTATTTTTCTTATTCAGCAATGTCTAAAGCCAGCTGGATATCTTTCACCACTGCAAGCTGACTTGAGTCACTGTCTCCTTCAGCAGTTTCTGCAACTTGTAGGGGACTCCATACAACCGCCTTTCACCTCCGATGTTTTACTGCAGCATAGCAGGACCCATCAGTAAACAAGGCATACTGCTTCTTGTGTTCTGCTAATTTATTATACAGTGGGGTCTCTTCAGCACGTGTTACCTCCTCCTCTGGTAGCATTCCGAAATCTTTGCCTTCTGGCCAGTCCATGATCACTTCCAAGATTCCTGGATGACTGGCATTTTTTATTCAATCTCATTGTGTGATCAGTGTGACTGATCACTTACTCCCTGTAGCATTAGTTTCATGATGTGTAGAAGAGATTCTCCCTTTGAACATCCAACCCAGCACCAACAAATGCGGTGTCAGGAGGAGCTGTGCTTCGGTACCAATCACTTCCAAAGCAGCTCGAACTCCTTCATAAACTGCCAGTATCTCATTTTCAGTTGGAGTGCAGCAGACCTCAGATCCCCTGTATCCCCGAATCCAAAAACCCAAGGGTCAGCCTCAAGTCTTCCCTGGCGTTTTCTGCCAGAGGCTCCAGGTAGGGCCATTCTCCCCAGCTGTGGCATAAAGCACATTTTTTACATCTTGCCCTGTCGAAACTGGGCCAAGGACAACTGCTTGAACTATTTCTTGTTAATTTGTACAAAGGCTTGTCATTGCTCAGGGCCCCATTTGAAATCTTTCTTCTTCCGGGTCACTTGATGGAGAGGGCTTACAATCAGACTGTAATTTGAAATGTGCATTCTCCAGAAACCCACAACGCCTAAGAAAGCCTGTGTTTCTTTCTTGTTAGTGGTGGAGACATAGCTGTTATTTTGTTGATCACATCCATTGGGATCTTATGATGTCCAACTTGACATTTTATTCCTAAAAACTCGATTTCCTGTGCAGGTCCCTTGACCTTACTTTGTTTTATGGCAAAACTGGCTTTCAGAAGGATTTGGAGTATTTTCTTCCCTTTCTCAAAAACTTTTTCTGCCATATTGCCTCACACAATATCTTCAATCAATGTATTGCAGGTGTTTCAAAGTTTCACCCTGTCCCAGTGCAGCCTGGATCAGTCCATGGCAGATGGCAGGGCTGTGTGTCCACCCCTGGGGCAGCCAATTCCAGGCATACTGGACACCCCTCCAAGTGAAAGTGAACCGTGGCCTGCACTCTGCTGCCAAAGGGACTGAGAAAATTGCTTTAGCAATATCAGTTGTGGCACACCACTTGGCTGCATTTAACTCCAGTTCATATTGAGGTTCTAGCATGTCTGGCACAACAGCACTCATCAGCAGTGTGACTTCATTCAGGCCATGATAGTTAGTCTCCATTCTACACTAGACTTTCGCACTGGCCATGTGGGGCTATTAAATCATGAGCAGGTTCTGCTGAACACTCCTCGACTCTCCAGTTGATGAATCAGCTTATGGCTAGGAATCGTGGAGTCTTGGTTGGTGTGATATTGCCACCAGTGCACCACTGTGGTAGGGATCAGCACCTGCTGTTCTTCAACCTTCAGCAACCTCAGAACAGAAGGGTCCTCTGAGAGACTGGGCAAGGGAGATAGCTGCCTAATTTCCTCCATCTCCAAGGCAGCTATACCAAAAGACCACCAGTACCCTTTCAGGTACTCTAAATACTCTCCCCTGAGACAGTCCTCAAGAATGCATGGAGCCTCTGCACTGGTCACAAAGGGGTGCTTTTGCCACTCATTCCCAGTCAGGGTATTTCAGACTCCAATACAGTTGGCTGTTGGGATCCCCCTATCACTCCAGAAATACAAATTATTTGTGACCCTGTATAACTTGATGGCATTAGAGTACACTGTGCTCAGGTGTCTACTAGAGCCTCATACTCCTGTGGGTCTGACGTGTCAGGCCATCTGATCCACACAGTCCAGTAAACCTGATTGTCCCTCTTCTCCACCTGGCTGGAGGCAGGGCCCCTCTAGTCCTAGTCATAGGACTCTCTACTTACTTCTTGTAAAAACAAATTAGAATTCCTTTCCATAGGATCAGGAGCAAGATCAGCCCTTTCATTCTGTCTGAGAAACCGCCCCCTGGAGACTGGAGCAGCAGCCCTCCTGGAAGACCCCCCATTTGTAATTGTTTTTCTTTACAATTCACATACCTGTACCTCTAGGATCAAGGTATGCTTTCTATCCCATGTTCTCACGTCCTTTCCATGGCCATGCAGGTAAAACCACAGGGTACCCCATGGTGGGTACCTTCTATATCCTCCCTTTTGAACAAAAAGATGTTTACTGTTAATACCTGAGATGCAGGTCTGTACTGGTGGGGAGTAGGATCTATCCTCACCAAGTTGTTGGACCTGCTTCTCCACAGCTGAGATGAGGGAGGAAGAGCAATTGTCTTCATGTTCCCAGAGTTGGTGAGCCACTTCATCCATCATCAGTGTCATTTCGTCTCTCCAGCTCATTACTGCCAATGAATTGACAGACACAATGGTGCACTCCACACAAATTTCTGCCACATGAGTCATATGCATTGAACTTTGTTTAAATCTATTGTGGTCCACTTGCCTGGGTGACATATAACTTCCTCCTTGAAGAGATTCCTTTCCTTGACATGAGTCACATCCAGAGGTTGAAGATTTATGTTCCTCTTCCTATCACCTGGTTAATAACTCCCCTAGAAAGTGATCCCAGCTGCTTGGTTTCCCTACCCTTTAACTCCAAACTATTAGCCCCATTATCCCAGCATTGGAGCAGCCAGGGGATAATGTGCTCACCTGGACGACAGCTGAAATTTTTTTGTATATCCCACAGCTCACTCAGGAATAGGGATCAAGTGGTTACCTCTTGTTTTGCCTCTTCCTCCTGCTCCAGTGATGGCTCTGCTTCATCTTTCTTTAATAAATGAGCTGACTTTCATGTCCATTTCTTCTTGTGTATAGGGGTGACTAATACTGGCACAGGTTGGTCTTCTGGTTGAGCTGCAGTGCCTGTTGCTGGTGTTGGAGTAGCTGCAGTGTCTGTTGCTTTTCTGTCAGATCCAGGACCTTTTTCCCCTTGAAGATATTGAATAGTGTTGAACAGGGCTCAGTAGACATGGGCCAAGCTCTAGCATGTTGCAGTGATTTGTGCCTCTCTGGAATTGCCAGAGTGACGGCATACTTTTTCCAAATATTTTACTAGTTTTTCCAGATTCTGCAGCTGTTCAGTGGTGAAGTTCCAAACACTGGAGGTGCCCACTGTCCTAGGCACTTGTCCATGCCCCACACACCCTGCTACTCATAACTATCCAGCCTCAGGGCAGATCTCTTGGTGGTATTCTTATATAGTTGTTTAACCTTAAACAAGACCTGGAACACATTCAACATTCCTAGCAGTAGAACCATGCTGGTTTCCACATCCCAAGGCTATTAAAAATTTCCAAAATTCTCAAAGGCTGCTGTAATTGAACTGGCAGGGAATGGGAGTATGTGGGAGGATGTCTCTTCCATAAGTTGCATGTCTGAGGAGAAAAGGCAAAAGGTGTAACTATCAATACCTTCCATTAGATGACTCCCCAAGTACAGAGCTGATGGCAATGCTAAGTACACATACCAGATTAGTTTCATGACCAGCAATTCTATCATACCATAAGCCAGTGTTACAAAGTACAACACAATGATAACCCTAGCTCAGGCCCCAGAGATGATAAACAACACAAGAGGGAACACATACTGTGAGTAAGGTGTGACATAACGCAACCCTGAGAGCAAGAGCAACTCTGAGAGCAAACAAATCAACATGGTGACAAAGGACTATTAAAATAATACAATGAAAGCTTATAACAAATTTGTTTTAACATGCTCTGGTCAGACCTGTAATTATCTCAACCCTTCAACCCCCACCTTGGATACCAAAAAGGACTGTTGTGGTTTAACCTCAGCCAGCACCTAAGTACCATGCAACCACTTGCTCACTCCAACCTCCCTGGTGGGATGGGAAGGAGAATCAGAACAAGGTAAACCACATGGGTTGAGATAAAAACAGTTTAATAATTGAAATAAAGTAAAATATAATACTAATACTACTACTGCTAATAATAATTGTAATGAAAAACAGAAACAGAAATAAAACTCAAGGGAAAAACCAACCAGCAAGTGGTGCACAATAGAATTGTTCACCACCCACTGACCGATGCCCAGCCAGTCCCTGAGCAACGCTCCCAGTCAACTCCCCCTAGTCTATGTACTGAACATGATGTTCTATGGTATGGAATATCCCTTTGGCTTGTTTGGGTCAGCTGTCCTGGCTGTGTCCCCTCCCAGTTTCTTGTGCCAGCCTTCTTGTTGGCAAAGCAGGAGAAGCTGAAAAGTCCTTGATTTAGTATAAATGTTACTTAACAGCAACTGAAAACATCAGTGAGTTATCAACATTATTCTCATCCTAAATCCGAAACACAGCACTATACCAGCTACTAGGAAGAAAATTAACTCTATCACAGCTGAAACCAGCACATAAATGTATCAATGTTTTAATTTTCTTGTTAAAATTTAACTTAATTTTTACATGTACATAGGAATGTGAGATAATTTTAGCCTGGTTTCTCATGAAAGCATAATTTATGTAATCATCCTACATATATGTAAAATCTCTTAATAA
Source organism: Ibycter americanus (assembly GCA_035590275.1). Lineage (NCBI taxonomy): Eukaryota > Metazoa > Chordata > Aves > Falconiformes > Falconidae > Ibycter > Ibycter americanus. The sequence goes on along the minus strand of JAVJGI010000040.1, from coordinate 78,651,874 downwards.
CATATTAAACTGTTGGTGCATTTCAACCAAATCTGGATGGAAACATCAATGACAATAAAGCTTCTACAAGTTTTGTAAAGACGGGTGAAAATGTTCATATGTGAGACAATTCACAAGGGAAAAAAAAATTATGTATGACCTAACACAAAAATGTACAACTGCCAACTATGATATCATTAGTGTCAATGCCAAAGAAATCCAAGACATGAGCCCATAGGGAATGTGTTTAATTTGTTTTTCAGCTCAGGGAAATTCTTGCTATCACTTTGGTATCTTGGCAAATTAATACATTCATTAATTTTCAGGAATACATATTCACAATTTTGTTGTTAGGAAGACAACAGGTGACTACCAATCCTGAAAGTCATGTTTCTCATACAAAGCAGAGTAAATAAATCAGGCAAGAATAAAAGTATCCTGAGTCTGTTCTGCCCCAGAGTAGTTTTTCTCTCTACTAGATTGTCAGAAAATATTGTGAAAAGTGCCAAAGCACAAACTAGAAGGCAAAAAAGCACAGTAGCTCAAAAGGAATATGAAATCTGGTTATTGAATCAGTAGGAATAAGCATTCTGGAAAAGAGGTGGAAGCCTGAGTTACAGCTTTCTTACAGAACCACTGATGTAAACATTAGCAAGCTGCAAGACTCTCAGAGAAGGACACGTCTTAGCAGTATGACAAGAAGAGAAGAGTGAATGCATGATCTTAGGCAGAAAACCCCGTTTTCATTAGCTAAGGTTCCTTTAAAAGACATAAGTATAATAAAGTAGGATGGTAGACTTACCTCTTTAAATTAAATCAACCAGGTAAACAAGCCTGAACGGAAAAGTTCCAGTTTAACAACAACCACAACAAGGTGTACATAGAAAGATTTAGTATCAGTCTTATTTCCTCTTCATTTTCATGTATGTGGCACTACATATGTATGAGAGCACCATACAAATAGTTTCAGGCAATTTATCCTCCATTAATTACACTCACCATCAAGTGCATCGTCTTCCCCTTTGGGTTGACTTGCTTACTAATGATCAAGACTAAGCTTAAACCTCAGCAATGTTCCATCAAAATAATTCTTATTGTACTGAAAGGAATTCACAGAGCTAACAACGTTTATTGCTTATATTTCCAAGAGTAACTGCAATGGATGACTCCCAGTAGTGTCTCCCAGAAACGTGTAACTGATCAGTTTTATAACCATTAGAATATATTCTTAATAGCTTGAAGAGGTAGGATTCTTATTCTGCAATTATTGTGGAGAGATAAGCTCCAACTACCTTAACATGTAAAGGATTCATATTTCAGTTAGCTAATAATAATTAGTCCGTTTGGCAGAAACCTCATGAAAGAACCCATCCAAGTCCTGCAAAAGCATACACAAAACTCATCTCACCGCCAGAGCTGATCACGATGACAGGTATGCAACAGTGAAACTGTTGGCAGTGCTTGTTTCACACCTCTAGTTCCTTTTCCGACTATAAATCATAGGCATATCAGTTCAACATTAATTTCATTTTAACTAAACAAAGATGGGCCCAGACTGTCTCCTTCTGTCCTTGTCATTTACCATAAACACATGATATGTAGACAAAAAAGTTAAAAGTACATGTCCTAGACCAAACTTCTGTGACCACCAATGTTTTTGGATGTGGACTTTAGCATTTGACAGACAGTGTTTATAGCACGGTACATTTAAAATGTTCAGCCTAAAAACTGTATCAGTCATATATAATTTTCTTTAAAAGCTGTAAAATGGTTTGACAGAACTGACTGAAATTACTTTTTTTGTGCATAATAGTTATAGGCATTGAAAGAACTTTAAATGGGCTCATATTTTAAATAAGTGCACAAAAGTTGCAATTATACTTGAGAAGGGATTCATCTCACCAAATTACACTTATTTAAAAGTTAGGCCTCTAATCTAAGATAGTTATCTATATTTTCTGAAATAAATCAAGAGAGGGAGAAATACTTTCATTCTTTTTCAGATGTTTTAACAAAAGGGTTGCATTTCACTAATAAAGACTAAAGTTTAAATTTTGGGCAGCAAAAGCTAGGTGAGGTAAATTTTACTTTATGTAGGCAAAACAGACTACATAACTATAAAATAAATTTAGAAGCAAACAAAGAAATTAAGGGTCTACAGAGAAATAATTTTTTACTTGAAAATCGTCATGTATTGTATCAGATAGAAAAACTGCACCTTATGAAAAAGAAAAAATCATAGAAAAGTGTGCGTATTTAAAGGACTGTATTTAAGAGGTTAAGTTACACTTGCAGATTTCTCTTCTACTAAAGAAAATGGGATTTATAGAAATATTTCAAACAATAAATTAGCCTTTTTTACTGAAGTCTTAGGAAAAGCCTCAAATTATCTTCAAAATACAATTGAAAAAAATATAGCAATAATTGTACCTAATGTAATAATGTTTAACTCAGACTATGGAAAAGATCCCATTCAAAGGTACTAATTTACATGACATTCACCAAATCACATAAAATTAATGTAATAGCTCCAAATCCTAAAGGAATAACTGTAAAATGAGTGACAATGTTTCTGATTCCACAGACATTCCCTACTCTTGAAATAACAAATAAACACTGCATCAGGTTTGAGATTTTTATCACTTCTTTCATGGTATTTGATTTAGTTCAGGATTAGGGGTGTTTGCCTCTTAAAAAGGCAGCTTCTAAGGTCTTTTGACCACCTGAAAATGTGAGAACTTCTTTTCTGAAAGGGAGATTTAAATCCTCCTGCCTGCAAAGAAAACTTTGAAATGGCAAAATTTAAAGGTGGGAAATCAAAGGCAAATAAATGAAACCCCGTAGTTTTGTTAAAATTTCATCATTTTTAATCCAATATTCTGATACTAAGATGCCTCAGTCCTGATTGAAATGTACGTGTGACTGCAGCACTGAGTAAACCTTTTTGAGTATAACATCTCCTTACTTCTGTTATAGCAGAATCAGCAATTCTAAAGGGATCCAACGAGAGTAACATAGAGGTGCCTGGGAGAAATGAGCACTGTATATATATTCTAGTGCCTGTTCCTATAGTTGCTCAAATATCTTAGCCAGGATTGGGAGTTTTGGAAAGGTGAGTTGTGAATCTCTTCAGAAAGCAAAGGGAGTTAAACTGCCATTTCCTACATCCTGAATGGCCTACTGATCGAACAGCTGAATAGAACTGAGAAATTAACACCCCCATGGGATTCAATATGTATGTTTCTGCAGACCTCACTCTAGTATACCTATGTCTTCACTGATTTAGAATCTATACATATTACTAAGTGTTGTGAGCCAGATTCCAAAAAACTGAGGACTGCAACACAGAGCTGAATACTCCTCTTAGATCTTGACTTCAGGAACCATTTGATCCAAAATTTTGAAATGGAAAAAATCAGTACTTATTTGAGCTTACAGCGGTATGTTAACTGGAGTAAAAAAAAATCTGGGCTTAGATTCAAATACAAAATTATTCAAAGAGCTTTGAAGCTGCTACCTGTTTGGGTTAAAAGGCATTAAAAAATAAATTACATCCTCCTGATAGTAAGTTCCTTGAAAAGCTTCCAGTCCTTCTTTTGTGCCAGCCAGAACAAAATTCTAGTAAAACAGAAATCTGTTTTATATTTCTACTCCTTGTATCAAACAAGCCTTGAAGTTTAAAATTACATTAAAATAGTGGAAAAAGACAAATAAGTGTGCTGGAAGAACCATTGAAAAACATCACATTTCCTTGGGAATCAGCAGGTCACTTTTCCGCATTGCCTCCCAACCTCTCAACATCAAGTGTATTTGAAAAGTCCTGCTCCTCTCAGAAAGGTGGAATTTCTTCCTGCAAGAGTCCTTCACCTTTCTGTCCTGTCACTCTTGAATACCTGATTCAAAAGAGAACAAAGAGAAATTTCTCAACTAGGAGGGGGAGCATGCAAACCCCCAGAATCTGAACTCTGCACCCAAGGATCTATGGCAATGAACTTCTGAACAAGCATGGAGTAGGGGAGGGAAGAAAGGATACAATGGCAGACTGAAAGATCATCTAAAGTGAATGAGAAACAGAGAAAGATGATAAACAGCAAAAACAAGGCAGACCCCCAACCCCCAACTCTGTAAAAAGCCAAAAGCAAAAACATGCATGAACATGCATGCTAATTAAAACAACGCAGTCTTATAAATAGATAGACCAAATATTCAGTGCAGCTCAATACATAAGTGGACTCAAATGATATAAACTGGCAAACACAGCAGGTGATTAATCAAAAGTAAGGCTATCTGGGAGCATGATTCCAGTGTTTTTTCTGCATTTATTGTCTTTGCCTCTGAAAAACAAACAAGCACTATCCAGGTAGAAAATAGTCACTGTACTCTGATCGTTTGCTTCTTTCTTTCTTTCTTTTTTTTTTTTTTTTTTT
>JAVJGI010000040.1:78607450-78633610 GCA_035590275.1 Ibycter americanus | reverse complement strand
CAACCAAGCACCACGCAGCCACTTGCTCACTCCCCCTCACCCAGAGGGATGGGGAGGAGAATCAGAAAGGAATGTAAAACTCAAGGGTTAAGATAAGAACAATTTAATAGGTAAAGCAAAAGCCGTGTACGCAAGCAAAGAAAAACAAGGAAATCATTCACTACTTCCCATGGGCAGGCAGGTGTTCGGCCATCCCCATGAAAACAGGGCTACATCACGTGTAACAGTTACTTGGGAAGACAAACACCATAATGCCAGATATCCCCCCCTTCCTTCTTCTTCCCCCAGTTTATATACTCAGCATGACATCATATGGTATGGAATATCCTTTTGGTCAGTTCGGGTCACCTGTCCTGGCTGTGTCCCATCTCAATTTCCCATGCCTCTCCAGCCCTCACGCTGGCAGGGCCACAGAAACCGAAAAGTCCTTGACTTGGTATAAACATCACCCAGCAACAACTAAAACATCAGCGTGCTGTCAACATTGTTCTCACATCAGAGCCAAAACACAGCACTGCACCAGCTACTAAGAAAACTAACTCCATCCCAGCTGAAACCAGGATAGAAGGCAAGAACATAGAAGCAGAACACAGGATTGATAGAACTATTATTCATAGGATTTCTGCATACGGAAATACAACCTTTATATGGTTAGTGATCTCTCTAATATTCCTTTTCAGAAGAATCTCTTTTAGAAGGTTTTTTTGCACTGATACCTCCCTCACCAATTTAAAAAAAAAAAAAAAAATGCTTCAAAGCAATCTCCTTTTGAACACCCAAGGTAACCTCTAGAAAAAAAAAAAAAATATGTGGAGTTGGGAATCTGACAGATATTTTGGTTCTCAGTTATTTTCAAAGGTCAAAGCCCAATACATGCATGTAATTACATGAAAATTTAAGCAATTGATGATTATAATTGTGTATGCAAATAGGTGTTCTGAATATGCAAACACACAGATGCCTTTCAGCAGTTGAGATTGAAACAGTTTTTTAATTATTACAACAGGCAGTTTGTCAGGACTTAATAGATGGGAGGAATCCTATTTTACTGTTTGTGCAAGATGGGCAGCTACATAGAACCACAGCTGCTATATACTATGTATTAGATTTGTCTCAGTGTAGGACAGCATTGTGAACATTTTTGATTAATTATTCTTAAGGGAAGAATACTTTCAGTGAGAACCATGCCTACATTGTTGCCACACATATTCCTAATATATGTGTATATATGAATATAGCTATAAATTAAATATTAAAGGTAAAAATTGGCAAGTAAAATATGCCCTTTGGTGGTCTTCAATGCAAAGAAGAGAAAATTATCATTCATTTAAGCTTACCTTTCTTAGGTTTTAGTCCTCTAGTTTTATATGTACGAATATGGTCAGAATTAAGTTACACATCTCTCATGTTGACATCAGTTGATCTGACTCATGACCATTCATGCAGAAAGAATGACTGTTTCGAAACTTCAACCCAGAATATATAAAACACTTTGTAACAAAAGTATCTGGGTTACCAACACGGACCAGAATGCTAAACCAGAATGAATCACAACCTCATAGCTGTGCAAGTCAGTCACTGTGCCAGTATATGCCAAAAACTGTTAACCTGGCATTGTGAAATTCTCACCGAGTAACAGTGGACAAGCAGCAAACATTATAATACAGCTAATGAAATCAGTATGGAAATTACATTTGAATATCTCAAGAACATCTTAAAGTCATATATGAAAGAGCAGACAATTTTAATATTGGAGTTTGAAATTCAATCTTTATTAATATATCAAACCCCAAGGAAAACTGCTATAATATATTCCAACCAGGTGCTCTGTTAAAGAAGCATTTTACTTCCCATTGAGAAGCAACTTCAGAGACATCTGGAGCCATCAGCTTTGCCTCTCAGCTGGTAAGCCAATTCCAAGGTACATTAAAGACCTTCCATAAAGGCTTCTATCGTACCATGCACCATACATACCACAAGACGTTATATTTAATGGGAGGGTAAGAGGGATATTCCTTAAGAATATCAGGTGCCATCTATTTATCAAGAATGGAAGGTACTGAAAGAGTACGAGCACAGGAGCAATCTCCAGATATTAAGATAACTAAGAGAAGATGTCTGTTGAAACGGGGATAAGGATAGAGAAACTGGGGTAGCAGATAAATGTGTATCAGGACTGTTGCTAATTGGCAGATGTCTTTAGTACTCCTTAGAGATTCATATGACTGTGGTGAAGATACTAGTTACCACGTGTCCATAGTTTTCTTAATACTACTAATGAGTGCTGACAGTGCACAGAAAAATGTTGAGAAATGTAATAAAAAGAACCTTGACTTGTGAGTTCAGGAACTGTACTGAGTAGTCTTACCTTGCCAGGAAGGAAGAAAAGTCCTGAGTCCTGCAAATTGCCCCATGTACCTCAGCTGAGAAGCAACTGCCAGAGTCCCAGCAGCCAGCCTAACGAGAAGGGAGCCCAAGGTAAAGGGAAATGAAGACCTGAGGACAGCAGTGTGTGCCTGAAACTCTATTTAACTCTGGCTACAGGCTTTGGCTGCATGTCCATCTCCTTCGTAATTTTGAGCTGTGTATGTAAGCTTTCTTTTAAAGTCAACGCAGGGGCCAATCTTTCCTTTTAAAAGACCATAGCTGAATAAGGTGTTGTTCTTATCCTGTGACCTTGTGGTCTGACTACTTTGAGAACAAATGCAAACCTTTGCCTTATAGAAGAGAGTACTGGCTAACAACCTCCAGTACATACCATTCTTATTCCTCCTTCGTGACGCAAGAATTTCTATGCAATGAATAAAAGGGAAATATTGACTTCCTACTGAAGTAAGTATATGATTAATAAGACTAGTATCTAGGATAAGGCAGTGTAAAATAGGGCTCCTATAACGCTGATAGTATTAGAAAAATTGCTAAAATAAGCTGAGATAAGCACTAAAAATGAAACATTTTTTTTAAGCAAATGGCATAACTATTGAACTACAGAAACTTAAGATAAAATATTGCTACTGTGAGGTCAAAGATACTCCAGGGAAGGGTTAGAAGCAGAATTTGAGACATTTGAGAGTATTTAAAGCAAAAAAAGAATTAGATGTCAGGTTTGATGAGAGCTGAGTAGGCTTTTTGAGGACCAGAGTCTTGGAGTACAAGCTAGGCAAAGTGAATGCACCAGTCTTTTTGTGGCAATCATCCTAGCTGCAGTATGCCTTGAAGTGTATTTAAGCATATTGTTATTTCAGGCTTAAAGTTCAAGTGCTTCCCACATTCTTTTTAATAGTGAAAGCACTGAAAACATTAGTGATTTTAAAGGCAAATGAGCAAAAACCAGAACAAACCAGAAAGCTAGATTAATGAAGAAAGCAGAATAATTTCTGATCCCTTCTTAGACATCTACCTTGCACAAGACTTTTCCTATATTTGTTTTATAGTTATGTCATTACATTAATGTTTTTCACATGTGTCTATAAATAGTTGTTGAGACTGGAACTCAGGTGCTTACAAATCAAAGAACCTAAATAAATCTGACCCTCAGAACAGCGACAGCGTTGAATTTGTACTTGATTTTGTGATGGCATGTGGAAACGGAAGACACAAGAGGAGATGCATAATGGACATGCGTGTAATAAGCATGGGGAAATAGAAATGCAACTTGACAAGTGTCACACTTGCAAAGTCAGCTGAGGCTGAGGAAGAAATTTGACTCATCTTCCTGGCTAGTGAGGAGATGAAACCTCACAGAAATCCAGCAAACTTTATCAAAATTATGTCTGCAGCTGAACTCTTAACATCATTATATCAGCCGGGCACTACCATCATCATACAAATCAGAAATGATGGTCACAATTAAGTTGTCTTTACTTATGCTATAAGGTCACATTATGCTATAATCTTTTTAACGGATTTTTTTTTTTAAAAAAAAAGCATTAGAGAGCATAATAATATATAGAAAAATTGAAACTAGCTAGAGAAGAAACAAGTCAGAATACATCACCAAATGTTTCAGGTAATATTTGCAGGTGAAAATTGAGAACTGATGGAAGAGCTAGAAAAAAAAAAGAAACTCACAGTAGAAGGGATTAAAAACACATGTATACAACATGACATGGCAAGAACATAAGGTTTTATCATTTTGACTTCTAAATACACTGCTGATGGAGTCCATATGAAAGATAAAGGTGTTCCATTTCTGAAGGTCTGCAGGCCTGTAAGAGGTGACAGTTTCAATTTGAACAGGTATGACTAACTACATTTGATCTGCAGCTGATGATATATATTTGAAACATTCTAAAGTTCTCTATGTTTACTCTTAGAATTAGTTATAGAACACATCAGAACATTCCAAAAGTTCTTTTGAAAAGATAATTCTGAATTCTAAAAACTTAATTTAAATTATTTGGAAAAGTTTAGAGGGTGTAAAGGAAAAGACAGGGAGGATGGAAACATCTTTATAGAAAACTTAATTTGCAACATTTAGAAAGCAGTGAAGGGATCAACTCAAAGATACATATAAATGAAAATTATGAATTAAAATTAAAAAAGAAGATAAATGAAAAATGGAAAAAATATGAAGGTGAATCAGCAACAAAGTAAGTTTGAATACATGGAACTAGAAGATATTTTACTTCTACAAGCAAAGATGGTTCCTTCCTTTTCAAAGCTCATGTGAAACTTTCCACCTATCTGCATATAACTGACACATAAACAGATCCCTCATCCCCAAGGCTGCACTCTAGAGACAACTAAAAAAAAAAAAGTATGCTAATTTCCTTTAAAAGACTCAACGTGGTGGGAAGAAACTTGCTTTGGACATCATCTTGCATTTGGGGAATAATGCTATGTTGTGTTAAACTGTGTTTGTTTTAGAAAATACATTTGTGTTGTCTCATTTATGTGACAAGCATTGCTAAAGGCTGATGCTGCTCTGACTTCTATAACTATCCAACCTAATTACCTAATGAATTGAAAAAAGAACCTTCCAGAACCCACAGACTTTGAATCTAATGACTGGCAAGGGAAAGCAACATCAAGTAAATTATTCATAACATGCTGCTTAACCACATATAGAGCTAGCTGAACAATACCTAACAAAATGCAACAAGGTCATTCAAAAGTAAACATCAAAATCTGACCATGGAAGGAGTCACTACAATGGCTGCTGTAGTTTCTACTATAGCACAGATCTTTGCATTTACCCACTAACACAGCTAATCTTATCTGAATGCCCCCTAATTTTATTTCACTGAATAACCAGTTTAGAGAAGGCTCTTAAGTGTACTGCATTGCCTTGTAGCTCATGTGCTTGTGTCTCTTACAGCAATTAAAATGTAAATATGAAGGGAAAGTAGGTGGACTCCAAGAGAATGTAGGATTTTGTATGTGCTTTTAGATCTAACCTGAACTTGGGATGTAACCAGGGTACAGCTCTTCCCCCTGGAATCTGGTAAATATTTTCTGATCCAGCATTATAGGTATAAGAGTTATGATCTTGATAGATGTATATAATATTGTGCATCTGACATTGTGCATTATAAAGATGAAAAATTTGAAACTACACATAACAGCTCTGTCCATGTATACGACCACTGGAAAACAAACCAGAAGAGCTTCTTCAGAGAAAGCTAAAACATTTGCATAAACATTTTTACTGTGAAAGGGATACTTTTCCTGTAGTCTACACACAGTATATTGTAGGAAGAAAAAAAAACTTTTTTTTTTTTTTGTGTGTGTCAATCATGACTAGGCTCTGTCTTTAAATCCTGATTTCAAATTGCAAATTATTAAGTTCCATTATATTGAAGGGGGAAGATACGGGTTAAATGAAGTTGGCTTTAAATTATTGTTTCATAGACACCAAAGCTCTGAGATGAAAGTTTTTATGTTTTCAAAAAATGCATAAATAAGTTTATAGTGCTACAGCTATATTTTTTTTTAACATAAAAAGTCAGTTTCATTAAGTGTTATCATCTAAAAGGCGCTCTCAGGACAAATGATTTAATGCAAATTTTTTTTTCCTTTCATTCTTGTTTGAAACAGTAACAGTGAGCTAAATAGTTTGACAATAAATTCACCTGTTTGAGATGACAAAGTTATTAACCTCCCCTCTGAGAGAGAACTGGAATTTACTTAATGAAGACTTATCAGCTTTTCAGACTGACACAGATATTTGACTTTCAGACATCTGTACAAAACTTATCAACTCATCACATAACATGATGTCTCTCAGGAAGACAATTGCTCAGAAATTTCTAAGAAATTTATATTCAATGAAAGAAGAAATTGTAGGCAATATTTATTCTTATCAGAGACTGTTCTCATTACAATTTTGTATTTTCTATTAGAAATATTACAGAAGCACAAGGATGCTGGTGACTTGATTGCTAGAAAATATTTGGTTTTAATCCATAGTATCTAATTATTTTTTTTAACCTGAGTAGAAAATTAACACGTTCCTTTTCTACTTAAAAAAAATTAATATTTTCTTTCACTTTCCCCCTTTATTCCTCACTTCTCTCTATCTTAATATTGTCTCAGTCTTGTTAGTGGTTCTTACCGAGCTTATTAAGCTTCCGTCCAAATAGAGTTACGCTTTGATGAATTTGCTTTATAGGATTGCATTTATATACAATATACTCTATGTATTCTGTAAAATCTGCTTATAGAATACAGCACTACAAATTAAAGTAGAATTATTCAATAGTTCTTCATTGAGGTAAAAAAGAAAAACATAGAAGCTTCTCACATACAATAATATAAATGTAGAGATATCTTTCTCAGGGTGTCAGCTTCTCTGAACAGTATTTTCAGCATATCTGGTCATTGACAACCTAAATCTCAGCCTTGTGCATTAATTATGTTTCGGAAGGCCATGTGTTCAAGGATCACTGTGTCACTCTGAGGTTTTGTAGGAGGAAGACTCAGGTACGTAGAGAGGACTCAATCTAACCTCACTTCTTTGTGAAACTTTTTTCCGAACACTGTCAGTAACTCTCGCGGGCCTTCAGAAGGGAACACTGTCAAATGGAGTAGCATTGCAGCGAGCAACTTTTTTTTCTTTTCATAACTCTTATACAAGCATTCTGAGCAATCTTTATGCTGCCTGCTAATATGTTGCCCTTTTGGTTGTCTCTTCAGTTTCTTTTTAACATGAGTCTTCATTTTAATAGAATTTCCCTTTCAAAAACTAGATATATTTTATGCTTTATATAGAAGAAAATGTTATATTAGAAAGTCATAATGATAACTCAGTAAACAGAAATATCCAAATCCAAAAGTACATACTTAGTTGATTCAGTACTCCTGGCTTTTTTCCTCTGATTTAGTTATCTAGGTCAATATAGACAGCTGGTTTTCCATAAAGTTTTACCTTTTTTTTTTTTTTTTTTTTTTTTTTTTCTAAGGCAGAAGAATATTTTCCCCTCATGTCAGAGATCAGTAACATTTCTCGAAGGTTAAATCCCAAGATCTTTCAAAGCACCACAAGGATGTTTAAAGTTAAAGAAATTTCTTTTGTCTAAACCTTGATCTACCCAGGTTTGTTAATTAGATTTGGGATATTCTTATTAGAGACCATTCTGAGAAATAGTCAGGAGAGGGAGACTTGCCCCATGCATTTTTAGCAGACTATTTATCTGTATAATGGACGTTTTCCTGTTCTGTGACATTCCCACTGAATAAAAACTAGAAATACACTGGATGTCTCAGGAAGGACTTCAATTTCTCAGTTTAATCTCCTTGCCAAAGAAATTAAAAATCAGGGATTTCTGAGAGCGAGGTATAATTACAATGTTATGACCAAAGTCTTGCATACTATGCAAAACAGAAGGTTCAAATTCTCTAGCAAGATTAATTCCTTCTGCACTTTTCTGGCATAGTTAGTTGAAAAATTTGAGAATTTTGAATTAAAAAGTAACTTTTTATTAATAACACATGACTGGGAAATTGCCAAATTCTTAACAATAAGTCAAAGGCTTTAATGGTTAAGAACTGGACATTTATAGGATAGCTATTTGTTGTAAAATAACTAAACCTTGAGTATTCACTCTTAGTTGTCCTGTCTAGCCTTCAGGTGAAACAGCTCCCATCCCAAACTTCTTAAAAGGTATATTTACATGCTCTCTTCTGAGGTGGAAAAATCACAGTTCATCTTGTTTTAAATTTTTTAGATTGTAGTTACAATCATGGTAAAACAAGAAATAACAAATGTGACAAACTTCTTAGCACATGAAGAAGAAATGCACAGTCCCACCCGTTTCTGCTAAAAGATACAGTTGATTGCTTTTGCGGTCATTTATACCTACAGAATGCAAATATTAAAAAAAAAAAACACAAAACAAACAAACAACTTATGGAGCAAATAAATTTATCGCTATAATGTTTTACAGATATTGAGAGGATCAAAGTGATTGCACAGATACAAAAGAACAAGGAAATTTTCTCATAGCGTGTTTTCCTTGATATTGTGCTCTTTCCTGCATACCCATTATTGATCAACAGCATCTTCAGGCTGGACTGGATGGTAGTTTTTAAATTAGCTGGCACGACTGTTCCTAGGTCCTTCTGCCAATACACTGTAAGGAAAAACAGGCAAGAAAGAACAAACTTCAGAAGCTCCTCTTAATCCATTTAAGACTTCTACTTCATTTGCCATAGAAAAAGAATGGGCAAAGCATTAGGGCTTCAAAGCATTGTAGCAGGAACATGACAGGGGCTACATGACAGTTACGTCAATTACTCAGTTTGCATTACTCGCCAGTCTTTCAGTTTTTGCTGTCTTTCCTTGATCTAAGACCACAGCAAAGATTGACTTGGGTTTTCTTAGCAGGTGCAATGTGAAGTTCAAGCTACCTGCTGATATGCCACAGTCATTTCGGTTCTCATGAGCTGAAGTGTCGGTTCTCAACCAACTTCATCAATAATTCATGAAGGAAATTCATTATGATGTGCCAGGTATACACTGCAAATGTGATTATATGCTCACATGTGAATAACAAAAAAATCTTGTCAGTTGAGGATGCCTGCTAATTTCAAACAGAGTGCTATTCAGATTGTACTTTTCTAAAATCTGAAATGTAAAATTTGAAATTTTACTTTTTCTGAATACTAAGGCTTTATCATTCTTATAATATTTATTTATTAAACAGTCTAATTAAATACAGTAAGTTTTTAAGTTTGTTTAAAGGGTCTACTAGTCTTATCTAGTCTTATAGGGGATTTTGGATATCCTGCAAGCTTTCAGAAGGGAAAAGGAAATTGTACACTTCTGTATTTACAGTCTTAATTATCACAGTAACTCAATGTCTTGCCTTCTTTAGTAGATTTAGCCTATAACTCTTCCCAAAATCCAGAAAACTACACCTTTTTTACTAATAGGGTAATATATGTGACTTGCCTTAAGTCACACAAGAAAGCTGTCAGTGAACAGTTAACTGTGTTTGACCAACCTCAGGCAACCTCAGGCAAGCACATGAAATGTTTCTTTCTGCCCCTGAAAGAAAAAAAATAGACAGCATATTCTAAAAATAACTAATGTGAGTATTCTACTCACATGAGACATTCTCTTAATAAATGGCTAAGGATCATGATGCTGTAGAATTGTGAATTCCTCTGAGAATGGAAAAACGTGAGTTCTCTCAATTTCTCTTTACCAGCAGTATAAAGTTAAACCAGTGTAAAAGGCTGATGTGGTACATGGAGGTGAATGCGGAGAGCAGACTGCAACACCAAAATGTTCATTAAGAAGTGAGATTCTATAACTCAGATTTTTTTTTAACTGATATTAGTTGCAGACCTACACTCTGAAAGTAATGAGCAAGTTGAGAAGTGAAGGTTACCCGCTAAGAACAGTACGTCCTTACTGCATTGACAGGCTCCCACTTTAGATACAACTGTAAGAAAACAGGAGTTGTTGGTAGCTGTATTACAGTTTCCTAGTATCACATACTCAAAACTTATGAAATATTCCCCATTAGGTTAAAAAATTAAAAATACATATTTACACATGGACTGGTGAGAATATTGCCTTCCTGATTGTTGATGGCAAACAGGGATTACCAGGGTATTTTTTACAAGGTAAGATTTGTTTTCGTGTTATCTATAGACAAATTTAAATTCTTCCTACCTTTGCCTCCTTAAATAAAAAAAGAAATAAATGAAACAAAAAAAAATCACTAACCTTTAAATATTTAGAGATACTGCTAAAATTATGAATCACAGGAGATAGTTTTGTGATCCACATTACCAGCATGAAAACTCTTCAGATGTCAACTCACATATTCTGTAATGCTGCAAAAACCTGACAGTTCTGACTTCAGAGCTGCACAACATTGAAAATATTAATAAAGCACCTAAACAGACAATTAACTCACCATGGGGAAAATAAGGCAGAAATAAAAAGAAGTCCAGCTAAGGTAGGAACAAAAAGAAGGTACAACTTCCTTAGTCCAACCTTCTCTTTAGCAGATTCTCACCACAGACAGATACGGAAAATTACTTCAGAGCTATACATAATAGAAAACGAAGGGTCACAAACTGAAAGAAGAAAATATGTCACAACATGCAATGGAAGCCATGAAATGAATGACAGTGCAATTAACATGACAGAGAGAAGATTGAAACTTGTCAGAAATTGCTGCATGGCTGCTCAGATTTGATAGGAGTGTGGAATTGATTTCTTCACACTATCTATTAGAAAAAGATTTCAATCAAAAAGTGAGGGAATGAAACGTGAGTGTGCATGCACTTACGTGTGTGTGTGTGTGTGAGTCCTTGTGTGGAGGCTGATAGCAGAGGAAAGAGCTCAGCAAAGCTGTTAGATCATACAGACAAAGAAAACATTCCTCTGTTGAGACGATGAAAAGCAATAATTGCAGGAATGCAGTAATGACGACTTTGGACTGGCTTTTGGCTGCTGGAAAATTATTTTTAAAGGGATTATAAAGAAGTTATACAACTATTCCAGAGTCAACAGTATAAAAGGGTCTTTGGACATCAGGAAATTTAGCTGAAGAGAGACTTATCAGTAACAATTCATTCTGTGACTGCTGTGAGGAAACTAAGCCTAACAGATCCCAGAAATATGAAGATGAGAAGTTGCCTTTGCCTGTGCTGTGAATCTGACTGAACATCCTAGCCACTCTGCTGAAAAACTCTTGGAAAAGAGTTTCCATCATAAAAAGTGCTATTTCTAGCTCTCAGAAAGTGTCCGCTGGAAGCCTTCAGGGAAACACAGCAAACCCCCTGAACTGAGCAACTGTAGACATTTGGTAGAACATCCCTACTGAAGTTCTATCAGTTTGAATGTGTGTATTAAAAAAAAAAAGGGGGGGGTGGGGGGGTGGGAAGTGGAATTTCAAAGATCCCATCTGTATGAACCGAACTTCTACAGTCTTCAATATCTATCAGTTCAGACAAACTCTCTCTCATTATCCAACTGAGAGGGGAATGAATGACTATTTCACTTTGTGACTAGCTGCAATACTGACTGTAGTCAGCAAGAATCAGTTTCTTGTAACCATCTAATCTGTACCAGGTCGGCAGTAAAACGGAAGACAACATAGTCTCTGAAAGTGTCTGGCCACTGAAAGAAAATGACTATTCATTAGATTAGAAAATACTGAGCCGACTAGTTCTTTGCTGAATTAGCTGCTTAATGCTCTGAATTGAAGAGAGGAAAAGGGAGAGAAATGAATGTGTGATTTAGCATGTATTTCTACTTTTAAACTTGGGGCAAGGAGGTTTTCTGCTTTCCCATAAAACCTGAAAGCGTATATACCTTCCAGATTTCCAAAAACTATCCTAATTTAGGGTTAGGAAGAATAAGGGTTGGAAATAAATACCAGCTGATGTCATCAGAGCTCCATTTTGTCTGAGATGGTGTGTATGATGACAATACTTGCTTAAAGGATCCCAGATATAACTAATCTGGTGTGATTAAGTAGTTTATTTAACAAAAAATGAAAACTACCAAGAAACAAGACCTTCCTCGTATTAACATGCAAAGATAATGATCAGGTATGAGTAATTTTTTTAAAAAATGTGACTCAGTACTACCTAAACACTGGCTTGCTTTTTCCCATGCTTGCTTTCAATTCATCATGGTTTTGCTTCAGGGTTTTGTTGTGGTTGTTTGGTTTTTTTAATGTAGCAAAAAATACATGTTATGCTGTGTTGTGAACTGTTATACTCAGGATCTATAGTTCAACTCCACCTAAATGGTACCAGGTTTCAACAGACAAAATGCTGTTTCTCCTGTTCTTTCCAGGAAGCCAGTAACGAACTACCGAATTTGTTGCTCACACTTTCTGAAGCAGGTGACATGATCCCGGTCTGTTTCTGTACTTGCTCATCTTAAATTTTGCAGAAAACACACTTTTGCACTAAAAGGAGTTTTAATAGGAAACATCTAGGGCTGTGTTTGCTAACTTGTTTTGTGAAGCTTATTATTGAGATCTAGGCTTTATGACATGCTGGGCTAACTTATTCCTTCTAACAGGATGGTCAGAATCCAAGAAACCACCATAAGCAACTAAATGTACATAAGAAGAGCTGAATAATTACAGTAACTGCAATGTCTTAGTATCTCCCTGAAGAGTTCTTTAATTTGTTGACAAAAACCTATAAATCCTACATAATTATAACCATTAGATACAACAATTGAGATTAAAATATGTTCTTAATAACCATTTAAAATATAGCCTATTTTAAATATTTTAATTAATTTTATGGAAAGATGTAATTGCCTGCATAGTTTACTCTTAAAATCCTTTGAGGTGAAGAACTGACTGACACACATGCTGAATATCCTAAATAAGTCTGCTTTAATTAATTTGAATTTTTAAGTGAATTAATCGATTCACCACTAAATACTCAGAAAAAGTATTGTGTGAGCCAAAAATGAATACCTTAATGGCAAATATTTTTTTAATAGAAATTGAATTGTGTCAGAACAGATTTGAAATTTTACCATGAAGGGAGTGTGTGGTGGTTTTCTTTTGGTTTCATTTTGTTTTGTTGTCTTTGTAATATATGGGACAGTTACAGTAACAAGTAACAAAGTGACTTGTACTAGGGTTATAACCAGCATTGTTACATGTTAGAGGTTTCTTATCAAAGTAACAACAGAAAATCGCTCATAGTACAGACATTACTGAAAATTATTGTTCTGGTTTCAGCTGGGATAGAGTTAATTTTCTGCTGATGCAGTGTAGTGTTTTGGATTTGGTGTGAGAACAATGTTGATAGCACACTGATGTTTTAGTTATTGCTGGGTGATGTTTATACAAGTCAAGGACTTTTCCATTTCTTGGGCCCTGCCAGTGAGAGAGGCATGGGAAATTGGGATGGGACACAGCCAGGACAGCTGAGCAAAAGGGATATTCCATACCATGGGATGTCATGCTGGGTATATAAACTGGGAGAAGAAGAAGGAAGGTGGGCACATCTGGCATTATGGCATTTGTCTTCCAAAGTAACCGTTAGGTGTGATGTAGCCCTGCTTTCCTGGGGACGGCCGAACACCTGCCTGCCCATGGGAAGTAGTGAATTAATTCCTTGTTTTTCTTTGCTTGTATGTGTGGATTTTGCTTTACTTATTAAATTGTTCTTATCTGAACCCTGGAGTTTTACATTCCTTTCCAATTCTCCTCCTCATCTCTCTGGGTGAGGGGGGAGTGCGCGAGCAGCTGCGTGGTGCTTGGTTACAAGCTGGAGTTAAACCATGACAATGATTTACAGAAACCTTAAGTCCAAGTAAGGCTACATTGCAAAATACTCCTTCTTCAAAGGCTGAAAGAATTAGATACCTGCTCCCCTAAGATTAAGCAAGACATACAGTTGCAGGTGTAAAGTACATTGCATTTTCTCTATTCAAAAAAGTTAAGCAAAAATCTTTTCCAGATCTATATTATGTCACTCATCAGTCACAGATCTGACCTATAAAACTATTCAGCTATCATTTCCTCTATACCTAAGAGATATCCCAGGGGTTGTTCTGTCTTTGTCTCTCAAGATAACCCTATTGGCATAATCAGATTTCCTTTAGCTTTGCTGAGACAAGCTAGAGGATGAAGGTGTGCCAGTATATGAGTGAGATGCAGAAGGACACAGTTGCTCCAACCATTTGTTTGGCTCACATTTTCATGTGAGATGAAATTTTCAGTTGTTTTTTCTATATGGCATGTAAAAAATGCTAGATTTATTTTTTTTTTTGGCATGGATTATGAAGAATGAGGCATAAAATATTATGATAGTCCCTTGTAAAAGCCAGAGGTTGTGTTATTTTGTGCTGTGCTTGCAATGCATGAAAGTGTGTGATAAAACTGACAAATCAATAGAGGTAACACAAATAGCATGTCACAGTAATGGATAACTGACAATTGATATGTCACTGAAATTATCCTTCAAGTTTGATGTTTATGTAGTGACTAACAACTGTAGGATTCCCTCAGGCATCCCAGATCACGTTAGAGCAAAGATGGATTTCATAACCTGGCTTTGGAGAGTATTGTGGTTCATGCATTTCCTGGTATTACAGAAGATGTACATCTCATGTGCTGAATGTTTGCATTTCCTGAGTAGACTTCATTGTGCTTTGTAAGTGGATTCCGTCCTCTAATTTCACAGTTTCCAAGGCTAAATTTTACTCTGCATTAGATCTTAGTGATGATCCAAGACAAAAAAGCTGGCCTATCTAGCTCATAAACTCAGCAGTGTAATAAATTTGGTCCAGCAATGTGTAAAATAGTAAATGCTGTTCCTACACCACAGTTGCACACCAAATAATAGTGGAACACTGTGAATCACAATCTTCTGACACTTCAGTAGAAACGGAAAAAAACCCAAAAACAAGTCACTTCCATTATTTGAAAAATATAGTTACAATACATTGCTTCCAGATGTAAATCCCTGCTGTTTCAGCAGACTCAGAGGTAACTACTTCAAAATGAACAAGTGCAGGAGGAACATTGTCACCTCTCATTTTCATCATCAACAAAAAAAGCTTTATGGAGTTTTGCAGATCTTCCCATCTCTCTGGTCTAGGATATATCGATCATTCAAATGGCTCTGGTTTTTTTGGACCATCTGCTATCCGCAATACATTCAGGAATGACCTGAATAGCAGGTATATTTTATCTGACCCTTGGGAGAGTGTCACAAACATGCTCCCAAACAACTGTTGTTCCTCTGAACAGTTTTTACAGGTCAGAGGTGCGGCAGTTCATATGGTATATGTGAAAGCGTGGTGAGGTGTGCCTGCTATGATCACAGTGCAGTGGTGTTCAGCCTTTAGGATGGAGACCTCCAGATGACATGTAATGGGCTGGAAGCCAACTGTGCTGATAAGGTGTAGATTTTGTTATCAATTGTGTGTTTTCTGAGCTAAGACTCGGATTTTTTCAGCTGAAATGTTGCATTCAGATCCAGACTGTTGTTATGATCGGAAGTGGGGAACGTTGTCTTTCCAGCTACCTCCCATTTATCCTTTAGAGGTCATTAAAAATATAAACTTTGATTAAACATCCTTCTCTCTTGTAGCTTCTCATCTACTGCTTCGATGGATGTACCAAAGAGACCATCTTGTTTTTACTAACTGCCACGTTGCACAGCAGGACTGACAGGCAGAAGTGGACATCATCCTTTTTTCTTATATACCAGACCTTGACAGCCATTCCCACTATGGCTTCTCTTTCTAGAGGAGAGAAAAGGAAAGTCTAAGAAGCAGCAACCAACACCAACTCTTAGTTTAAAAGATGGAGAGAATATATTTAACTTGTGAATTACCCGTGTCCCCAAATGACTACAGTCTCATTCTTGCAGCTCTAACACCTTGTAGGGCTCTTGCAGGGTTTCAGCTGCAGAACACCACTCTGTGCCTTCGGAGGAATTCTCCATCACAGAGGCAGTGTATCTTGCTCTCTCTGAGTCTTTTCCAAATGCACTTTTGTAGGTTTTTTTAAGGGAAATATTTGGCTTCCAAGCTGTAAAACTTGTGTATAACTAGTATATAGGGAGCTGTTTGGGCAATAATGTGTGCAGAAAAGACCGTATTCAGGCAAATAAAGTACATACCCCATCTCTTGCTCTAGAGTTTTAACCGTCTAGCCTGAAGAAGTCCTGTGATCTCACAGGCTGTAATATGGTGGTGGATAATAATTTGATCTAAGTGTTAGACAAGGAATAAAACCTCTATCACTGAAGAATTTAAGCAATCAAAATTTTTTCATCAGACTTACATGTATTTTAATTTTGACCAGAAAAAACAACTGAAAATTCCCTTGCATTTTATTTAAATGTAAGCTTCTGGGAAGGAAATTCTGGCTAAAAGAAACATCACATAAAGTCTTACATTAGGTTTAAATATCTGGTTGCAAACCCTTAATAAAATAAGATATTTTGTGAAGGTGAGGTTAACGTGACTTTTCAAAGAAAAAATCCTTATAATTATTCTTGATAATTAATAAGTTAAGATATAAAGTTTTCAGTTTTAATGAAAGATACCCCCAAAATTTGAGTAGCTGGAATTTTCCAAAAGGATAAAAAGTCACACTTGTTTATTTCTCAGCAAATTAAATCAAAACATGATATCCTGTTGTGGCTCTACAAAATTAGCCAGCTGCAACAAGGCTTTCCCACACAAGGTTCCAAAAGTTCATCTGCTGTCCATGCTGTTTCTTCATCCTCTTCAGGCCAGTCCACCCTGCTTCTTGCCTCTGCTGCATCTGGGTTCCTGGCTTCTCCTCCAGCCAGCCTCTCCTCATCCAGGTCCCCTTCTTCTCTCAGCTTCTCCCAGGGCCTCTCCTACATCCCTGGGCTCTTCTTCTTCCAGTCTCCTCTCTCTCTTCACCCAGTGCACCTCTTCCACCAGTGCTCCTCCTCTTCTGGGCTCCTCAGTGCTACTTAGCCTGAACAAGCCACAGCTGTACATTATTCACGTCAGCCAACCCACTACCCCAGAAGCAAGCCCACAACTATATATTATCAATGTTGATTAACCCTTTATGATATCCCTTTTTCTGTTCTTCCAGAGTTCCTTAAGACTATGCTTTGAGCTGAGAAAGAAGAGATTAAAAATTGGTAGCACTATTTTAAAATACAGTTTAACATTGATATATGAATAGCTGAATTTTCCCAAGAAGAATTTCATTCCAAAGTTTACCCTTAAGCTGAGCTTGGTGTTCAGTGGAGCTTGATATTAGAAACCTCCAGAGAAAACCCAGACCTAGCATTGTGGATATATATGGCAATTTACAGCAAACTGTGTTAAAAAAATGACAAAGTGAATAACAGATGTTCTAAAACAACTGCCCTTTGAGAGTTTGTGTTAATAAAAGCCCAAAGCTCAAGGCAATATTTGAAGTTAGTAGAATTATGCCAACAGAAAGCAATGGTATTTTTTAAATATTTTTTTTTTGTTCTAAAAGAACACTGTGTAGAGAAAATGAAGCACTTCATATTTCCTTACCTATCAAAGTATCTTTATTTTGCTAGGCTTTAGATAATTAGAAGTAATGAGAGGTTCTCCGGTTCCCCTGCGTATTATTTGGAGTTTTCAGTGTAGTTCATTATTTCATATAAGTGAATACTATGTCTACACTACACTTTCACTTTCTAACACAAACAAATGGGAAGCAGTAGAAAATCAATGCTTTAGAGGGGTAAGTGGTAAATGAAGCAAACAGACCAATGCTTCTTTTTTTATTTTTTTCTAGAAGAAGCTTCAATCTGTGAGCTGATACATTACAGAACCTGAAAGCAACCTCACATTTTATTATAACTTCTTAGAACTAACAGCATCTTCCTTTACCCACTGGGCTCAAATCATACATTTAGTCTCAGGTAGAAACAGATGTCATCTCTTTCGCAGACTGTAACTGTAATCAAGGCTTTATCAGAGAGGTTTTAAATTCTTTATATTGTAAATGAGCTTCTTAATCCATTAGGCTGATTATGCAAAGCATAATCCAGGGCCAGTCTTTCAAATTCATTTTATAAATGGAATACGGCTATCTCACTTTTAAAGATTTCTGAAAAACCATTGCCAATTCCACACATTTGGGTGCATCTCTGATAGGAAATGTAAATGGAGTTGATAATGATTGCAGAATGTCGGGAAACTGCATGAGGTTTTTTATTAACTTTGATAAGTTATACTACATGCAGATGGGCCAGTGTGCTAGCTTCACCCTTTTTTAACCTTGGAAAAAATATGAGAAGCTCTTTGAGGCAAGACACATGGATGGATTTTTCCTTAAAAAAAAAACCACCCAACCACACAAACAACTCCCAAATCAAAAATAAACAACTCCCTCCAGGCTTTCATCTGTGGTCTTTTCAGACTTTCTCACTATGAAGATAACTTTCAGAGCAGCAATGATGACAATAACAATATAAAGAATTGGGGTGCAATAAACAAAGTTATGTGTTTTTAAATCTGTACTAAAAAAAATTAGCAAGCGTGAAATGTATTTGCTTTACAGGGAAAAACTCCTTCTGAAGTATTTTGAAGACATACTATGCCACTTTTCTCTTTTTACCCATCATCCATGAAATACAATACACTACACACAGACCACAGATCCACAGGCAGGGTGTGAGTGTTTGGAAACAATAAAAAACCTTTGTGCAACACCATGAGCATAACATTCTATTTGTTTTGCATGAAGAATGTTTTGAGCTTGGAAATTGATTCCTATGGTAAGATTATTCCATTAATATTGAACTAAAATTCTAATAAACATACACAATTGTTTCACTTTTGTATTTTTGTGTAATGTTTCAGTCATTTTGGGTGTAAAAGAATCTGTGGTTTGGGACAGTAAAAGCAGAAAAATCAGTATTGTAAGTGATCTTACATAAATAATTTTATCCTTCACCATGTCAAATCATGTCATTGGTATATTTAGAAGAGCTAGAACAAAGTATACTCACATGTACCTTAATCAGATCAGAAGGACAGATATCACAGGAATCAAGTGATATTTTCCAGGCCTGCAGTTCAATTTAAGAAGACATCTACATGGGACTAATTGAACTACTAAAGATCAGATGGCACTATTGCCTCATGTGGAACACTGGGGAAAAAAAATATTTCCATTCTTCATACCAGTGTGTATGTATGAACAAGGATAATGGTTGACACAGAGAAATGCCCAAGAGATTACCTATAGGTGATGGGGTTTGTGTTTCAGTAGCAGAGTTAGAATGTAGGTTTTATGGCTGCTGTATCACAGCAAAGAAATGTAAGAAAAGAAACATTTAAGCAAATTTTTTGCTAATAGCGAAATAAAAATACGGGTTCACTTTTATTCTAACCTGGAGTAATTTGGCATAACTTCACTGAAGTCAAAGGATCAAGGTCTGGTTACAACTATGAATAAAGACCTTCTAAAAGTCTGTAGTTATGCCATCTCATATTAAATTATTATTCTTTAAAAATAACAAGGCCTTCAGATTCATAATTAAGTAAAGATTTGAAGCAAAAACTTTTGCAGCTACAGTATGAAAATAGAGTAGAATATTAAGTATCTTCTGGAACCATTAAAAGATCTTTTTTAATTTTAAAAAAATATACATTGAAACAGAAAAATATTTATATTTGGATATATATATATAATAACCTTTAGAGCAAACTCAAATAACTTTTTGATTAACTAGAAAGTACTGCTTAACTTTCTCCTTGTACCATTGTATTTCAATTATATGATACCAAATAAAGCATGAGAGAATTAAAGAGAATAACATGTTCCATGAAGGTAACACAATTTGAAAAGATTTGATAAAAAAATACACAAAGCTAAGTAAAGTTTTGCTGTTATTCAGCTACCATTTGTTAGATTTTATTGGTTTATAGCCAGCTAACGTAATAGTAAAAAAAAACCAAAAACCCAGGTAAGTTCACTTTTAAATAAATAGCATGGATTGAAAGGAAATTGTACTTATGAAACACATTTCTGCTTGAAAACACTGATCAGTGGCTATGCACTTTACACTACCAGGTCTTAAAATGATTGTTGAGACTATAAGTTAAACACTGATAACATTAACTGTATTGTTGTTATGCGTTCTTTTTGTGAGAACAAATATGAAAATGATGTATAACACTGGCCTACAAAACCTGGAAAATCAAGAAAGAAAAAATTTTTGAAAGTGGATGTCAAGAATAAGAGTATGAAATAATGATTTAAAATACTAGAAAAATGAAAAATGCTAGTCTAAATGTTATTTTCCAAACAGGAATAACTTCCATTCTTTAAATTATAGACACACTGAAACAAAAAACCAAACCAAAACCAAAAAAACCTCCAACAACAAACTTTTTTCATTTCAAATTTATTTATTGCTGGTAAAGATACTAGAAAATTACTTTGTAAAAGGCCAACAATTAGAGAGTCATGAAAAAGAGTTCTATGTATTGATTTCATGTATTTCTACACTCCCACTTAAAAACACAGATATACGAACACACACAAACACATATACACGTGCAAATATATGTTATGCATATATGCATTAACGGGTTTCAAGGAAATTTCTTTGCTAAGGAAATTAACACTGCAGACCAAGAAAATAATGAAGTGTATTTCCATGGTATATCTGTGGATACTTTTGTTTATCATATATGCAATACATTGACCTGCAATGATAACTCACACCTCAAGGTGACATTGCTGCTAGGGTAATGAAAGTAAAAATCAAATTCATCAACTTGATTAAAATCTACTAAAATAAAAGCTTTGTTGTTTGTTTATTTTTAAATTATTTCTTCTTTACAGAAAACCTAGAGCTAGGATCATCTACAACCAAAAAAATAAAAAGTCTGCATTACTTGCTTGTCTGAAGAGGCAGATTTTCATGTGTGTTTGAATGTAAACAGGATTTAAAGCATTAGGCTGAAATAGAGGAGAGGAGGGGAAATGATACTGTGTAGCTGTATACAATCTTCTACAATTTGGAACTATTAAGTTTTTCATTAACTGTCTTTCACTCTATTTCAAGGAGAAAAAAAATTACAGGAAATTCAGGATATTCTTTAAATTTTGCTTTGATTGTTGTCATGAAAAGAAATGTAGCAGGTCATCCATTTAGATTAAGAGAAATACCATTAAAGAAATTCTGGGAGATCTCACATCTTTCCAAAACACTAGACCAAGATCATGCTTGTTTTTCTATTCACATACACAATCAGATTTTACCCCAGAATGAATATTGTCTTCTTGTTTTATCACTTTCTTATCCTTTGCTCCACACTTTTCATCTGCATGTGAAAAAGCAAAAATCTGACCTGGACTACAGGAGAGCTGACAGTTTGGTGAGTCCTATAGTAATGATTACACCCACAATGTAGAGATATATTATTATTATTGTTGCTATTGTTAGCTCACCATTCATCATTATTGTTATTGCTGTGGTTATTACTACTTCTATTTTGATCAGAATCAATCTATATTTTGCCATTATTTGTTGAAGGTCTGTCCTTCCAAATTCATCAGACCTGTTTGTTATGAAGTAGAATTATGCAGGTATTATGTGTGTTTGCTTGTGTTTATAGACTTGGACTCGGTTGATAGTTTGGGCTCCTGAAAAGAACAAGATCCGCTCTGTTATCCATAAAAGCTGCTTTTCTTTCTCTCTTCCTTTCTATCACTCCATGTACAGCTTGCGCCCATCTGACAGATTGACGGGAGAAACTGCAAAACATATCCATAGTCCCTCTTACTGAACTTTAACAGCATTAAAAAAAACCCCACCAACAACAACAAAAAAAAGCCCACCTCAGGAATATGGAGTCATAAGGTTATTTTAGCTTGTTTTGGCTTGTAGTGTGGAAGTAAGGTTCTGTGGAGTCTTACAGATTAAACTTTTATTACACAGTTGCTCTCTATAGATACTTTCCATCCTACATTCCCAAGACAGGCAGCAAAAACCAATACAGTTAAAAATGTGCTGACAGATTAAAGAAAAGTAATAACCTCTTTTTCATCCACTTCTAATTCTGCTACTGAATGTGAGCATGAGCAGACAGCATGAGGATTTCAAGGATGAAGCAATGTTCTGCCTTTGTGATCAACTACCTCTTTTTGTGATGTTTCCAGCAATATAAGGGATTAAGGTTTTCTAAATTAACTCTCTCCCAAATGGGAAATAAAACAGACCAACATACTCAAAAGTGTCTGTGGTACTGCTTCTTTCATTTAATTTGTATCCATTGCATTCATGTGGCTAGAAGACCTTCAGTGCTTCTCTGAATTTTTATTTTTTTTTTTCCCCAAGAAAACCTCTTCAGCAGCCTCAGATGCATGAGTAGTGCAAGATCAGGCAGTCCTATATTTTTTTATTCTTTCTTTCCCCACATGAAGCTCCCCCTTCTTTCCAGCCCATATTGATCAGTATTCAGTTCATTCTTTGACAAGTGCAAAAGCACATCAATGACTTGCTATGCCTCCTGTCTTTGCTGCATGTTGAGCTAGCCGCCAGACTTCCAGCTACAGGACATTCGTATTTTGTCTGGAAGAAAAAATTTGGAGATGAGATACAAGATGTACATACAAACCTGGCCCTTACTTCTCTTCCTGTTGTTAGCTGTAAGTCCTTTAGCTCTATATTCAAGACAATTTTTTGTCTGTAATAGCGCACGTATTCCTTGTGAAGTGATTTAGTCCCATTATATAATCCTGAGGTCATTGACATCAGGGAAGTTATGACAGCAGGTAATTTGGTTTGCTGTCTGCATGGGGCTATATATAAAAAAGACAATGCTCAGCAAGAACATGACTGTCAGGTTCCAACTAGGAAAGAACTTAGCTGCAAACCTATATATTATTGGTCATCTGTGTCACTGCTTAGTTTCTCTAGCAAAAATGTAGCAGCAGCTCCAGTTCACTCCATTTGTTTAGCCATCATGCATTCCGGTTTTCTTGGAGAAATTCT
This sequence comes from Ibycter americanus, assembly GCA_035590275.1. NCBI lineage: Eukaryota > Metazoa > Chordata > Aves > Falconiformes > Falconidae > Ibycter > Ibycter americanus. The sequence goes on along the minus strand of JAVJGI010000040.1, from coordinate 78,610,681 downwards.
TTTGCTCTGTACAGCACCAAGCTCCTCTTCCTAGCAAACAATGAGCATTTTTAACAGTGGTCAAAAAGGTATGATGGAAGTTGGGCTTACAAAGAGCAAAACATTTCAGTGAAACGTGTCAGTTTGGTGAAGCTTCCAACAGACCCACGGATACAGCTACAAGTGTCTATGGTTGTAGTGCAGGCCCCCTCCTCCCCCTGAACAGACAGCTCGAGCATGATACTGCTAAATAGTGCCAACAAATTCATTGCTTGACCACACTCTCTGCTCCTGTTTCAACCACGCCAGCTAAAACTTTTGGAGGCAAAGTCTATAGATGGTTTTGGAGATATACATTCCAGGGACCAATGTAATGGGTGCTATGGACAATTTTTAACATTTTTATTGGTCTCCAGTTTGTGTGGCACTCCATCACTATTGCATAATACATTTTGCAGATTCAAACATACTCTTTTGAATACCCCAAGGCACGCGATGCAGACATTCAAATTAATGCTGTAAAAAACCAGACCTACTTCAATCTGATGGGCTGCAATACTGCTTGCTTTATTTCATACAGTAAGAAATTTAAAAATTTTAAAAACCCTATTATCTTGTGTCACCACTTGTGTCCCAGGGGAAATCCAGAGACAAGAGTTAGGTGGTGTGAATGCAGCCAGCATATGTCCTGTAGACTCAAGGCTAAAGGACATTCCCTGGCACTTTACGTTTAAAGGTGCTTATGTGCACATAATTATAGTTAAAGCTTAGGGTCTAAGATCAGAGATCTGAGGCAAGACATGGCTGCTTTCAGACTTTCCAAGCTCTCCATCAAAAATCTGGAAAACAGCAAAGGCTTTCTGGCCTTTGGAGCTCCTGGTCACAAAAGGAAATACAGACAAACTAAAATTTTTTCTGAAATCTGTTTTCAAGCAAAATATTCTGTTATTTCTCCTATTCAGGAACTTCTGAAATTCTGCGTTACATTCCAAAATAGGTCTTTTTTTCTCCAAAAGAGTTTTGTTTTATTGAATATGAGTCTGTATATCTTGTTATTACACATGCAAGTATAGGGCTGGACATTTCATCTTTGCAGTTTTATTTCTTTACCTATCCTTGTCTTTCTTTCTATGGTTCAAGAGATATGTATCCATTTCCACATCACCTAAAGTCAGTTTCTAATGGGAAATGAGAAGGCATATTTCACTGTGTGGTTATCATACTATTAATTTTTCTTCGCCAATCACATCTATAGTTCTATATGTTGGTGGTTTATTATTGTGCCCATGAGTGGTGCCATCCAGAATCCTTACAGTATGTGCCATAGCATCATTTCCATTCCACTGCTCCCTCAATGTGTCCATCAACTAAAATTGCAAATATTTGCCAAGATTTCTTTGATTCAATAAGATTTATGTAAGACTTCAGCACTGGTGACTAAATGAAACGTAGCAGCTGTTCAAACTTCCACTGTAAATTTTTGAATTCGGTCAGGTAAACATGGGCTCTATTATTTTGTTTGCACATAACGCTGGCGCAGTTCTGCAGCATTCATCACGCTGGCCTTTTCAGGAGTCTGTCAGCACAGGCCACTAGTGAGACTGTGGGTAAACGCTGGTTTGGAGAATTACCTAGGCCATCTGCAAGGTTTATATCATAGCACATCAGGGGTTAGAAAACACGTAACACAAGAGGATGACAAACAAGCAAGCAAAACCATCAGCTGCTAATCCTCAGTAGTTACTTCTGGCCAGGTGCTGGCAGCAAGTACCAGGCCATCCCTGCTGGGGGCAGCCGTGGGGCCTGGGCCTGGTGGCTGGGCGGGAGCTGGGCGGGGCGGGCGTGAGGAGCCCCTTCCCTTGCTCGGGGCTGCTCTGAGCTCAGCCCCTGGGCCTGGCCAGCACCGCTTGTTACCCAGTGGTACAGGGCTGTGGCCTGCGGGTAAGGCCTCATGTTATTCTGAAGAAATAATACTCATGGAAGAATGAGCAGCACTAATGAAATGTCATGGACTTTTTTTCTTTTAATTCTTCATGCACCATCACATTTCTTAGTAGTTATGAGCTCTTATTAAGGCTCTAACATGTCCCAAGAAGTGAAGTAAATTTACAAAAAGTCAGGAAACAGGCGATAAAGGATTTTTTCCTCCATTTATTCACATTCATGTTAATAAATTTTCACTTATACATTGCTTTGCAGATATATAATTTCAAGGGGACTTCCAGAAGTCACCCAGTCCACCCTTCCTTGTCCTAAGTGAAGGCTAAATATGCTCAGGGCTGTTTTAATCTGGCTTATAAGCCTCCAGAGAAACAGATTCTGTAGTCCTCCTAGATAGCCTAACCCAAAGCTTTGTTTTCCTTTGCCTAGATTTGCTTTGCTGGCCTTTTGTTCAGGATGTTAACAAACTAAACATTCTAGGATAGCAATATTATAAATTCTTTTACTGTCTCACCACGTTTCCATCAAACTGAGCTTTTAATTTTTGTGTCCTATCCCAATACAAGTCCTTCACTCTCCTTGATCTTTTCCACCGTAGATGGTTTTTACGATTTTGCTCTTGTGGTATTTCTTTAGCTAGGGTAAATCAGGCCAAGTCATTCAACTATTCCCCACTGATCTCTCATTTTAATCCTCCTAGTATTATTTTCCTTCACTTTCTTTATAAAGTGTTTACATTCCACAGAAACCTTAATGTCCTAAACTGGATGCATGACTCAAGATTGCCTCAACAAGTAACCGACAGTGATTCAAATTAGACAAGAATTTTATTTTTTTTGTGTTTCACCCTTGTCTCCTCCCTGAAGTTTAGTCAACCAGCTCTAGACTGCAAAACTATACCCATTTTCCTTCTGGTTTCACAACTATTTATTTTTACCTTGATTTAGAGTAGGAACAATCTTCTATTTACCTTTTGTTTTTTTTCTTTTGTATACTGCATGAAACCTGATTAAACCCTATTTTAGCCATGTGGTGTGAATTTATGTCAAAAGAGGTGTCCCAGCACCTAACGTGGCATTCTGAATGCCCGCTGCATGGAACTGAGGAGTTACAGCCTCTGTGGAAGTTTTCTGAAGCAAGTGCCAGAGCCTGTGTCTCTCCTGAGAGACTTAAGAGTGCCAGACATGTCAGAGTATTTGAAATCTCACAAAAATAGCAAAATATACAAACGCTATTGTAAAGTGGGATATCTAGGTAGTAAAAAATCAAAAATAAAAAAAAAAATTTAAAAAAAAAAAAAAAAGAAAGAAC
>JAVJGI010000040.1:78522423-78607350 GCA_035590275.1 Ibycter americanus | reverse complement strand
TATTGTAAAGTGTGATATCTAGTTAGTAAAAAATCAAAAATAAAAAAAAAAATTTAAAAAAAAAAAAAAAAAGAAAGAACAAAATTACCCAAACCCCTTAAAATGTGATGTTCTACTTCTCAAAAAAGCAGCTATAATAATTGAATATATACTAACCTGGATCAGGCTATGAAGGCATTATTGGCAGAGTAATACCAAACTGATCTTTGAAGCATATAACTTCTTCATTTACCCTAGATTCCTTCATCTCTGAATTGAGCTGAGATTATGACTTGATGTGTCTGGTGAACAGGGATGGATGCACCAGTCACACCAGTGAGCACCTATCCACTAGAGGATTGTGCAGTATGGCACAGGCCAGGCTGCAATACCAAAACTGTTGGCAGAGTCAGACTCAGAAGCTTAATGTGTGCATGACTCTTGTAATTTTCAGAGATATCTTCTTCACAGATACACTGCAAATATTCAGGGAAACCACACTTTCTGTGTTGTTTTGTTTGTTGGTTTGTGGGTTTTTTTTAATTTATCAAGGAAATTACAGAAATATTTAATGCATTACAGGAAACATGGATTTCTCACAAAAAGCATCCAACAAAAACAGCTGTAGATACTCAAATGATTTGAATATAATGCTGACTAGAGATACAGGTATTCTTTTGTGCAGGATTTGAAATATACCTTGATGATCTGGCTTTTCTTACACGGGAAGAAACGGTTTTTTCCCTCTTTACCTCTCTCCTATCACCCATAACTTGAAGTATAATCTTTATTAGCTGAATTGGTATTTTGAATGTAGCACTGGCATCAGCAAAACCTGAGAATTCCTCATTTTCAGCTGTTGAGCTTTAGCCAGTTTCTTTGCCCAAATGCCACATAAGAGAATTATGAATCAGAAACCCACGATCTCTAAATAGGAATCCGGTGGGAGGCAGAGACTAGCTCTCTCTGAGATTTCAAAGGCATTGCTGACTAGAACTGATTGAATTTTATACAACATACTTATTATTCAGCATCTGTATAATTTTGGGTTTCATCAGACTGTATACTCAGTAAAATTTGGCGCTCTTTAGTCAAGTCTATCATTTATAGAAGAATATTCAATCAATAACTCAGTGATTAATGATTAAAATTATCTTTGAGCTACTTTTAGAAGTAATATACCTGCATGTTCAGTGACTAGAGTGTCCTGTTAGACTTAGCTTAGAACTATTCCTCCTCTTTGGTTACTGCACTTCAAAGAAAAAACAAAAGATCAAGAGGGAATGTTTAGCAGACTTTCTAGAAGTGCCTACTAATATAGATTTAATGCATGTAATAAGCTGCTAAACCAGAACCACAGGGTTTACTAACAAAACAGAAGTCCTAGCTGCCAAGACCCGAAAGGTACAGGTTGTGGGAATCACTTCGGCAGAATGGAGAGCAAATTTTGACTGGTGGAATCACTGTGCATATATTTTGCTGCACAAAGTTCTGGGAAGAACCAAGTCTGTATCTGGTAACATGTACTGAGTACAGAGTGACCTAGACATATCTCCTGGGTTTCGCTGGGATAGAGGGATTTGTTCAGTCTTACAGGACTCAGCAATGTGTTTTCCTTACACAACTGACAACAAAAATTAGAAAGTCAGATGAGACATGAAAGAAGGAAATTAATCTGGCAAGCTGACCCCCTTCCATCACAAATGAAAAAGGGACAAGAGCACATTCAATTGCTCTAACTGACAAGAGGATTAAATATCCAGCAGGAACAAGCAAGGGCAAAAACTGCTGCCTGACCAAAGGAATCATCTGCCAACACATTGATTTCAGAGGGAACTGCAGAGTGGGAGGGGGAAAACAAGTTTCTGTGACCAGAGCTATCACCTTTCATTTCTAGATTCACAGCTGGGAAAGGATTTGGAAACAATTCATCTGGTGTGGGCAGATAAGCAGTTTGTCCCTAGAAGAACAGAAAGGTACTGAACTAATATTTCTTTTCCTGATGGAGATAGTAATCTGAGTCTCCATTTTAAACTGGGAGAATTATTAAGTAAGATTGCTAGTACCATTTACTGAGACAAAGGAATCTTAGAGATGCTTATGCCATTTTTAGGAGGCTTCAGTTATATACTTGAACAGGCAGGAAGATATGGCTCCTCTACCCTTGCAACCATATATGCACAGATTACTTCCCTAGAAGAATGAACTGTACTGTATGTGTGTTCAGTTGTCTCCACCTCATGGTCTAAATGCCCTGATACATAAAATGGTGTAAAGTCTTCTGCCATCACCTAGGGTAACTGTCAGGCACTAAAAAGCTAGTTTCAGACAGCAAGAAAATCTGGGCAGGTTATGGTGATATCCCTTGGTAAAGAAGACTATAAGTTTAAGGAATGGGGCTGAAGTAGGTTTGTCCATGATGTGTAATGAGAATCTTCCTGAAATTCAGGAATGGAGGCTTGGACCAGAAGCACTGTGGTGGTCCACAGGAGCTCTGGGGAGCAAAGCAGAAGATGTTCTTCTCTGATCTTCTCAGCCTGGTTATGGACTCTGCATCTTGTTATCTCTGTTGGCAGGGATCTAGTTTTTCTTTGTCAGATTATGTTTCTTGTCCATGTTCTTGATTTCCATCTAATGACTCAATGAAGATTCCTCAATTATTTTTAAAGCTGATTATCTTATCATGAAACATACCCTAAATACTTTGTACCTTGAACAGGGAATTATTATGTTTCAGTGTCATCTGAGGGACTTTCAAAAATACTACCAAATTTAAAAGTGTATAAATAAACTTCTAAATAAGCTAAACCTTAGGCCATTAGATTACCTGTCTTAATTTTTTTTTCTATTTTTCTTTTATTAAAATCTCAAACTGGACTATATCTGTGTTGAAACAACTTCCATGTAGTATTGCAAAACTGTCACATTTTCAGAGACAATACACAGCAGCATAATTAAAAAGGAAGCTATTTATAATTTTATGAACACACAATTGGGTAATATCCTTCTCTCTCTGTGCCTTTCAATATACATATACTTCTGTGGGTATGCACACATATTATAAGCATTATAACTCTAATCCAACAAAAGATGCTTCACAAGCTTCAAGATAAACATGGGAATAACCTCACTGAAACACGTTTCAAGAATTAAAATATATGATTGTTTTCTCGATTAGATTACCCTGTAGATAATTTCCATGATAAAAACTATTTTCACAGCTACAAAGCCCATGAGCATCACTGCTGGCAGCCTTCTGCTGGGTAATGAAAAGCTCTATAAATTTTTATCAGGTTACTATTTGCCACTTGAACCCAGATGCTCAGATCAGAAAGGAAGATGGCCAGGCTTTAGGTGATGCACAGTGTGCTTACCCTTCTTCCTAACAAAAGGAGTGAGAGCTGTTTGTGAGGTTTCAGTACTTTTTCTTCATTTGTCACTTTTGGAAAGGGGAAAGAAGGCATAGGAGAAGAAACATGGGTTTAGTTAATAAAACTAGACCTGAAGGAACACCTAGGGGGAAAAAAAAACAAAACACATTTGGAGTTGTACAGCTATCCCCTGCTTGTAAATCTCACTTACTTTGTCAACACTTCTCAGGTCTACTTTTCCTTTTGCATTTACAACAGATCCTAATTCCTTTAAACAGTTCACAGACAGTAATGAATCATAGAGGCTTAATGACACATCATAAACCTTCATACTCCACAGACAGGGACTTATATGGATAGGATTGGGTTGTTTTTTTAATACAGCACCTTTAGAGAAGACAAGTGTTATTAGATTAAATGATGTCTACTGCAGAATTATGTGTCAGACACGGAAGAAACATACCTTGATGGTATACAGAATTTCAGTGGTCTTTGTAAAACTGAGAAAAAGCACTTACTGAAATGTAGAGGAAAGTGTCAATTGTCAAGATAGAATTCTTTTGTTTAAGAACTATTAAATATTGTAAATATTTTTTTACTGTAACATATGAATGTTATGAAAAATGTGCAGGGATATGTCTGTTGATATTTGAAACCAGTGATGAGTTACTTTGTGTATATGTCTGTAGGGAATATTGCTGGAATAGTTCCAGGGGAATCGGAAACTGAACTTTTGCAGTCTTGTTTTACATCTTTATAAAGGGGTGTACTTCATTTTTGACAACCTGTGGATGTAGCCCTGTAATACAATATTGTCATTGTTAGCAGCAAGCCATAAGCTTTTGTGGTGGATTAGCCTGGGCTAACAGCCAAACTCCCATCCAGCTGCTTGCTTACTCCCCTCCTAAGTGCCATGGGGGGTGAAAATCAGAAAAGGAAGAAAAAAAAAAGAACAAATAAACTCATGGGTCAAGAGTAAGGCAGGAGATTAAGAAAATTACTGTTGCAGGCAAAGCAGACTTGGGGGAAAATAGTCTGTTGCCAATCAAAATGGATTTAGGTAGTGAGAAACAAAAAGGCAAACATTAAAACAACACCTTTTCTCCCCCTTTCTCAGGTTCAATTTAACTCCTTTAATACTAACTCCTCTACTCCCTCACTTGAGTGGTGCAGGGGAATGGGGTTACACAGTATATAGCAGTTTCTCTCTAATGCTCTTTCCCACTAATCCTTTTCCTCTGCTCCAGCATAGGCTCTCCACAGGTGGCAGTTCCTTCAGGAATACCTGTCTGCTCTGGCATGGGTCCTCTGTGGGCTGCAAGGAAAATCTTGTCTCCAGTGCCTAAAGCACCTCTTCCTTCTCTGATTTTGGTGTTCCCTCTGCTGTGTCTCACTCCTTTTTTTCCCCCTTTTCCTCTCTCTGTCCAGTATTTTTTGCCCTTTCTTGAATATGTTTTGCAAGAGGCATGACACACGGCTGATGAGCTCAGCTTTGTCATGCAGTGACTGTTGCAGAGATGGCTGGAACAAGCTGTGTCCAGCATGGGGCAGTCCTGGTCTCTTCCCACAGCACCCACTCCTGCAGCCTCATCTCCCCTATAAAAACCTTGATGCATACACTCAATACAGCTTGGTAACGAGTAATTAATGACTGAGGCTTGTCAGGATTTGTCTGAACTTTTCTTGACCAGCCTGCAGATTTGTTTTACTTGGTTTAGCCATGACAGCAAATTCTGTAATTAGCCAGGTGACTATGGCTAATTTGTTTTGCTTTCTGTTTATTGTTGCATGATACCATTATGTTTTATATAGATAGTAATAATAAACTGTTATTCCATGGAGAATTAGATGTTCATGCCCCTTGAACAATAATGTAGTACAGAGCAATACAGACCTGGCATGGTAAAAGACCCTGAAAAGTTGAGACAGGATGTGGCACACAGGAGTGCAGGTGTGGAATGATAAAAGACAGCCCACAGGGCTGGCAGTGGAACCCCCATGGTTATAAACAACTCGTCTTCATCAATAGCTTGTTAAAGACATGCAGACCTGGAGCTGCGCAATGCTGGTTTTAGGGGTAACAATGTAAATGCGGAGGTGGTGAAGGACACCAGATAATGACAATTCATTGTAACACACCCCCACCACTACCATCACCATCATCCTCCCCAACTGGGATGAAACCACTGGCCTCAGGACCCAGAGCAGAGGAAGGATGAATACAATCCCAGGAAAGAGACAGAAACCAAAAAGCGTGTATATAACAAATTTAACTGTATTATTAATATTACTGAGACTTTTCCTGTATAACAGTATTCTAACTGTACAATTCTTTCTTTCTATTTCTATGACAATTAGATCTAGACTGATAATGATTAGACTTTGAGGCTACAGTTATAGTACCAATAAATTTTTGGCTTTATACATATACATATAGAAAACGTGCTTCCTCTTTGCTCATAATCAAGATATTGAGTGTAACACCGTAAGATAAATCAAGCACTGGAACAGGCTGCCCAGGGGAGTGGTTGAGTCACCATCCCTGAAGGTATTTAAAAGGTGTGTAGATGTGGCATTTAGGGATATGGTTTAGTGGTGGACTGGGCAGTGTTTAGTTAACGGTTGGACTCGATGATTTTAAAGGTGTTTTCCAATCTAAATGATTCTATGATAAGAGTTGAATGTGGAGAGTCTTGCAGGAACATAAACTCTTAGACTTTAAAGACAGTTTTGTAAGGAAGGTAGGTTATTTAAAAAAAACCTTTCAAGTGCTTTTCTGCTAACATGAAATGTGGACAATCTATTACAGCTAGTAATTGCTAACCCTCTGGGTGGTGGCTCTGGGACTCAGATTTGGTTCCAAGCACTCTTCAGGAGCCTCCATGAATATTGTCTCCAGCTCCTAGAAGGTACTATAAAATATGCAGGTGTAAACTGTGCCATATCATTTAATTTCATATACGTTAACCAAGGGGGTCTTCAAACTCTTCTTTTGTTAGAACATTCATTCTTGTCACACAAAGAAGTAGCAACAACAGCTGGAGAATGATGGTTTGATCAGATTGGCATTAAGTGCAACTAGCAGAAACCAATTTTTATTTCAGGGTGAGGGAGGACATCATTGCCTAGTGATGGGGACCTAGATGACCCAAAGACATTTTTATTACTTTGGATTTTCTTTGTTTTGTAACTTCAAACACATCACTTCCTTGATTCTCTGTTTCTCTTCTACCTGTTTATTTGCTTTGTTTACTGAAATTGTAGGCTTTGTAAGGCCATGACTGCCTCTCACTATTTGCATTTAGTGCTGGTGAAGTATAATGTTAATAGGTTCCTAATCCTGACTGGGGTGTCTTGCTTTTGCCATGGTACATACACAATGACAACAAAGTTTCTTTGATAAGGCAAGGAGATTTGCAATGAATAAAGAAGATACCTTTCTTTTTTTTGGTAAGGAAGAATGCAGGCAAGTATCAGAAATACATAGTCAGCTGTTGTTTAACATTTAATATCTCTACAGGTAAAAGTACCAGCACAAATACATATAATGCATTTTAATCAATGTTCTGTGGTGATGCTGGTAATTTGAAGATATTATATCTTCAGATACAGAAATGCTTTTTCAGATCAAGTTCAACACAGCTTTACCTGGTAACACAGAGGAAGTGCTAGACTGCTTGCTCTGACCGTGTCACTTGTAATGAGTGACTTTAATATCTATGCTAATAAAGCTTGCTGCATCCCCTATATAAACCTGACACAAGCCCCAGTGGCAGAGAAAGAACAGCTATCTAAATTAAACTGAATATGTCTTGATTGAAAATGAAGGAAATTATATTAACCAGTCACCTGTGGGTACATGTCATATGCTACCCTGTGCTGAGTTTTCTGGTATAAGTGTCTGGTATACTAATGTACGTCAAGCTTTGATATAACAGATAAGGAATGTCTCTGTCACTGCGAGGAGACAGATTGGCACTCCATCTTAGCAGTTTACTAAAATATTTCTTTCACTCCTAGCAACTAGCTTTACTATAGGCATTTTGACTATGAAATGCGTGTGACATGGGGTGGAGCTTGTCCTACTGATTTCTACAAGAGTGCACTGAAGTTCATAACACATACAATCCTCAGATGGCATATGAAATCTGTTTAAACTGGAGAAAGAATACAGTGTTGAAGGAATTTATAGCTGACTGGAGTTAGACCAACCCAAGTTTTATTAATGCAGAAGGCTTTATTTACATAGAGAGAAGTAATCAGGTTATAATTCTGCAAGACTTATATACTAGTGTCTTATATTTTCATAGTGTTGCTGTTGTTTTGAGGATTTTTCTTTTTTTGAGAGTGCCCAGAAGCCTTCATTACAAAGTAGGATCAAAACACTAGCTTTTATTGTACAAATATGGCATAAAAAGGACAGCATATCCAGGCTACCCAGGAGACAAGAAATGCAAAAAGTTGAATACTCTAATTCTCTTTTCCAGCTATGGAATTTATCCTCAGCCTGATATTTTCCTGCCATAATTTCTACATTAGCTAACAAAGATTGAATTGATTTTCCCAATAAAATGCTACAAGACCTTAAGATAAAAGAGTGATGCAATGGATTAGGCCATGTATTATAACCCAAACATTTCACAAATTGAAGATGACCAGCTACTTTTTGTATTGAGCAGACCTGTTGCTGGAATAGAGTGTGCAATGGGGTGAAACAGAAGTATCAGGCTGTGTAAACCCAGATTTTTCTCTGACTTACTCAGATTGTCTTCCCTTTAGGTCTGATTGGTTGGGCTTTGAGTGTATGAATTTCACCCAAGAAGGATGTGGAAAGGGCAATGATTTGCAGTGCTGTTGCATTGTAGAGCAGATCAGTGCTGAGACATGTGAAAGGGATAGAAAACAAAGACATTAACATCTACTTAAGACAGACATAGCAAGAAGTTCTCAAGCAAAGCAAATCTGCTACACGTTCAAACTCCTATCAGCAGCCTGAAGCAAATGAATCTCTGCACTATGGCATGGAAAGAAATATTAATTTCCAGCACCTTCTCTATGATTATTCAGTTAGAAACTCTTAGAAACGCTTACCTAAAAAGAACAAGAGAATCTTGCTCAATTATATAGAAAAAGTGGTCACGTATTGCATTCATTATGGAGTTTCTTCAGTCATGTGCTGCCTTTATCTTGTCTTTTGTGGTGTGCCTTCCACACCACATATCATATTCGTTTTCTTTAGGAACATTGCTGCATCTCAAAAAAATCTTAGCAAAAGAGTAAGTTAAGATTTATTTTTATTAACCACCCAGGGATTGTTCTTGAAACATTCTGATCCTTCAAAGCAGGTCATTTTAGTGTTTATTATACTATAGCATGCAGTTTAATTTTGCAAATTTGAAATCTCTATATTATTGCAAATAGCAACAGCAATTATCATTGAAGTTTTCCATAAATCTCAGCTCTATCTGAATTCAGATGCTAACGTTTACAAAACCTCATTAGAAAACCTTACCAGGAAGGAGAAAAAGTCATAGGAGATGAATTATGTTGAAAGTATACAATGAAAAGAACATAAAGATTTTTGGAATGGTCAGAGGAATGATGAGGAAACCAACATGAAATGCAAAGTGTTAATGTACATTTAATAGATGGCTTATGATAGGTACATATTTCATTAAACCTCTAATTTATGATTTTGATTATTTTTGACGAATTAATGTTGAGAGTTGCTTCCGAACAGCACTGCAAGTTGAAAGTCTTTTTCTAAACAATTTAAAGTGTTCCAAGTTAAGATACATTGTTTACAGTGTATTATGATAGAGGTATGCTTCGGTATCAAAATAGATTTTTAAATGAAAATCAAGTTTGGACATCCTTGTCCTTTGTTTACCTCTGTGCATTTCTGTCATAATGAAAAGATCCAAGTTTTTCCTTTGTGTCTTAGAAAGCAATTGCAATGCACAAACAATAATTTTCATGTTTGCTCAATTTCCTTATTTTCTAGACTGCCTGAACTTTGCATTGCCCTGGTCAGGAACACACTGGTTTCAAAATAATTTTCCTGAAGAAGCTGTTGAATAAGACTGTTTTTCAGTAGATACTAGTTCTGCACTGTATCAAAGGAAAGCCCATATGTTTCTTGTTTGACCAACTGCCCATTTGAATCAGGATACCCACCAGGGTACTGCATACATTAAGTTGCAATCTAATGCAAGGCAATTTCAGGTAAAAATTTAAAGAGCCTGCCTTATTTCTGACAATAGTCTATGTGTTAGTGCTGAATTTACTCAGTTCTCACTGAAAACCCTCACAATTTCACTTAGAATAAGACTGTGCCTATTAGTTATCTTACCTCACAGTAATTCAGTCCACATGGCAATCAGTCAGTCATCATAAACTGACATCTGTGGAAGAATAAACAAGAATCTTCAGACACAATTTAGCCCACAAAAAACATGTGATGTTGAAGCCACATTAATTATTAGATCATTGCTTGACATTCTTCGTCAAAAATTGATTAATTTTTAATTAACTTTTTCCTAAATGTTACAAACAAAAAGCTTCTCCAAGGTAATCTGACCCTATCTTGGTATGTAGTTATATGCTGAACACACTAAATCGTAAACAGGCTTATAATCACCCTCCAAAATTCAGCAAATTACGTTAAACTAGTAAGCCCTGGGGTCAGAATAGGGAAACTAAGCAGAGAGAATTGCCTAGCTGAGGAATGGCAAAAGCATGCACACTTGTATAAACTTTATTCTGTGTAACAGAAATTACTTCTGAACTACATTGTTGTTTATATGGCAAAAATCTTGGTTTGGGGAATGGGTGAAATGGATAGGATTAACAGAAACACAACTTCTGTGTCAATAAAACACATAGGAGAACATCAGTACTTCTTGTACCTTGCCTCTCTTCTTTTCCCTTGAAGACTTAGGAGTATTAACAGTCATCTAGTCCATCATAGTTAAAGAGTACAACAGTGTACATTTGTTGCAGTGATTATTTTTTTCAATTTTCCTGTCTTTGCAATCTATTTCAAGATGTGTTTGGGTCTGTTTCACACTGCAAATACCACTGCTGGGTTTAGCATCACAATGGAAACTAAGGGTACACAATAAAACATAGGTCAGGAGTACCAATGAAATGGGAAAGCCGGATTTAATATCCTCTAGTGGTTTACAAGTGTTTACAGAATTTACCCGGTTTCCTGGCCCAATGTAGTCAGCAGCTGTTATGATCAGGAGCACTTACTGGAACCCAGTAGAACATGTTGGATGAATACTTGTTTTTCACTATAGAAGAGGGCCACCTGTTTGGAAGGGATGCTGAGAACAGGAAGCAGGACATAGTTCCAGCAAATCATTCTTGACTGCTTGGATGTACTAAACTTCATTAATAATGAAGGATGGTCAATCCTACCTGAAGAGCTCTTGAAATCAAGGGATTCTTAGATGAGATTTCTGTTCTATTCTGGTCTTTGTCAAGTGTTTGCCACTGTAAGGTGTTCATTTCAGAAATAGTTTTCTGCATGATGTAAATACAGTATCTCACTGCGCCTTCTCTTTCCCCCCCTCCCTTTTACCAATGGAAAATTGAGTTGTGGCATTTTTTAGTCCTACTTTTTATTAAAATATCAAGACATATAACATTTTGGATTAGGTACAAATATACAAGGTATAATCCAAATAGTACAGTAAATCCAAAATGTGGGGATTAAATGAGATATATGCTAATACACTTTATAGCTATGAACATCTTGTCTGAAAATACCTTCAACGTGAAGCTACATGTGTATCACTCTGATCCATATGGATGCTAGGCTTAAGCAAAGAGTGTGAGAAGATTAAGTGTGTTCAGGAAGGGTTCACACCCTGTGGCTGTAAGCATTCTCAGTGCGTTTCACAGTAATAATCAAATCAAGCTTCTTTTGGTCTCATAGCTATCATCTGTGGGTTATTAGTTTTCAGCTGATGCCTCACTCATAATCTATTCATCTGTCTAGGAGGAGTGTGAACAAAGGGATAAGCACAGACAGATTAGTCTCTTATGCACACGAATCACAGGTATAATATGTTTCTCTTACAAAAAAAATTAAGTGAAAGAAATAGAACTTCATGTAAAAACAGAGGTAGCCTCCTTGTACCAAATTTCTAGTCTCCTAGAAACACAGAGACACAGGAAAACATAAATTCATGCATAAGCTACATCCAAAAAAACCTACCACTGAATTATTTGATTTTAAAGCTTGGTTGAAATCAAAGGTGTAGTTTGAGGGATATTTTTTAGTTTGGATGATCTGTTTCATCATATATAACAAATATATCACATATTGATGAAAAGAAACTACAGTAGAGGACTGCAGATGTTTTGCTTGTAGAAATGTGATACGAACTAGAATCCTCATTCAATAATCCACTATTGTTTAAAGCACTCCTTTATTTTGAAAAGAGTATTTTGCAAAACACTCAATACAGGGATTATTCTTTATTTGTACAATTAGCTTGCTATTACACATCAATTAACATCTTCAAGCATCAGTTCCCAAGTATCCCATTAGTGGACAAATGGTCTTTTATTTATCATTTCACTGCCCATAAATTTGAAGAACTCCTTAACATTTGTTGAATTGTCCTGTGGAATTCATATTGAGTAGGAATTTTTTTAAACTCTACTGATTAGATATTTAATCTGCTCTGATTTTATAGATCTTTGAGACCTCAGCAGATTGTTTGTCATTTTTAAAGGCCGTCTGCTTTTCACATGAGTCTTTATGACTTAATCAAATTGGCATCTGTTGCCCTTACCTGCCTTTGGAATTACTTACATTTCCTTTCCTAGTTTTTCCAAATGTTTCTTGCATATTTGTTATGTTTTCCTGGGGAGCAGGGGTTTTGTTCTGGAGTTTTTTCATAGCTATAGAAGAAAAATGAATCTTGTATTCAAAAAAATCCTATTTCCATTTAAATTCCCCAAGAATCAGGTTACATAAGGTCAAAGAATTTGCGTATATTTTTTTTCTTAGTACTTATTCTGTTTCCTTTGTTTGTATAACTCAACGCAATTGAAGCCCACACAACATGGAGTAATCTGAAGTGTGTTAAGTAATAAGTTTTTCAAAGACATACAATGATGTCAGCAGTCTTTACACAGTATATCTACACAAAGACTAATAGCGCAGCTGTATCAGAGGTGTTTCTCATTTCGCTTTTTAAAGGATCACTGTTTTTGTCATTTAACTGCCAAGAGATGCAGCATAGCCCTCCTGTAAATACAGGTTGTTTGGAGTAGTTATTACTAATGTTTCTGCTGAGTAACTGCATTAGGATGTTTGTGTGCTTGCTTGTTTTATGCTAAGTTCCACACCTGGATTTTTACTTTTTGTAGCTGCAGTCACAGTATTATCTTGTGATTGTGCCTGGGTTGGCTGTGCTTGTGTTGGGATCTGGAGCCAGACTTGCTTGATATATCATGAACAAGGTGCATTCAGTTTTCTCCCTGAGCTTTATAACAACCTGTCCATTTCCTCTTTCTGTGCTTCCATGAGAGCATAGGAATTGTGCCCATCTCTTGCACTGTGTTACTGTTTTATACTGAATGAGACAGCAAAGGTGATCTTCAGAATCAGTAATACATCTTCTTTTAGAGCTGATCTATTCTTCACAGACAGTTCTTTAAACCCACTAGTTTTTGGTAGTCCAGGGACCAAACTTTTCCATGGGCTTTCTGTACTTCATTAGTCCTGCTCAGAGAATGTTGTTCTGGCTAAAAGCTTGAGAAATGTTTTCATATCACAGGCATCGGTTCATCTGAATCTTTTTTTCATATTTTGTCCTTCTGTGAAATGGTGCAAGGGAAACTGCTACAGGAATTTCTCTTTCAGATTCTATATTACTTTCATGGCAGACCTTTTCAGTTTTGTGATCTTGCACTGCAGACTTGCCACTGCTGAAGGCAACAGGTTGTCAGGAATGTTCTCTAAGGAGCTGTGATCTGTTCCAGCTAGTTATTTGATGTACAAGCAAAGTGCTTGCTGTACCCATGAGATTTCTGCAACAGTGGCAGATAATACTTTTTTTTTTTTTCTCAGTTTAATCTTATTTCACTACTTTCATTGATTTTGAGGTCAGTGGGTTTCCTTCCTGCAACAATTCTTGTGTTGCTTTATGGTTTTTGGATTTTGAGGTGACAGTTCCTGTTTGGGGGTAGAGTTTTACCTAAATTGATGCTACACATTTTTTATTCTGTTTCTTCGGCTCCTATAAACATCATACAATTTGGCTAATCTTAGTATTCAAATCCTTTGGATTATCTTAGTATTCAAATCCTCATGTATACTAATGCTTTTTGAGAAAAGGCTTTAAATTACTTGGATGTTTCACTTCATTCAGGTCAAATCTGATGCCTCCTATTTCTAGTAGGTGATCAGTGGGACTTACTCAAAACAAACTTCCATTCTGTTGTGATGCAGTCTGTGTGTGTGTTGCTGGTGAATACTACCAGCAGATTTCTGTTATTTCACCAATGCTGTTTAATGCAAGCAAGGCCATAGTGACAATTTCAGTACCTGATAGTTAATGTTACAGTACTTCCCCCTTATTTTTTGGACCATCTCCAGGACATTCAAGAGAGCAATCATTTTTCCATGCAGAATATGAGCTGGCAATATTCAGACTGAGCATCCAGTACATAAATACACTGCTTGCCGAAATATAAAGTGGGTACACTGTGTCATTACTTGCATGTTACAAGTTGACATACGTGGATCAGCTGGTGCCTTTCTTTTCCACTACATCAGTTAATCCATGCCAGTTACCTCTTGACTTTTCAGTTATGCCGTAAGTGTTGACAAATCCAGATCTTTTAAAAGCATGCTCAAAAGCATCCCCACCTAGCGTCCAATCCATCACTAGCTGACCTTTAAAAAAACAGAAGAAAAAAAGACTAGTTTTTCTTTTTTTTTTTTTTAATATATATATATATTTTAGGGGGTTTTTTTAATAGTCTGTTAAATCATATGATGAGGTTCAAGCTCATTCACTTTTCTGCTTTTAGTGCAGAAAAATAGAGATGATATTTTAACACAAGCTCTGAGCAGAGGAGTTATGTCTGTAAAAACTTCCCCTTCAAAGTAATTTTTCTGTGGTTTAAGAGCTGCACTGCTTTTAGCAGAACATTTTATTTGTGAATATAATGACATCTCTTATTACATATAGTTTTAATAGAGCTTCTCTAGTATTTTTTTGGAGGGAACGTAATACTCTATGGCTAAGAAAGCACCCCTTTTGGAACCTTTGATCACAAATTTCAATTTAAATGAAGGTTTTTTTCAATGACATTTCCCCCAAAATTCTGTTTTATATATTGTCAGATGTTCAAGCATGTGGGCAGCAGCAAGGATTATATGTATTTATTTGCCAGTCTGTGCTTGAATAAAGGAGGTTGAAACTCCATGTGAAAACTTTTTGTGCCTCTGATAGTGTCAGTAATGAATTGCTTAAAGAACAAAGATATTTTCAACCGTATGTTTTGAACTTCCAAATTCTGAGTGTTAGCTGAGCATATTCAGCAGATTTGTTTTTTTCTCTGAACCAAATTATTCAACATAATGGTAAACTCACTTCCAAGCTTTCAAGTGAGTGCAAAGAAGAAACAGAACAAAAAATGTTAATTCTTTTCTTTCATGCAATAAAGCTGTAACAAAACTAATAATTATGAGATAACAGAGTAAACCAGAGAAAGCAATTCACATGAGCAAGAATACGTATTTGCTCATGTTATACTATGAAGGTAGAAAGGGGGAGATCAAGTACTCAATACTTGTACAAAGCAACTGAAAACTTATGGTCATTCTCTGTGTCTTGTAGAGAGATGGAAATGAGGAGAATGATTAGTTTCATTTAAAACTGCAGCTGTGAATAATGTGCTGGTGTTAATATAGGAGAGAGGTTACTGTTGTGGGTCAGTTCAAGACAACTTTTATGGAAAAGAGAAACTGTCTCCCCTTTGTTGTCTCTCTCATATCAGGGGACTGAATAGCTGGCAGCAGACCTGGGCAAACGGCAATAGCGTTATTTTCAGTTGTGACTTTTTGTGCAGTAACTGTATGGTTTCCATTTTGCCCCACTTTTCCTTCATTACATTGCATCTCATTCATTAATTGACATCACCTCCTGAAGAAGACATTTATTTTTTTTTCCCCCCAGGTGATGAAAAGCTGTTGGCTTTGCTCAGAGGCAGAGCAACTGATATTTCCTGTATTAGACCATTCAGATGGTAGAACAAGATAATATTTTCTGCATCTATAAAGAGCTTGTTTTGCAAAGATAACTTCACACATATTGAGTTTAAATATGTACAACTGAGAACAAAAGTAGGTAGAGAAATAGAATATATTCTTTCATAAAAGAATTCAAAGCAGTTGAAAACCCTTTCACTAATCTAGTGGGAAAACACTCTTTTCTATTTATTTATATTGTTTCATAATTCAGTTCTAACATCTCCTGGTATTTATATGTGCAAAGCATATTTATCCTTATGAATCAAGTACTTAAACAAGTAAAGGGTATATGTTATCTTCCTGTACGAAACTTCTTTTTTTTTCAGTCTGTGAGGTGCATGCATTCCCACTTTTAATGTAAATTATATATATAAATTTCATATAAATGATATAAATTAAATAAGTATTATATAAATTATCTATAATATATTATATAAAATATAATGTAAATTATATAAGATGTACGTGTTCCCACTTTCAATGTAAATTACATAAGTATCAAATAAATTTTACAACCTAATACAGTCTAAAATGTGTTAAGATTACACTAATATATTCATTCTTGAACTGTTTTCTTCTGAAGAAATATAAATCCTTTTTAATTTCTTTGTATCACTAACTACTTAAAAATGACTACTCATGTGCACAGCGTAGTTTTACTGTACCAGAAGTTTTAAAATGCTACAATTAACAGTAAGTAAACAGAACAATTTGATGCATTTTCCCCTTTCTAAATGATATTCTTGACTATAACGTTCTAACTAACATGACAGTAATCTCAATATTTCTTGAAATTTTCCCTCTTTCTGGTAAATCTCATGACTGCTGACTTTTGTGTGGAAATTTGGAAATGAATGCTTTTATTAGTTGTCAAAAGAAGAAGGAACAAAATAGTAACAGACTTGTTGGCCTGAGTTGGCCACTCAAAGAGAAGACACCTATTAAACTGCATATTTGCAAATTCCTGCAAAGACTCCTGGCCACAGTCATATTTGCCAACAGCAGAATGTGCAAATCTTGAAAGTTTCTTGCTGGGAGATTTGAAAAAAAAATGAAGACCCAACTATTGCCCTAAGGTATAACAGCAGTTAAGCCCATGTCCTAGCAACAAGTGCCTTCTTTCTTCTCTGTCCTGGTTTCAGCTGGAGTAGAGCTAATTTTCTTCTTAGTAACTGGTGCAGTGCTGTGTTTTGGATGTGGCGTGAGAACAATGTTGACAGCACACTGATGTTTTCAGTTGTTGCTGGGTGATGTTTATACCAAGTCAAGGACTTTTCCATTTCTTGGGCCATGCCAGCGAGAGGGTTGGAGGGGTACGGGAAATTGAGAGGGGACACAGCCAGGACAGCTGACCTGAACTGGCCAAAGGGATATTCCATGCCATGGGATGTCATGCTGAGTATATAAACTGGGGGGAGTTGGCCGAGACCATTCCAGCACTTCCTGGGGACTGGCGGGGCATTGGTCATTGGGTGGTGAGCAATTGTATTGTGTGTCATTTGGATTTTTTCCCTCCTTCCCTTTGGATTTTAATTTTCTCCCCTTCTCCCTCCTTTTCATTACCATTGTTGTTTATTATTATTGTTATTATATTTCTAATTATTAAATTGTTTTTATCTCAGCCCCAGCATTTTACCTTTTTCCTAATTCTCCTCACCATCCCTCTGGGGCCGGGCGGGGAATAAGCGAGAGGCTGCATGGTACTTAGCTGCCAGCTGGAGTTAAATCATGCCACTCTCAATGATCATTCAAACACCAAACCTGCCCAAATATTTTCTCTTCTGTAGTTGCAATCGGTTTTCTAAAACAAGTACTAGTAAAATGTATAACAGCTAAATGTGGAAGTTTTTCTCTTTCCTCATTTTCAGAAGTGAGTGTGTTCAGTAGTTTCCTTATGTAATGATGATGAATAGCAAAGATGAATTTTTTTTTTCCCTTTATGTTAGTAATAGTGTCTTAAACTGAAAGGCTGAGATACAATAATCAGAGACATTATGAAAGTCTTCACTGAACTTACATGCTTCACTGGGCCTGATTCAAAATCTCCTAACAGTATTACCAGTCATGTGCAGCATTGCCCGGGAACCACAATACAAATCCTTAAAATTATTCCCATACTGGATGGTTATAATAAAGGTATTCTATTTTCTTGTTGGAATGTCAGTTCTTTAGAAAGTAGACAGACACTTTACTGGGTTTAAGAAGCAATCACAGCTGGTTTTATATTCATTGTTTTAGAAGGGTAAAATAACATAGGGTTATGTTTTTCATATACTAGGATATTAAGTGGAGTGCCAAGAACAATTAAGAGAATTAGGAAGTTTCTCATTTCTTTCACCTAGTAAGAAGCTTCTTTTACTTGTGGTAATTCATTGCAACTTGTGTTTGTATTGCAGATTTTAGTTTTGATCCATTCACCTCTCTATTAAGGGACAGTTCCATTCTGGAAAATGTTTACAAGAAAACGCTGACTGTTTTTATATTAATTCATTTTTCCTTTCAGTTTTTATTTTTTATATGTGCATCTCCTGGATATAGTTTCAAATAGTATAGTAAATCATGTCAACAATGAGTTAATTTATGTACGACACAGCTGACTCAATTCACGCAAGTGTTTTCTGTGCAGTCACACAAAGGAGTTTCACAAAGGTTTGCGGCTTGCATATTCATCTTCCTACTCAGCAAAGGTGCTTTTTGTTTGTTTTCATAAAACTCTGTTTTACATCTCTTACAAACTGATTTGCATGAGCACTTCACTGCCTCACTGTCCATGATTATATTTATTTTGGTGAACAAGGTAAAAATGGGCCATAAACCTTCCATTGCTCTTGTTAACTTAGAGCATCTGCTCTAGCAATAAGCACTTGGTTGGATAACTTTGACATCTGGGAATCTTTCAGTTGACGGACTTGCCCTTACTGAGCATGCCAGCGGAGATGATGAAAACATTATTAGATCTATTTCATGGTCTTTTTGTAGTCCTATGTACCTTTGCCAAAGTTGTAGCCTGCTGGTGTGACTTATATGCACGTTTTTTCTTATTTAGACAGTTACAAGTTCTATTTTGTAGCACCTGCCAAAACCCAATATATACCCCGATGCCCTCATGAAAAGCTATAAAGAATATATTTGCTAGTGATATGTAGGTTTCAAGGAAGCCAGAATACAAGGAGAGGTTAGCAGACAGCTGAACAGTAGCTCTCTTTAAATATGTATTACGCTCCTGATAAGTGTGATTGCCAAAAAGGTTTGTAGCACCATACTGACAAGTTTCACTTCAAAGACTACATCCCTTTAATGTAAAAAGCAGAGTGGAAGCTGGTAAGTTTCAATCAAAACTGTATCACAGGATTTAGGGACAGTTTCAGATAACTATGATCTCTTTCCAGAAAGCATGCAGAAAAGAAATATACAGAGACAGTAATAAGGTTTTATCCCTTGTCAGGACTGTTTGTTTGTTTGTTTTGCGTAATATCATCTCTCAGTTTTCAACAAACATTTGCAAACCAGTCTGAAAAGAAGAAAAGAAGCCAAGCAGTATTATAGCTGTCACTTCTGGGAGCTTTTATTTTCCCCTGAGATAAAGACCTTTTTCTCCATCTAATTTTGAATTGGTGAAGTGAATTTATGCGCAATCTTTGATTCCAGCTATAGTTGAAATGTGTGTGTGTACATGTGTGTGTGTGTAGGGAATGGGTGACACATTTAAGTCTTCATGTGCTGATGTACAAACGTACAATGCCAACTTCCACAATAAACCAAATCAATATATAAATATTTTGGTTTGAGATCTTCAAGTGAAACGCTCTTTCTCCATTATTCATTTTTAATCATTCTTTGCATCCTTCAGTTAGTTTCTCTTTTAAGACCATTACCTCAAGCCAAAGCATTCAGCTTTCAGACCGATGTGCTCTAGGCCTAATGCCAATGTCATTTTTTTTCATTCTGTGAAAATCAAAGTTCTTGTTATACAATTAATTCAAGTTCGACATGACTTTACTGCTTGTCTTACAAGTTAATGCCCAAGCATTTGCAAATAGGTTACCAATGAAATGCTAACTGCAATCTGTTTTTACATATCATCCCATTGCACATATTTTGCTGGGTTTTGTGAAGCTGAGTATAGTGATGACAGAGAGCAGATATCATAACTTAGTGGATTTTGATTAGTTTAGATCGCCAGCTGACTTTAACCCTTCTATTAGATGGCTTATCTCAAGGAAGATTAATCCACCAGCTATTTTTTAAAGGTTATGAAGTGAATTTAATGCATGGAAAAGTTGCGATGAAATGAACACCTCTGGGAGTCAAGCCAAGTTTTCTGACTTTGGAGATGTTTGTATCAGCAGTTCCTAAAACGAAATATAAAAAAGATGGGGAGCGGGCAGGGAGCAACAGGGAGTGTCTTGCTTTTTCTTTTATCATTTTTAAAACTCTCTCTACCTGAGACTTTCATACCTTGGGTTCTAAATACAGAGTTATTACACAAAAGGTCCTCCGGCAAGCTTTTTAAGAAATTACTATCCCAACTTTACTGGCAGAGTCCAACTGATAAAGTATGCTCAAGGGAGATATTGGAGGACAGATTGTACATTCTAATGGACTTACTTTTGAAGATGAACAGCAAAGTAAGCATTCACTGTGTCTATTATTTAAAAGCTGTCTAAAAGTTAAATATTGGAGGTGCCTCATCATCTGACAAACTGTTGAAGCCAGTACAGAAAAGCAGGCCTTCCAGAGTGGTACTTCCTCTGAGTCTCAAAGAAGTCTTCAAGCAGAAGAAGCACATAGTCACCCAGTGGATTTCTGTTTTTTTCTCTATTGACAACACAGCTGAAGCAGACCAGACGATACTGAGTTTTTAGATTAGATGAGATTAATTTCATCCACTCAGTACTCATGTATGCCACATAAGGATTTGGTTCCAAATTTTTAATCATGGCAAGATCTGTAATGTTCTTAGTCTGGCTTTTGCTTGAGAAGTGGACAATTACGCCTTTAAACTGATAAACATTTGCCCTCTTCTGTAACATGAACATGCTCTATATCAAAATCGAAGCCCCAAACCCCCCACACCCCAAACCCCACATGAATCATTATCAAAAATTCCAATAATTTAATGGTAGTAAATAAAAGTATGAAATTCAATTATTAAGAGAAATAAAGTTGGCCTGTAATCAAACAGTCCACAAAAAATGCAGAAACAAGGAAATTTGTTAATCATCTCTCTCTCACACACACAAACGCTCATGCGTGTATTGTTTTATTCAAGAGAAGTAAATACCAATATATTAACCTGGGACTGAACTATTTTACAGACATGGAGACTATTTTTTTGCTAAAATAGCATCATATATTTGCTGTACAGTACAAAATCATACACATCATAGTAGTTTTAATGGAAGTATTATGATGCAATAAATATGAGATTTTTTTTGCAAACTATGAAAGAGATGCAAACTCTATTAGTAGATGTAATGGCTTATCATGTGGTTAACTGACAGATTTGAACAAGTACAGACTCATGAAATATCCCGTTAATTAAAGGTATTGAATCACCCAGAATACAGCTTTCTCATTCCTTAATCATCATGGGTACCACAGCAATATTATCAATATAATTTTAAGCCCTTTAAAAATCCTTCATTCTGTACAACATCAGTATGTTCCACTTAGCCTGTATATTTCTTTTCATGCATTACCAAATGTGTCGATACTACACTTATACATAACATACAATATATATTGTAATCAATGAATTCAAGAAGAAAATCCTATCCCAGTGACATTTTGAACTCTACTGAACAAAGATTGTGCTAATCACACAAAAATCAATCACAATATACAATGAATCCCATCCTAAAATACAGTTTAGTAATTAGAGAACAACCAGTTTCCTGGAGATGGAACAGCCTAGTAACAGGTGTGTTATAAGCAATAACATTAGGATTCTATTTTCATCTTTATTTGTACTATTATCTACAGCAAAACCACAAAGAAAACGTTGATCAATACAAAGAAGTCATGAGAGAAATCATCACAGTCTAACAATTTATCCTTGTAAGAGGCACTGCAAGATGTGGTCAGCGATGATTCTGTGATACAGATTCCCAACTCTGCTAAACTGTTGTCAGAACTTGTACATATCCCACTAAAGTACATTTGGGATTTCTTCTTTACTGTAGATATCTGGTCTCTCTTAATGAAGAGAATCTTGATTCTGAACAAGCTCTTTCTTGTGGGTGTAAGGAAAAAGACAACTAGTCATTAACTTACAGTATAAGAAATGCATCATGCGTTCCTTTTTCAGTAGATAATTATTAAGAAATATAACCGTAGGCTAGAACCTGCAGCTAAGGCTTCTTATCAATGCCTTTATATTGCAGAAATGTTTGCTAAAACTCTCAAATAAATGAAGAATTCTAGAGAAGAAAATTCATATAGAAACATCACTGCACCAGTAATTAAATAAATTTAAATGAGCAGCATTCTTTTTAAGATTCTGCTATCTTGTCAAGCTCATTTAAAGTTAAAATTAATGAAGCATGTTGATCTGATGAATCTCTTTGAAAGTCTGTACTAGTGACAGATACTCAGACTCTCTGAGACAGAATCAGAAAAGGAAAATGGGGAAAAGTAAAATACCAGAAACAGCATGAGGATTTAAAGGTGTGAGGCAAAAGGTAAAATCTTTTTTCAGTATGTATTTTTATATGTATATGGACAGTTGTGGATAGAAAAATCATAGTAGACTTTATCCTGCCCTGTTTTATTGACTGATGTGTTTTATACACAGCCAACATATTTTTTTTTTATACAGAAGGAAATATTTAAAACACAGCCAAGAAAGAAAAAAAGAAAACCAAAAACAAAACAACACAAAGTGTATAGATATCCTATTAATAAATTACTAAAATGAAGATATTATTCAGCAGGTACACTACATGTGTTTTGCAAATAACTATCTGAAAAGAAGCTAAACATGAAAATTACAAATATGCATTGGTAATAGTTTACTTTCTGTGTGTTTCTAGCTGCTGTTACTTTGCCTCTGCACACAACACTTTGAGCTGAAATACACTCTCTGAAATACTTCAGGTACCGTGAAATAGCAACCTACATAACCAGGAGCTATGTGGCACAGTAACTGAATACTACTCAAACTTTTCAAATTGGTCTTCTCACTTTTCTTTTTCTTGAAGTTAATTATATTT
The DNA here is from genome assembly GCA_035590275.1 of Ibycter americanus. Taxonomy (NCBI): domain Eukaryota; kingdom Metazoa; phylum Chordata; class Aves; order Falconiformes; family Falconidae; genus Ibycter; species Ibycter americanus. The sequence goes on along the minus strand of JAVJGI010000040.1, from coordinate 78,584,503 downwards.
CTATTACTTAATATATCCCTGTGTACATCTTCCTCTCATTTCCATTATGGCACGGACTGAAAAAAAATGCAGTAGTAGCCAGGCGTAAACTACCAGTACTGAGCAGCTATCATGAGTAGTGTGAGTATGCTGTGTTAGAGAGTATGGGACCACTGTTCATACAAAGCCAGACAGTAGAATATAAATCAATCCTTGCTACATTTCATAGCCTATATCTTGGCATAATGGCCTCTGCTCTAATCAATATTTCCAATTGTGCTAGGCTCCTATAGGCGACATTAAAGTGAATGTGTATTATTTTGGAATATAACAGTATTGACCAAACAATTATCTTGTGGAAACAGTGGATCATTACAGCCACTTTCTTTATTAAATAACTAAATCAGCATTTGAAACTTGACCCTGCTGCAGTGTCTTGCCACAAACAGCCTCCATGCTCTCCATGAATCTTTTTCAATAGAACCACTTCTGCTTTTGTATATGAAACAAAAATATGAAGTCTGTGAATTATAATGGCAATTTACAAGTTTTGATTATATTTTCAAGGTATTTACTTCTTAAATTATTTACTAATTTTATGCCAAAATTACTTTTTGTGTTACACCTTCTTAAATTTGGGTGTATTCTAGAGTTAGATTACTAGAGGAAGCTTTGGGAGAATTCTATGGATCCATTAAGTTTTTAGAGCATCGAGATGCAGCTTACCTGAATTATTAACTCAGACTTCAGGATAAATCTTTTCACAGCTGCATAACTTAACCTTTTACTCTCATCCCTTTTCATTGCAGAGCTAAAAAACTAATGCATTTTTGTATTTACTGAAGTCAATGGGAAGTACAATTATTTGACTCATCTGAAACACAAGCTTTCCACATACTGAAATACAGTTTTAGGATCCTAATGTAAGCTGCCTTCCTGGCGACTTTTACTACGTAGATAGAGGCTCTACAAGTAGAAGATGCACAATTAAACACTGCAAAGCAATTGGTTTTTTTGACTAATAGACACAGAAGGTAGCTAGAACAGATCAGCTACCAGCTGAATCATAAATATTCTTACCCTTCCTCAACCCAAAAAGTCTTTGTTGGTCAGACAGTCCTCGGGGGCAGAACGGGTGATTCTTCTTGTGCTTTGGAGTTGGCTCATCCTCAGTGTTGCTGAGTTGCAGTCTTCTGATTCTCTGCTTTTTTCACGTCAATATTTTTCCTCCTGAATTCTTAACTGCTGCGTACAAGTGTCAGTGATCACACTTGTTACTACTTTTCACACCTTAATAAAAATCTGAAAAGTAAAACTGACAAAATCACCCAGCTTAGCTGCACTAAACCAGCACTTGGATCACAGATACACAAGGCTGAAGGTCACATTAACCTTAACAACCTCAAGTTGGTTGCAAGAAAACAATCTAAGTATCCATCTTAGCTATATGTTTAAATTAATTGTTGTGGGGGAGGTGCAACTTAGGTGCCTATAGAAAGAAGGCTAGTTGTCATTTGAGGCTCATGGTTTCCAAGTGTCATTCCAGAAGCTTGCAGGGTTCCCAGGATATTGTGTCTGCCATCCCTATGGGGACATCCCAGCTTCCTAATGCACTGGACATCTATCTTTAAGCATGTAAATCAGTCCCTATATAACCACACAAAGTGGAACAACGTAGATTAACAGTTTTGCAGGCGTGGCTATGATTTTTTTAAAATTATTTTAAACATTTTATTTCTGTCTTTATAAAGATGAATTTTAAAATCTACATTTATTTTCATAAATTGATATATGAAATATTCTGGATTAGCCACTTGTGGCATGATCCAGACAAGGTATCTATTTATCATACTCCCAGAAATATTATCTGTATGTATAAAGTAGGAGTAGGAAATATTTCCTGAGTCTGGCCGCTGACAAGATGACTAGCTTGAGAAAGAATGCAGAAAGTCCGAGTCTGTCATGTTTACCTCAAGCAATATCACTGACCTCAGTGGAAGTTAGAGGTTGCTATCTGTCAAGGAGGAAAAAGCCTCCGATACATCTTTTTCTAGAGGTTAAGACTTTTGTAAATGAGGAGATTCTCATTATTTTCAACATTTTCTCTTCCAAAGTGAGGCAAAATGTTACATACTTTTCTACCAATCAAATTTTCACCTTGCCCAGAACTTCAGATGACATTGCAATCACCAGACACTGCAAGATAGATAGTAAGAAGCCCCAAATCTAATGATGGTGTACAATGAAGTGCAAACAGGTAGCTAGGCAGCATGAAATGCTATAATGTTAAATAGAAGTATGAGGATGAGAACAAGATTAACACGGTAAATAGCAGTAAACCCATGGGATAGGACAGTGTGCGTTATGTATAACCAGAGCAGAAAATTAACTTTCTGTGAAATCATAGTGACAAACTGATAACTGGGTGAGGAAATCTACTAAAGAAAAATTCTTGTGCTGATATCAAACCTTTCTTTTTTACTTGTTGGTTGGAGTATTTTTCTTTGGTTTTATGTGTGTGGTTTTTGTTGGTTTTGGTTTGTTGGGTGTTTTTTTTTGCCTTGGAGGTTAGAATAGGATATTGTATGAAAAATTCATTAAATAGTGACCATGAAGAAGGAGAAATTATTAGTTGCTGGAATTTGGAAAAATCAATCCTTTAACTAAAAGGCAAAACTATTGTTTGAGAAGAATCCACACCTTTCACTACGAGGCTCAGAACTTTGCACTGATCTTAGCCAAGGTTTATTAATGAAAAGTTCTGTGATTGATCTTTGAATCAAAAAGTGCTAGAGTGGAGTCTGAGTGCAAGGACTTGTCCAGTGGTTCAGGTGTTTGTCTGAGAAGCGAGACCTCCTTCATCATACCTTGTGTTGTCTTCAGAAACCCTTCTCCAGCAGCTCGTTTAGAAAATTTCCCAGTGTTAGAAAGGAACTATGGAATGCCAAGTCACTGCTCTGGCTCGCGATGGCACCAAGTTGAAAAAGATCTGCTTTCAACTATACAGGGTGAAAATTTGAACCTAAATCTCTAACATCAGCTTTCTAGTCAGCAAGCCACTGATGAAGACAGTAACGGTTTTCCCACTAGGGTGGTCTACAGGAGACAGAACTCTTCAGACTTTCCATGAACACTGTCTGGTCCTGGACATTATATATATTGTGACACTTGCAATTATGCACCACCCAGACTGAGGGTGCACCTGCTTTCATAGTAACCTCTTGTTCCTTCCAAAATTAAGTAAAGCATTGCTGCTTCTTGATGTATTGAAAAAGAATATTTCAAGACAAAAGAGTTTTAATTCTGCTGCACCAGAAAAGGATGTTTTTAAACCTCAGGTTTGTCACAAAATAAAAATGCATTCTCCAACCTGCTCTGATGATGATATATGCATGTGCTGATAGATAGGCACAGCCATGTCTTACGTGCTCCTCACAAATAGCAAAGGGTAGTATTATGCCTACAAAATTTGTATGGAAAATTTGAATCTCTAACAAGCGACATATATTCATAATGTAATTTTACACATCAACAGTGATACAAGACTACAGAAAAGTACTGATTTTGTTATTTTTCAGGCTACAGAGTCCAACCTCAAACATTCCACAAAAGGATGAACTAAATCATGAATAAAGGCATGATGAGTATACATCCTAGGCAAGATGGTAACAGAAGACAGTATTATTGCAAAACATGATACTGTTTTCCCTTGAATTATCAAGCTCCAAAACCTGCTTGGTACTCTGAAGACCTGAATCTAGTCACTCTGAAGTTTAATCAGTTTCTTGTGGTTAGTTTAACATGGTTGTTGAAATACATTGCTGGATATCATGGATAGACAACAGGCAAAATTATTTTATGTTGAGAGAAAGAGGAATGAAATTTGATAATTTACTGTTTTCTCAATTTTTTTAACTTCTCTTCCTCTAGGAACTGTATCAGTGATAAACAAGACATTAACACTGTTGCATAACAGTGATATACACTGTCATGCACATAATTTGTTTTTTTACAATTTCTACATAATCGTATTAAGCATCATAAACATGCCAGTGACAACAATTTAGTGAGAGAGAAGTGGAGGAAGATAGCAAGGGTGAAATAAACAGACTTAGAAAGTCTAAATTTCTGAACAGTGATGCCATTAACAGTTCAAAGTAACATTTCCATGCTTCCAGGTAGAAATAAGTGTTTGAAAATTTGCATAAAAAATCAAGCTTTCTGATTAAATGTTACTAACAATGGGAATGCACACCAGCTCATACCAAGGAATGTTTAAATCCAATACCATAGCTTTTTCAATGACCAGAGAGAGAGAAAGATTGTGAGATCACTATTTATGTGCTTGTGTGTATATATATACATCTATAAAATAATTTTTATACAGTCAAGTTCAAAATGTTTTCTCATCAGTAGCTGACAGACGCTAAGCATAAAAACATTGATCATATTTTAAATGAGACTACTTTAATCTATGTCTTGACAATGCTCAGCCTTCATCAATTATTTTTCATCCATGTGTTAGTGGTTTCACCTGGTGAGATTGCTGGGAAATTATGCAGTCAGTGTTTCTTGCCAATGAAATATAGAAGTGCCTGACATGCACATTGCTATTACTTGTACCTATAAATGCCCTCATGTTTTCAGTGGTTCAGAAAGCTAGGGAGAGCAACTTGGTGTTGCGGGACTCTGTAGATTAAAATAATAGGAAAGAAAACAAGAGATTGGTTGTGATTAAATCCAACATCATTGATGTCCACATGTGTTTCTGACTATTACAATGCCAATACTTTATCTGCCACACTAAATATTGTGGGGATCCTAGACTGTGGCAGTGGGTAGGACATTGTGGTGATAACCGTTTGTTAGTTTCTCAGTCTCCGGTTTATCCATGTAATCTATCCAAGTCATCTATTCTGTAATCTTTTACTAATCTAGGAATATCCATGTACATTTATATGCACAGATGCTACAATGCTGTACAGCAGGGAGACAGGTAGCTTAACTAATCAGTCAGTCAGTTATGGGGAAAGAAATACCTATGTTCAAGAAAGCATAAGAACTGATCCTCTGCTGGGTAGTAGATTTAGTTGAGAGACCGCTATAAAAAGAAGAGTCTGAGGCTGCATTTCCTTCCTGCTATGCAATGGGTTCTGTGACAAGGTACTGCTTAAATCTGAAATAAGTGATGCTCAAATTACAAGCATTCATTAACAATTGAAATAGAAAAAAATCCAGCAGTCAGACATAACTTGTTAGCACTTTTTAAAAGTATTGTGGACTAATGATTTTCCAGTCCTTTCTGTGAACAGAACTACTATTTCTAAGATATGTCAGTCTTTCCTCAAATAGATGTAAATGGTGTACAGGTGAATGAGCTGAGCATGGCTGGACATGTCATGCCTGAGCTGGCTGCTGCTGCTGTCTCTGGCATGACTGAAGCCGAGTCCAAGCAGACTCATTCAGCTTAGCCAGCTGTATAGCTGACATTTTGCTTCATCATCTTCAAGAAACGTCTGTGTAGAAGTATATTACGTTTCCAGGCAATTTTCAAGAAGAGTTTTGGACTAAGAAATGCATTCATCTATTTTTTTTTTTTTAATATGTCGTATCACAAAAATAAATTGCTACAGAAAATTAGGGTTTACCTTTGCAATTACTTAACTTTCTGTTCCTTACACTGGTGAAACTACAAACTGTGGTCTTGGGTAGATCAATTCATTGACAAATTAATTTGATGCTGCTACTATAGAGTTTCTTCTAAAAAATTCTCACCTTGGGAAGCACCTAACAATTAAACTAGTGTAATGTACAGTAATCAGCCATTCCAAGATTCCTTTTGCTTGTTATCTAGCCACTGCATGAACAGAGATCATTCAGAAAAAAAAAAAAAAAAAAATCATCAGGTATTTACTTTATTAATTCTGCAGCTACTGCGAAACAAAACAGAACAAAAGAGAATCCTTGTATACAACCCAGGCTAATCTCCCACTATCCAAATGCATTTTAATTTGGAAGAAAAAAAGACACGTTTTTATTTCAGCATCAACAGAATAACATAATTGTATTAATTTTGTGAAAATCTTGAATGCTGCTGGCCCCCCAAATTTCTGAAATTTCATGTGCTCTTTAATTGTTTGTTAGCATTTAGGTTTCCATACCTGTTAGATATATAGCAACAGCCTGTGCTTCATCTTGGCATTGGGAGATTTCCTAAAAATGTCATTCAAGACTCTCTATGGTTTGATGTCATTGCTCTGGAAAAATTTGATTTCTGCTCATTGTCAGTTTATTTCCACCTAGGTTAATACTTTGGCTTTTGTTAGATTCTGCCTAGTGCTGTGAAAAGTCATGTATCTTGCTTTTTTTTTTTTTCATCATGCCATTTCCTCTGGTTACAACTTAAAGCGAGTTTTAGTGGAAGAAAATCCTATGCAGCTGCTCTGGGCATGGCTGGCAGCAGGGCTGCCAGTGGGGAGGAGGCCAGGGGCTGCCCTCAGCCAGACACAAGTTGTTCCAGGTGGCTCCATAGCAGGCAGAGCCAGTACACCATGCCCCACAGCCAGCCCTGCACAGTCCTGGCTTTGCTCTGCCCCTCGTCACGCATCTCCTCCTGTGCCACCTTTCTCTCCAGCATCTCTCCTGTCCTTAGCCATTGCTGCCTTTCTTAAATATGCTTTTGCAGAGGAGCCGTGTGGTCCCTGGGTGCTTCAGCTTTGGGGCTCAGTGGATATGGTTTGCCTGTTGTGGAGCCATCTGGAACCAGCTGTGACCAGCAGCCCCTGGCCGCCTTCTACACAGACCGCCCCTGCAGCCCTTCGCTACCAAAACCCTGCCAACTATGCCTAGTACGCAAGCTTACAAACACAAAATTACATCCACAATGCAGGGACAGATCAAGCTAGCAACAAGTGGTTCCTCATGTTCCCCTTTGCCTCTTTCTCCCTGGAGAAGCTTGGAAAGGCTGAATTACCCTGCTGGGTTGGGAAGCTTTACCTGGAATGACTACTGAGAGAAGAGCCAAGGTGCTTCTTGTGTGTCTGCTTCTCCTCTATGTGCTCAAAGTCCTGGAAGAGCAGGAGCTTCTTCCTGGAAACCTGCTTGGGGGATACAGTTCTGGAATTACCTGTGATTCTTCAAACACATCGAGAGAGCAGTCACCCTAACATGGCTAAGCAGAAGTAGAGGGATCTGTCCTTAAAACTAGGGAATAGAACAATGGCGATCCAAGAGCAATTGGGAGAGAGAGTGAGAAGCAGATTCATGCTTTCTGTGGTTCAGTGCACTGTCTCTTTGTTGTGATGCCCAAAGGTGGGCAGCCATTTGCCTCTGCTGTTCCAGGTCTTTCTTCTGCTTGTAAGTGTCCTTGATGTCAGAGGGCCTAGCAGCTCAGTGAGTTGTGGGCCAGTCGCAGGGGTACGTTTCCTTTAGGGCCTGGGACAGTGGGCAATGAAGTGACTCATTGCATTAAGAGGCTCTGATGGCAGCCCATGCATGTGACCTAACCAGCTGGGTTGAGAGTAGGGGGGCTATGCGTTTGGAAGGAGGAGGGGCAGGGCACTGAGGTCCCCTTTCCTTGGGATCACTCCCCCATGTCATTTTCCTTGCCAAAGAGAAAGGCTGCCCATGGGGCCCAGGGACTGCCCTCTGCCTCCCCTCGTGCATCCTGGGCTCAAGCCCCCTGCTGCACCCAAGCAGCCTCTGTGAGGCTGGTGCCAGGCGCTCACTGCCTGCCCAGTGCTCAGTGTGGGGAATCCACTGTGCACACAGCCTGCCCGGCATTCTCAGACAAGGGCCAGGCTGAGGGCAAAAGCCACTTGCCGAGACCTGCCCATGACATTCCAGCACCGCACAGACTGGGCTTCTGCCCCAGCACTGCCAGGTGCGCTGTGCACTCCTTTTGACCTCACTGCCACCAGGGCCCCCAGAGCCTTTTCTGCAGAGCTGCTCCTTGGCCAGTCTTGCCGCAGTCTGCAAGCCTGGTCACGTTCCACAACAGGTAGATGATCTTGCATGTCCTTTCATTGTGCTTGGGGAAGTTTCTGCCCACCAGTTTCTCCAGCTGATAGATGAATGGTCACCTGAGTGGCCACCCTCCCCTCCAGGACATCAGCCACCTGCCTGCAATCCCCAGATTGCAGTCACACACAATTTTCTGTAAGATGCCTTCCGTCCCACTGCCACCCAGGCCCTTACTTCAGATGTTCACCAGCATCAGCCCCAGCACTGTCCCTGATGTGCATCACTAACAACTGTCCCATGGGTGGTCTTTGTCCCACTGATCACAAGGCAGTGGTCCTCCCACCTTGTAGTCCCCTTCTCTTGCCCATGCCTCACCTCTTTGCTATTAGGATACTGTGGGAGACTGTGCCATGGGCCGTGCTAAAGTCAGGGTGAATGACATTCAGTGCTTTCCCTTTGTTACAGTGGTCCAGCCACCTCCTTCTCCTCCCAAGCTCTCAGGTGGGGCCTGGCACAAGTCACCCTTGGCCATTCCCCACTGAGTCCCCCCACCTAATACATGGTACTGGCAGTTTGCCTCCATTTTGACTCGATCAAATCAGTGTCATTTCAAAGGGGAGAGCATTTCATCTTCTGGGTTACAACAGGTAACTCTTGGGTTGCTTCAAATTCTTTAAAGCTGTTGCAATGCCAGTTACACGAATGAAGCCAGGCCCTCTCCTTACCTCTCCCTTGGAGCTCAGTACACAATAAATTACCCTTCATGCTTCAGAGCAGGGAAGTGGAGGACAGGCATGAAGGGTTCAGACAACCCTTGTTTATTCGGTTTATGTAGTAAGTTTTGGTTTGGGTTTTTTTTGGGGGGGAGGGGCGGGACTGAAGGGGTGGTTTCTGTGAGAAGACACCAGGAGCTGCCCCCGCGTCTGACAGAGCCAATTTCAGCTGGCTCCAAGACAGACCCACTGCTGTACAAAGCTGAGCCAGTCAGTGATGCTGGTGGTGCCTTTATGACAACACGTTTAAGAGAGTGTAAAAAATGCTACATAGCAGGTGTGAGAGAGAGGAGTGGGAAGATGAGACACCTATGCAGACACCAAGGCCAGTGAAGGTTCTGGCTCATGTTTCGAGGGGTCCACCTCAATGGATTCCTTCTGGTGACACAGCATAGCAGCCCTAATGATTCCAGGCCCTCTCCTTCCCCGGTGTTTCAAGGCACAGTGTAGAAGAGATGACACCTATTCTCATCAAGCAGGTTGGATTGGGGGAAGGAGAGGGATGGGAGAAGGGAGCTCACACAACCGTCAAAACTCAATGATTATTTTATTTATTGTTGGGAGATCTCATGCAGGCTGTCTATACCTCTTTTTTCCACCTTTGGGACGTCTGTATATTTTCCCCCCTCTCAGCAACTGTCAGGCATACGGCTGCACCACTTGTAGGAAAACAGGCCGTTGAGGGGTACTTGAGAGCCCCAGCCCTCCTAGGATTCCATTGCAATCATCTTGTCAAGGGACCTCATGCATGGTGGTGTAGTGCCGTGTCAGCCCTGTTGGAGGTACGTCCAGTTCCATCGGTTCTTGATCTTGTGGTGGATCTACCTCCATGGGCTCCACACCATTATTTGGCTGTTCCATATCCATCGTCACCTTTTCACTGTTTATGTGAGCACTGGCAGTAATTTGCAAACTGAAGATGGTGTCTCGTCTGTCCCTCTTCTGAAACTGTTGCCTTCTCCTGCTAGGGGGAGTATCTGTGTTGTTTACCTCCTTCTCAGCTTCCTTTTGGCAGGGAGCTGAGCCACTCACAGGGAGACAGGCATAGTTCACGGTAATTGAGGACCCCTGACTCTCCTGGGACACCATCACTGCCTTTTCATGGAGGGGACCACTGGCATGGTGCCAGTTTTGCTGGAGGCAGGTCTACCTCTATTGATTTTGACTCATATTTTTGAGGGTCCATCTGTATGGTTTCATTCTCCTTATTTAGAAGGCTCTTTTCCATGTTCTCCACTTCATCCTTTGCACAAGCACCAGTGATGACTTGCATGCCAAATACCTTCTCTGTAACACTTATCAGCTTTCTCTTCCAGCTGAGCTGAACCATTTGGTGGATTCTTCAGGGTACTGCCTTTTCAGCATGCTACACAATGGATGTCAGTTCTGTGGCATCAGGAAGCCACTGTGGTGGTAGCCCATCAAGGAAGCAGACATAGCTTATGAATATAGTGAGTTCTGTATGTTGTCTTACTATATGTAGTTAGAAAAAATCATGTGAAACTTGAAGATACTGGGGTGCAACCAACCTTAATGAGTTGTTAGAGATACTGTCACTAATGTGAAGAATGACTTCCATAGCTCCAGAACTTTTAATGCATCTTATAACTTACTCATCTTTTCAAAAAGCTCAACCAAATCTTTTCTAATGATTCAGCATTTGGGGCACAGTTTTCATGAAAGTATCCAGTCCTGAGCAGCAGGTTTGAAGACATGGGCAAAGAACTACTGTTCAGCGTATTTCCATGTTTAATAAATGTCCTTATTGGAAACAAGTGCCCCATTTCTAGTCTAATTTTTCTGGCCTTAATTTTCAGTCTCAGAGATTATAAGAGAGTATGTTATGAGAAACTCTGAGAGCACTTTTTTATTTACTGTGGAACTCAAAATGTGTTTTCTTGTTTTCCTTAAATTTTTTTCTCAAAAAGAAAAAACATCCTACATCAAAGTAGTAGTACAAGTCATTTGAAACAATGGAAAAGACTGTTCCGTCTCTTGTTTAGACTTGCTCAGAATTATTCTTTAGCCACTGCCTTCCACCTACCACTTTTCTCTCCTTCCAGGCACACATATATTCTTCCCACCTCCACAATAGTGTTCATTTTAGTGCAGGCAGAAAGGATTACTGGTTTACTAGTTATATCTAATCACTGTGCTCATACTGTAATCCCACACAGAAATCAATCTTCGTCAGTGCTGAAGTCCAGAAGTTCATTAACCTATATCTCATTTCTCAAGGTTCAGAAGTCAGCAGAACTGAGCATCAGATTTGAACAGTGTTCACAGGCCTGCAGACTGGAGTGTTTGACTACCTGCTGCATTTCCAGACATGGTGCTATGAGTGGTAGGTAACAAAGAAGCAGTGCAGCCCGCATCCTCTGAAGCCAAAGGCAAAACTCCCATTGACTTCACAGAACATGATCTTTCTCTTTGAGAGAGTGACAGATTATCCTACAGCAAAAAATCCTCCTTTGTCAGGTAACAAAAACTTTGGAGGTTTCAGACCAAATGAAAGAACACCACACAGAAAAATTTCCAAGTCAGAAGGGTCAGTGAATCTATATTCCATGGCTGTTCTTTAATTCCACACTGTGAAAACCCTTTCAGGCCATGCAAAACTGGTTACACATAGTTCCATGTTACACAAAGAATGGGAGAAGAAATCTTTTCAGATGGGTACAAACCTCACTTTCATTTCTCAGTAAATGTTCTTTCTTAACAGAAAAATGAAGGTTGCACTTGTGGATAAGCCAATGTTTAAAAGTTCTTTAGACTATTGTTGCAAGTCATTGAAGCCCAACTTTCTTCTTTATAGGGAAGCACTCTCCACGAACGATTTGTAATTTAGTGCTGAGGAGGCTCAAATGCACAACTGCCTCACCTAATTCACTAACACAAGGTAGAAGAGAGGAAAAGAAAAGAGAAAAATGTTTTTAAATCAGTGACAGTGTTAAAAAGAGTACTTATTTGAGTAAAAAGAAGCAATATGGTTGAATTGTTTATTGAATTTGTGTTTATCCTTGGAGCAGCGCTGACAGTTAAAATGAATGTATAATGAAGATCAAAGAAAATAAGGATCTAAACTGGGGTAGTTCTAATTAAGTTAACAATTCTGGGCCAGTTACAACTATAACATCTTTATCTTTCAGTTTAAATCCTATTTCACCATATTTTGCTGTTTTAATTATGTAAGATAAGCTTAGTCTGCCTAGTCTAACTGCATAATAGTTCAGATGAGGTTCAACAAGAAATGCCAGGTCCTGCACTTGGGTCATAACCACCCCACACAACACCACAGGCTTGGGGAAGAGTGGCTGAAAAGCTGCCTGGCAGAAAAGGACCTGGGGGTGCTGGCTGACAGCCGACTGAACGTGAGCCAGCAGTGTGCCCAGGTGGCCAAGAAGACCAACAGCACCCTGGCTTGTATCAGCAACAGTGTGGCCAGCAGGACAAGGGAAGTGATTGTCCCTCTCTACTTGGCACTGATGAGGCCACACCTCAAATACTGTGTTCAATTTTGGACACCTCACTGCAAGAGGGATGTAGAGGAGCTAGAGCCTGTCCAGAGAAGGGCAATGGAACTTGTTTGGAGAGCAGGTCTGATGAGGAGCAGCTGAGAGAACTGGGGTTATTTAGTCTGGGGGAGACTCAGGAGAGACCTTATCACTCTCTACAACTCCCTGAAATGAGGTTGTAGACAGGTGGGTGTCAGTCTCTTCTCCCACGTAGCAAGCAACAGGACAAGAAGAAACGGTCTCAAGTTGCACCACAGGAGGTTTAGATTGGATATTATTAGGAAAAGTTTCTTCACTGAAAGGGTGGTCAAGCATTGGAACAGGCTGCCCAGGGAGGTGGTGGAATCACCAATCCTGGGAGGTATTAAAAAAATTCATAGATGTGGTGCTTAGGGACATGGTTTAGTGATGGGCTTGGCTGTTCAGCATTAACGGTTGGACTTGATGATCTTAAAGGTCTTTTCCAACCAAAATGATTCTATGATCCCAAGTATTAATTTTTTCCCCCTGTCCTCTAATACATTTTATTGATTTGTTGCATAACATCCTGTTGAAGTAAAATATTTGTCACCAAATACAGTTTCAAAAATTCAAAAGCTTCATTTGGGGAGAAATTTGATTTCTCTGGTGCAGTTTTTCAGGACTGTGTGATGCTATAGTCACAAAGTTGAAAACATTGATTCCAGGACAAACTGTAAGATTATCTGATCTAGTATTGCTTGTCTCATCAAGCCAAACAAACTATTTGATTGAAGAGCACTTTTCAGAAAGGCATCTAGTTTAGCGCAGGGTATTTTCCACTGATGATGTTGTATAAACAATGTAATTGATTTATCTTTGTATCTCTATTTGGGATAGATTAAATATCTTTAGCTTTAAACATTTTTCTTTGCAAGGCATTCTGTCCAACCTTCAATTCACATCTGTGCCTTTTCTCTGTGGTGCCTCCAAGCACTCAATCTTGTGTTTAAAAGGGAGACAGCAAAACTAAAACCAGTTTTTCCAGATGGTTTTCACCAGTGCTGTATTCAGAGATAACATGAACTTCACATATACTGCAATGGGCAACTATTTTGAGTTGCTTTCTACTAAGTTTATGTATTCACAGGTAAATTGTAAAGTGACTGAATGACTGCCTAGGGACCAATCTTTCAGAATTAGTGGCAAGCCCATGTGCCTTGTCAAAGGTTAAGCAGAGCGATCTGACTGTCATTTTCCCAAAACCAAGATGACCTTTGCCTTTGTGAGTTGCGGGAGTGCCAGTTTCTGCTTGTATCTCAACTTGTCAGGGTTATCTTCCTTTTATTAGAAAGAGTGACTCCCACACACTGTATCTCACTGGGCGAAATGTTAGTCACAGTTGTTCACAGCGACCAGGGCTGAAATTGTCGTAAACCCAATATAATTCTGTGTACGTTTGGAGCTAGGCTAGGAGTCTTGGATATTCATAAAAGTAGTATCTTTTCCTGGTGAGAGTTATCTGCTCCTGTCACCAGAGTTTGGGAAGAGGGCCTCTAAGAAAGCAAGATAGGCTGATACCAGATATTAAGTACAGAAACTGAGTGGAAAGTGGTTCTAGTTATGGACCTGACTACTTACAGGTGGCACCCAGACTCCTGCTAAGGGCATACCACAGGTTTTACCACTTAGGCTGTAGGTATACAGGAACAGACCTGGGAGCCTCCATGCAGTCTAATCTGCATGTAGAGACATAGTTTGTTAAACCTTAGTCCTCTTCAGAGTATTCCCTGCTGTAGCCTGTTATTCTATCAAAATGGCTATCTCCCTCTGTTTTTACATTTCTTTTGCAATTGTGCAATTGTCTTTATAATGCATTTTTGTATGAACTGAATACGCTTAAAAAATAGTTCAAATTATATTCTGTTCCTGCTTTGTCCTCATTATTATTATCTTTCTGCTAAACCTTACTTAATCCACAAATTTCATCAGCAGATACGTATTTAAGAAACTAATGCCAAAATGTAATTTCCTAAATATTTATCATGATTCCAAACAAGTTTACTGATTTAAAAATTTTCTAGGCACAGAGAAGTATCTACTGGACACAAATGTACATACATACACATACCTGCAGACATGCATGCTTCAATTTATATATGCATATATGTTTATATTATCTATCTTGATGAGTCACAGAGTAAAATATTATATTTAGGCATACTATATGTAATATTTAATGAGAAAGTAAATCATTAATGATAGCGACACTGTAGGTATTCTACCCATACTCAATTTAGTGTGAAAAAATTCATAACAGCTTTGATAAGCATTCTGTGCAAGAATTAATCTTTCAGAACAGTGTCTGCATTCTGACAAGAAGCAAGTGATTTCAGTCCAGAACTCCAAGATATAACAGAATAAAAAGTATTGTCAACTTTTGCAATCCTCTTAAAGATATATCACTCAAAACAGGAGGAGGACTTCTGTACAGTATCAACTGCCTAGCAAACCAAAAAGCAGGTCAACTAAAGGACCAGTTAATTACATTTTTCACTTTATTCCTAGAAAACATATTGTGATGTTGTCAACAGTATCAGCAGGTTCTGACTTCTGAAGATGAGACACATAACGCTGGTACAATAGGGATTGCTGAGTTCAATTAGCATTTGGATATTATTTTTCAAGCAAGCTCAGAGGCAATAGCCCTGGCACATAAGAGACAAAAGCCTTTTACACACTCAATTAATGAAAGGAATGGTAAAAATCCATTATGGAAATACGACAGTCAGAGCAGAACCAATGCTATGTCTAAGGTGCAACTAAATGTTCTAAAAAAGAGTGCAGATGCCTTATCAGAATAACAGCAGAGAGATTATTAACTCTCCTAGGTATGCAGGGCAAAGTAATGAGGTAGGGCTAGGGCCAGCCAAGCATTAAGAAAAAAGCTAGGAATCTCCATAAAGTACCCAACCAGTGGTTAGAAGATTCAACAAATTCAGAATTAGGGCATCAGGAGCTATAATGTATATTAACACTACTCACAGTGACACACATGAATCTGATTGTTTTCTGTGGTAGTAATCGATAACATCCTCTTTCACAGTATTCCAGAACATGATGCAGGTTACAAGGTAGAAAAAGAAAAGTTCTGCTGACTTTAGCTGGTGAAGCAGAGCCTTATTAGGGTTAAAGTCAAAAACATGAGCAGTTTTCCAACGTTTTTTAGCCTGTTCTGAAGGCAAACTTAGTGCAATGCCTGCTATGAAGCTCTGCATGCATATGCTACAAAACAGAGTTCAGATCCAAGTTCTGATCTGTGAATCAGGTTGGGTAATCCCCAGCCCCTGTCCCTGCATATGTTTCAAGTATTTAAGAATAGATGCAATCTTTCTTTCTTATTTCTCTCCTTATTTTTAGGAAAGAAAGCTTAATTGATTCATAGGATTATTGATTCTTTAATAGGTCTACCCATCTATTTCATAAAAATTTACTCAAGTATATCTGAATTGGAAGATAAACTGTTACGTTCTAAAGCAGTGAATGTTGTGTTCACTCTTACTGCAGGAAATAACACTGCCAAACTCAGTGTGAGATCTCAAACAAAGGGAAAGGGATAATTATTTTAAGCTATACTGTTTTCAGTCACTCGTATGTGTTCTTCTCTAGATTTCAGTTGTTTATTCTCCCATACTCACAAGTACCAATATATATGTAAGTGGTCAGGCCACAATTATTTGTACCTTACATGGAGGATGAAGAATGTCAGTTACAGACACCATGTCTCTAGTCTGTACTTTGAGTATGACCCATCATGGTATGTGTTTTCGCTATGACAGCTATGTCTCTGGGTTCTTCTTGACTGGTAATGGTGAACTGTTATTTGTATAGATCATTCCTACCTTTTAGGAGTCAACAGTTACTATTTTTTGATCTCTTGCCTCAGAATCTTGATTACTTCACCTGTCATAAACACTAGGCAAGGTTATTCTCCATTAATTTTTTTTCCTTGATCTAAGTATTTTTATGACTAGAGTGCACCTTCCTCTTGGTACACATCCAATATGTGTCACCTCTTGTTATCACAGGCTGGATTTTCTGCTGATGAGTTATCTATACCGTGGCTTTCTTATGGCATTTTGATCCTGATATGAGCAACACGTTTGCAATGTTTACCAATTTTATTGTTGCCAATTTTGTCCCCGGTAGTTAATTTTAGTAATTCTTTAAACCCCTTGCCTTATTGTTTCTCATGTTCTTTCACACATACTTACTTCCATTTACATTTCATACCAACATTAATATTTGCATTCCAGATCTCTAAATTGTTTCCTGGGGGAGAAAATTCATAAACTAGGTTTGGCCAGAATTGCTGTCCAGGAATAACCTGAATGTCAAGCCTAAACAGCCAGAAAGTAGCATAATTATATTGTCAGTGTAAAGACTTATTTTGTTAGCCTAAATTCATGTTGTTAGCCAAGATTTGCTGCAGTGATCATTTTGGGAGAGCATGATTCTATGGATCACTGTGATTCAGACAAGCATGCTTGTAAAATTCAAGAATTTTTGCCCTAATTAAAATGAAATTGAGTCAAAATTAATATTTCAAGCATCCAACAGCAAGGAAAATTCGTATAGTGATTCATTTGCTTGAAGAAAGACCAACTTCTGGTGAACATGTTATCAGGGAAGTAGGCTTTATGAATAGTTTCAGTTTTCTTTACTACCTCTATCCTTTTTAAGTTTAGCTGTACCCAACAATTCTTGATCTATCTCTGATTGCAGCTGATAAGAATCTGAGATGTCCTTGTGTAGGTTTAATATGAAAGAGACATTCATTCCTGATGTGCCCTGCAACCTGTATGGGCCACATGTTCTTTCTGTGCCTTCACAGGATGAACACAGTTGACTCCAACTGAGTTCTGCTTCCTTTCACAATTTGCTTATGATAGGACATTTATGAAAGCACACTATAACACTGAAATAAATCTCTGGTAGAAAAAGTATTGCTTTTTTTGAATCAGGTGGTCCACTGCAAAGGTGTATATACCCAATGCAGAGTGATCACAATGTTCTTTCAAATATGACATTGGAAATGGGTTGTACTCTGACCTCTTCTAAATCTGGTGGAAAATAAAAGATATTTTGAAAAAAATGCTCATAAGTTCCAGGTGAAAACATTGCTTACTTTCTAAAATATGTTTTAAAGTATTTCAGCTGGCACATTTAATAAAAATGCAGAAAGTATAAACGAAACAGCTCTGTTTCATGTAATTTTGTTAATTTGGAGGAGGAAGGATAGGGCTTTGTAGATCCAGGAGCAGTTGGATAAATATTTCTTTTTCTGAATACAACATCTGAATTCATCCTTCTGCAACCTCTTCAAAAACTAGCCACATGTTGACTTAACTGAATTGCAATATTTGTACTACATGCTTCATACTGTGCCAAGTAAGTCACCAAGGCACTCAGTACAAGTTTTGCTGTCCACACATCTGTTGTTTGCCATAGAATGTTTGACATTAACACATCCAGGGGTCCTCAATGGAGCTATGTAGCAAATTGCGCCATACTGAGAGAACAAAGGAATGTCAGGTGACTGGCAGATCTCTAGCAGCTTTTTCAAAAGCCAGGCTGTGCTGGGGGAGTGTGGTGTGGTGGTGGAGTGTAAAAGTTCCCTAAGGGTTTCCAGTTTAGGAGCTGATTCTAATCATAATTACAGGAATTTCACAAGGATATAGCTCCATCTGGTTTGAAGGAACGACTCATCACTGTGCATGCTGAAAGGAACAGAGCTCAAAGAAGAGAGTCATCTGATCTGGTGACACAGTTGTGAAAGGGTGAGTTTGAAGGAAGTTGTGCATACTAAGCCAGATCAGAAATAAATATTGTCAAAGAAAAACCAGGGAAAGACGGAACAGGCTTCTGTTATTTTGGACTGATTGAGGTATATTTAGCCTCAGCACGTGCTGAGAACACAGCAGATATATCTGTATCCAGATTCTGGTTTAAGTTGAGCAGGTGACATTGAGAACATTGTAGAAACATATATCAAAGAGACAGATGTTAATTTCTCCTATAAATATAAACCACCCATGTCTGTAATATTGCCATTTGGCAAAGTTGAAAAAACAGTGTCCTGTTAATAGAGGAATATTAAAATAACTGGTCCAATCTCTATTTAAAATGAATAAAGTTTCATTTTTTTATCAACTACTTCTTTTTAAACACTTTTCTAAATGTTTCTTGGAAACTGGATAAGAAAAACTTACAGCAAACATCCTTGTTGGTTTTCATCTGACCAAATTGCTATGACCTTTACTCTTGTTTTCTCATACCTCGGCACCATCTGCAGCCATGTGTACGTTAATCTGGAAAGAATGAAATACTGCTCTAAAAATAGGAGAAAGAATACTTCAGGCATGATTTCAAGTGTTGCTAATGTAATTTGCTTTTTGGGAACCATTTCCTTTTCCAACCTGGAGTTACTTTAAAATAACATTAAGTTACAGGGTGGAACCAAGAAATTCTCCTTGGTTCCTAGATACGGGAGCACAGCTTGGCTACATGACTCCACGTCAGGATGAGACACAGGTAGTTAGTTACATTGCCCTGTATCGTGAAAAGGAAGGCGTTTTGCATCCTCTGAATTCTTCTGCCCTGTCAATGGAGGCTGTCATGGTTTGAACCCAGATGGCAAATAAGCACAAAACTCCGCTCGCTCACTCCCGCATGGTGGGATGGAGGAGAGAATTGGAATGCTTAAAGTGAGAAAACTCATGGGTTGAGATAAAGATGGTTTAATAAATAAAGCAAGAGCCATGAATGCAGGCAAAACAAAAGAAGGAATTCATTCTCTACTTCTCATTGGCAGCCACCTCCAAGAAAACAGGGCTCCATCATGCTTATCAGTTACTTGGGAAGACAAATGCCATCACTCCAACTGCCCCCCTACCCTTCCTTTTTCTTCCCCCAGCTTTATATGCTGAGCATGACACCATATGGTATGAAATATCCCTTTGGCCAATTGGGGTCCGCTGTCCTGACTGTGTTCCATCCCAGCTTCTTGTGCACTCCCAGACTGCTCGCTGGTGGGGTGATGTCTAGAAGCAGAAAAGGCCTTGGCTCTGTGTGAGCACTGCTCAGCAACAATGAAAACATCTCTGCATTATCCACTGTTTCCAGCAGAAAACCAAAACATAGTCCCATACTAGCTACTATGAAGAAAATTAACTGTATCCCAGCCAAAACCAGCACATTCTCCACCCCTTATTCTATACCAATTACATCACACTCAGGTCCCACATTACTCAATGCAATCCTCATTAATAACTCCCATGCCCCCTTCCAATTATTTGATATACTACAAATAGTATTCCCCTAGTCTATGGACCACCCCTGCAAAATGTCTGTAGAATGTCCACAAAGTGTCCACTGAGTTCATTTAGTCCATGACTTTGTGCTCCATCTGTCATGGTGCTCCCTCAGGACAGGAGAGGTGGTGTGTTGCATTGGATTATTGGGCACCAAAGCCCGTTCAGGTCAGGACACTGCTGCACATGAACTACCTCTGTAAGGCTTGTCCTCCATTGGTTTAGTTGTTCCTGCTATACTAATTCCTATAACATGCAAATCAAATAATGAGTTACAGCAATTTAAACGTATAGCCATTATGATCTCCACCCCGGGTCTCTTTGGGCCAGGTTATAGGTTTTAACATTGCAATGAACTCTGCTACTTGCTCCTAGCCTGGCTAGCCACAAGGGGTTCCTTCTATAGTAATTCCCATAACATGTAATTCAAATCTCATGTCACAACAGTTTAAAGGTATTTCCATTACAGTCTCCACCCCTGGTGTCTTTTGACAAGACCATCAGGATTAACATTGCAATGAACTCCTGCCCTTGCGCTGGCTCCAGAATGAATTTATCCACAAACTGCAGTCCTTTAGGGGCATACCTGCTCCAAGTGGAGCTTTATCTATGAACCACAGTCTCTTCAGGGGTATACCTGCTGCAGCATAGACTTATCCGCAGCCACAGTTGCTTTGAGGGACACCTGCTGCAGTGTACACTTCTCCATGGGCCACAATGCCTTCAGAGATATACCTGCTCCAGCATGGCCTTACCCACAGTGACAGTCCCTTCAGAAGTAAACCTGCTCCAACAGCGCCTTACCTATGGCTGCAAGCCTGCAAGGGTATACCTGCTCTGTGGTGGCTTATCCATACTTTCTCCAGCATGGACTTGTCTATGGGCCACAAACCCTTCAGAGGCATACCTGCTGCAGCACAGACATAACCACAGCCACAGACATTTCAAGACGTACCTGCTCTGGCATGGGCTTATCCATGGCCACAGATGCTTCTGGGTGTCCTGCTCCCATGTGAGCTCACCCACAGGTCACAGTCCTTTGGACTCCAGTTCACACTGGAGTTCCAGTCTGCCCAGTACAGCAGCACAGAAACAGCAGCCATGCCCTGGCCATCTGCCAGCCCAGGCACATCACCACTGATGTTATCAAAATGTTCCCAGGCAAAGCACAGTGAGATGATAAGCGGCACAGCAAGCAGCAAAAGCAAAAAGCAGCTGCTAATGAGATTTTAATTTACAGTAAAGCAAGCAAGCCCCATGGCAAGCACAGGAGCCTTCCAATTAATAGCTAACCAGCAATAAACAGCTATAAATTTGATCTAGCACATTCTAATCACATTTATCGCTATCTTGAACCTTTTGAGCCTCACACTGAGTGCCAAAAAGGACTGTTGTGTTTTAACCCCAGCTGGCAACTAAGCACCTCATAGCCACTCACTCACTCCCCCGCAGTGGGATGGTGGAGGGAACCAGAACAGTAAAAGTGTGAAAACTTGTGGGTTGAGATAGGTAAATTCATTCACCACTTCCCATGGACAGGCAGGTGTTCAGCCATCTTCAGTAAAGCAGGGCTCCATCACATGTAACGGCTACTTTATCCCAGCCAAAACTAGCACAGAGGCATATCTTCGGAAATTTCTGTAATGGTTGCACAGATTGGAGGAATTTTTTAGGTAGATTAATAGTCTCAGGATAGCATTAATACTCTAATTTATAAGTATTTGTGATGAAACAATACATGAGGCTGTTGGACACCAATGCTCATTTTCAAGTCTGCTCCTCAAGGCTCACGAAAGGGTCTCCAGCAGAGACCTTTCCTGGTATATCCTCAATCAGTATTTTCACTCTCCATTTTGATTACGATCATGATGTTTAGTCCAAAATGAAATATTAGATCAAGAATTTTCTCCTCAAGAAGGGAGGATAGATGCTTTCTTCCCTAAGGAAATACTTCTGGGTCATTCTGCTTTTCGTTTTGGTAATACTGTCTTTCATGCTAGTAAATAAATATAAAGTGTCTAAAATGTCCCTTCATATGAGAAGCATCCTTGGTGCCTTGAAGTTGTTTCCTTTTTCTGATTTTTAATCTGGAAAATAGTTCGATCCTCCCTTAAAGAACCATGACCACATCCAGCTGAGGAAAAGGAGGATTTTTAAATTATTAAAGCACAAAACTTACACATTTGCTGTAGTGTGAGCCAATTCACATATTCCTTGTAATTAATGACAAACCATAAGTAGAGTTTTAGAAACCACTTGAAGAACTGTAAAAAGAAGATGGGGTAATTTATATTAGCATTCCAGATGATATAGTATGCTACAATGTGATATATAGGATTCATAGATAAGACTGAGAAATACTGCTAAAATGTTAAAATAATGACTTCCTGAGACTAATTGCCAGGTTTGAATTTTCAGAAAGTTACTTCTACTTTCACTATTGATTTACAAATCTCCCATCATTCTTTGCAATATAAAGCTAGTTACACATCCCAGAAGAACTACCAAAAGTGCTCTACCTGCACCAAGAGCAGGCCAGGTATAGGGCAGGATGCTGGGATGCCTATGTGCCTCTATACTTAATACACACAAAACTTTCCTTCACCGGTAGAAAGTGGAAGCAGTGTTTGCTAGGGTGTTACAAGGTCAGTTTCAAGATCAGTCGAAGAAGAATGCTGTTGAAGTGTATACATACACTGTTCATGGGTGTTTTTTAGTACCTTTCCTGGTCAGATGGAGCCAGGTGGTGGTAACTGATTTCTGAGGTTAGAGGATCTATCACACCCTGCATGTGAGGATTTACTCAGGTCCCTTCAGCTTCAATCAGCTTTCTTCCGCCAAAATCAGAAACAAGATGTCATGCTTTGATCTCAAGTGCCATATAACATTTCAGTGGTAGGAGGGCACTATGGAGATTCAAATGGGGGCTGGGTAAGTTGTCAAAGCGGTAACTATTTTTTTTTTTTTTTCCTTCTTTCTTCCCATTGCAGAAACATGCTTTCTTCTAAATTTACATTCTGAGGTCTGGGTTTTCCTTGCCTTGGTCGCTATGAATAGTTTAGTGTGTTTAATTCCTTCCATTTTGGATTATTGCTCAAGTGCCTCATATTGCAGGTTTGAGACTTACTCTTTCCTGAGAAAATCTTTGCACATTGTATCTTCGACCCAAAATGCTAATACAAAATGTCATAAAACACCTGACAGAAAAATGCCTCAAATTCTTCCAAACTAAAATCGTCATAAATCACTTCAATTATTATTTTAAATGAGTGCTTTAAGCACTCTAGAATAAACAATATCAATTGGTATCCCTCAGATTAAGTTCTTGTCTAATAGCTCAAGTATTCCATAAATTCAAAACACGTCTGCAGAAATGCAGTGAAGGAATGCTTTGAAAGTGTGTTGGTAACACGTCTGGTAAGCTGCACTTCCTAGTCTAAAATGTCATGAATTCTTATTAACAGCGATAATAAACACACCAAGATATGAACAGATTGGCAGAAAAAATTTAGACTAATGCTTAAGAATTATATTCCTAGTTGTCTTTTAATCTATATCTGTTTATCAAGAATGGTAGACAAGGGAAATCAGGATATTATTTTTATCACAAAACTTAGTTATGATCTTTAATTGCAATAGTGTAATGTGGTTGAGTTTACATGTATATCTGTATACATGAATATGTATGTCCGATTGTGCCAAAGTGTCCTGTGTGTATTGGCATGTGTTTACATGCAAATATCACACATTGTACAGTGGGATTGTTAGTCATACTGACTTAAACAATAGTGTTTTATAATTGATTCATTTCATTTATTCATACTTCAACCCATGTTTTAATAAGCCTTCATAACAGTACGTCACAATGAGCTGTTAGACTGAGGAGCAATTGCGAAGATTATCATATATGAGAAGGTTCCCACTGTGATCAGGATCACTAACCAAGCCATAATCCAGAGCTAACTGTCCTCAATGTAGATTTAAGTGTAAAGACAATAGATGATAGATAAAATTAGACTTTTAAAGTATCCAGTAAAATTCTATTATGTAATTTCTCAGCCACTGAGAGCCCAGCTGAGAAAGGTTCTGAAGGCAAGAATTTTAAAGGTTTTAGATACTTTGAAACTATGACCTTTAAAAAGTCGCATCAATCTAAAGTACTTGTGTTCTCACTGACATAAGTTCTCACTGACAAAACTACCCAGCATCAGATGTACACATGGTTTAATAGGTATGCAGGCATATCAAAAAAATAATTTCTTAATCACACAAAAGTGAAAATAAGAAAGATAATGCAGTGGGTTATAGTATTAACTTAACAATTCAGAAAAGCTGTGTTCCAGTCTCTCCTGTCATACATTTCCCTAAGAGCTAGAGCCACAACACTACTTAAATCAAAGTTCTTAACCTTTACACGCCTGGTCCTCAAACTAAAAAGCACTGTAGTATCTGGAGATTCCTTTTATATTATTTTTAAAAGTTCAGGAATTTTCCCATGATGGTTCTTCCATGTATTCATGAAATTAGATAGAGAAATCTAAGATTCTTGTTCATTCCCTTCTATACTGGGCAATACTGTTGTTTCAAGAAAGGTAAAAAGTAGCCCTTCCCTACATAATTTATATGCCACTAGGGAGAAATACCTCATGAAAAGCTTGTAGATCTATCCCAGTTTTTTGTACTCCAATCACAAAATAGCCAATTGAAGATTAACTTCCCCCTTCTAAGTAGTCACATCTCACTCTCCTTTATCTTGAATCTAATATTGTACATGAGAAGAGTATATACATATGGCTTGGGAAGGGGAATTTTGTTGAAGAAGCATATAAACTCTAGCTTATATGAAGCAAAGGCAAGAGAAGGTTGCAGAGCTTCCTGGTGAGATTGCTTCTAAGTGTGCATTAGTGTTCAGGGAGCTTAGGACAGACCAAGCCATGTCTGAGAGACTTAGGCATCTGTAAAGCAGCTAGACAAAGCTGTAGAGTAAGGTAGATCTCCTGAAAAGAGATGTCATTGATTGTAGACTTCCCTTTAAAGTGCTGGTTGCTTTCTGACTCAGTATGAAAGAAGGCATGACTAAGCAAGTGTGATAATTCTAAAAATTTAACTATAAGAGTTGGGGTTTTTTTACTCTTCTTTAATGCTTTCCTTTTGGCAAGTGTACCAACAGAATTAAAAAAAAAAATATGCTAAATTCAGATTTCCATTTATGTGGAAAAGGTACACTTCCTGACACAAGCTTTGCACTTGCATTTCCTTTCAAACAAGTGAGTCTCTCTAAACTGGGGTGACATTTATAAAAAAATCAATAGAGTGTGAAAAAGAATTCTCAAAGTTTCCCAACCCAGAACTTATAAAATAACACAGCTGGGTTTCTATCTCAGCAAGGCCACTGGGTTTTGATTCCATAAGAACACTGAAACAATTGCTAATTTCCTTCCTTATGTCTCCTTTATAAATCAGAAAGCACTTCTAATTATGGTAGTCAATTAGTACGAATATATCTTGTCGTTCTGGTTTCAACTGGGATAATTTTCTTCCTAGCAGTTGGTACAGTGCTGTGTTTTGGATTTAGTATGAGAATAATGTTGATAACACATCGCTGTTTTAGTTGTTGCTACATGGTGCTTACTCTAAATCAAGGACTTTTCAAGCTTCCCATGCTCTGCCAGTGAGCAGGTGCACAAGAAGCCGGGAGGGAGCAGAGCCAGGACAGCTGACCTGAGCTAGCCAGTGGGGTATTCCATACCATAGAACGTCATGCTCAGTATGTAAACTGGAGGAAGTTGGCTGGGGGCTGCTCATCACTGCTTGGGGACTGGCTGGGCATCGGTCAGTGGGTGGTGAGCAATTCTGTTGTGCATAATTTGTTTTTCTTGGGTTTTTTTCTTTCTCTCATTTTGTTGTCTCCCTTTTCATTACAGTTACATTATTATTATTATACTATTTTACTATTTTTACTATTGTTATATTTCATTTCAGTTCTAAAATTTTTCTTATCTCAACCCGAGTTTTACCTTTTTTTCTGATTTTCCTCCCCATCCCACCAGAGGGGGTGGGGGAGTGAGCAAGTGGCTGTGTGGTACTTCGTTTTCAGCTGGGATTAAACCACGACACTTGTGATTACCACTAAAATCTTGGGAGGTTTTTTCCCCTCTTGTTTTTTATGTAAGATAATTAAAATTAAGTTGCTACAATATTGCTTAGAATTCTGGGTGCCATAACTATTCGCTCCCACATACTCAGGGAAAAGCTGAGTGACAGTTTCATCTGATCTGGCTTTGCCTCTGGAGAAATGTCCACAATTACTTTGCCCCCCAGAAAACAGGGGGCGGGGAAAGTGTTAAAATTAAGGCTTAGAAGTCATCCTCTGATCTTTCAGCAACCAATTCATGTGAAATACATAAGAATAATGATTATAGAAATAATGTGTATGTTCTTCCCAGCCAAGTACTCTGCCTTGGCTAACCAGTTTGCTCTGAACATTCATATGCTGCAGCACTCTGCTCTTCCTTTTGGGTGTATATCATTAATTACCTGTTGAGCCCTATATAACTTCCATGGAATATTCTAATTGTTTTTTCTCATGTCCCACCAAGGAAAACAGATTCCTGTAACACGATAAGGTGTGCAACACAAGTGATTAAAATCCTGTGAAGAAGTGTAAAATGTAGTTCAAATGTAAAAGTTCAAAATACAGAAGGAAAACTGAATGCAATTTAATTGTCTAAATGGATGGCAGTATCTATTTTGTAAAGTGCTCAAATAAAACCCAGAAGTGTGACCTGTTAATTAAAGATTGAGCTTGGAATGCTCAGAAGACTTACCATTTCTTTGAACTTTCTAACAAATCAAGATGAAACTCTGAATTTCAGGGTAAACTAAACACAGGATAGATAATGCCGATTGTTTATTGCTGTTTGTTCTGGTAGGTACAAGCAAGAGCTGAGTATTACTTCTAATCTCTTTATACCCTTTGAATGTTTGTGGAACAGTTAAGTCACTGTGAAAAGGGGAATAACAAGTTTTTTAGAGTGTTGCTGTGGACTAATCATATAATATCCTTACTTTAGTACAGTTGGGTACCATGCTTATTAGCCATCATTTACCCATGATTACTGTCTTCTGGTACTTCTGTAGTGACAAATGGTTTATTCATTGTATTCAAAAGTCATATTTTTCCAGTTTACTTGTTTATCTTCAGTGAGTAAAGGTGGCAGATCAAGGTCCTTGAAACTATAGAGTAATTTCGTTACTAGTCTCTTTGTGAAAATGAAATATCTGCTGAATATATTTAAATTATCCCAAATGATTTTTAATGCTTTGTTGTTCCTACTCTGAAGCTAAAATGGAGTGATTTTTTTACAAAGCAAGAACAGAGGCTCTGTGAAAATGAAAAGTGATGGTAAGACTAAGCTTCACCAGAAACGGGGTAACAGGTAATGACATTAATAGAGAGCCATACGCTGCCACTGTCTCCATACGAACTGTTTTTCCATAGTGAAATACCTCACATCCACCCATAAACCTTCTTGCTCTACCTCCACAGTACTTAATTCTGTTTTAATTCATTCACTTTGGCAGTGACATAACTGCTTTCTGGGACAGATCATGCTGCTGCAAGTTCAGGCTGGTGATGCCACCGCAGTCAGTTCCTCCCTGGCTGTCCTGCACTGCGCCGCTCTGCATTTCATTCAGCCTGCCCAGGTACCTGCCTCGGCAGCTTCAGTCATCTTCATTACATGGCACTATAAAGGCTGTAGCAGGCAGGATCTCTGTATGACTCCAGTTGTGGCAAATCACGTACCCATGACAGCCATACATAAACTTACTTTCTCTCTCAGCATGTTTAGCTTCACATTCTGAAGATACCAATGAGAAGAAGAGAGATTTTTTAAAAACTCAAGGTGGATTTCAATAGAAACAATCATCCACTTGGGTGTCAAAAAAGTGCATTTTTCATTTCAATTGTACCAGATTTTTTTTAAAAAAAAATACGTTTGCTCTGATTTTTCTTTACTCTTAACGGTTCTAAGACCCTTTCTGGTTGCATAAGCTTACAAAGACAACAATAAAACTTCTTTTTCTTAAGTATATATAAAAGACAAAGCATAAACATGCCAGAGTATTCAGAATTTTAAAAATATTATATTTTTTAAATGTTGTTTCCGCTTGTCAACAATGGAATGAAGATGCATCAACGGTCAACATTCTGAAGGATGATTCACCGAACTATATGCTTTAATTGAAAGACAGAACATGGAGACAGAGCTAAAATTAAAATCGCAGATTGCCAGAATTCTAGGGCAAAGACCTTTTTGTGGTTAGGGCAGCTAGTGTCCTTAAGGATGATCTGAAGTGTGATAATATGGCGTTCTGCGGTATCAGTGGTTATTATCACTTGCCACACTAATTTTACTCATCCATAAAATGTTAATAATTGTGAAAGAATGAAAACTTAAGAAGTTTTCTGCTAATAATTTTATAATGCTCTAATGACAGACAAAAAACTTTTAAAACCAATAGTACTAGGATACTCAGTTGCTCTTTCTTTTTTTTTTTTTTTTAAAAAAAGAAATTCACGTCTCTTTTCACACAATTAACCAAACTAAAAAAAAACCAACATGAAGAGGCCAGGACAGTAAATAGAAATTTAAGTCTGTATCTTGCAATTATACATGCTTTGTATTTTACTATGGCTGTAGAGATTACTATTGCAATTAACTTGAAGGCTCAAAAATCATGAATCCCCAAATAACTGTCTTTTAATTATACATATTTTCAATTTTACACATTGGGTTATTTTTATTTGATTACTTCCTTCTAGAAATGCCAGTTCTTTTAAAGGTTCTCTTTGCACATGGGAAGTCCACAATGTTATGTTGAAACAGAAAAAGATACATCTGTTTTATCATCTCAGATGTCCAGAATCAAGGTATTAAGAAGATACAAAGAAGAGAATGAGTACTGAAACAAATCTTACAGTAGTTTAGATAACTTATAACTGCAAATAAACATGTACAAAAGATCTTGATTGTAATTCTATCTTTTTTTCATCAAATATTAATATTCACATTTAAGTCTCAGCATTATGCCCTAATGCTACATATGTTTTGCAAATCTTTATCTCCAGAAGGGATACTATGCATTGAAACTAATTTTAAAGCCACATGTAGTTTTTAAAACATTCCTCATCCTCTGGAACAATTCTGACCAATTAATGATTGTTTTCTCTAGTGTTTTAAAAGTAATTTGTGCCAAATGATTGAAGCATTACTTTTAGTTTTGTACATTAGTGATATTTGCTCTTTTTTCTTGATGTCTTTTTCTTCTGCATCTTTTTTCCTTTTTCTGTTTTTCATCATCCTTTTTCCCACCTCTTTTTCCCTCTCCATTTTATTGTTTTCCCTTGTTTTGGCCCTTGTGCCTTCATTTCCCTCCAGCCTCTCAGCTTGAACTACTTACTTCTCAAGAGAATATTATTTGGTGGTTTTCTGCTTGCCCTCTTGTCTAAGGGTTTTTTTCCCCCACTTCTGTCAGTCTGTTTCATTTCACGTCTTCTGCTCCTAGTCCTTCCCTGTATTTATTTTTTTTTTTTCCCCCAGAAGGTCAGCTTTTCTTTTTCTGTGGATCTTTCCATAGTTTTCCAGCACCACCAGTTTTTCAGGGGTGCTCTAGCTCTCTTCTGTTTCTCTGATGGCTTACTGTAGAACAACATTTTTTTTTAGTTCCTTGTTTCTTCCTGTGCTTGTTTCCTACACACAAATGCGTGTTCTGTCTGCAGTCAATATTTTATGTTTGTTGCCAAACTACATGTTATGACAGTTACCAGATCATTTCTTTCCCTTTCCATATAAAGAAACAAAGGACTGCACAACAACATTTTTCTTTTTCTTTTTCTTTTTTTAGGGGTGTGTGTGTGTGTGTATGTGTAATTTATTTTGTTCTTAAAAAGAATAAATTGGTGCCTAATCCAATAGACATTCTAAGGATTTAGGACTTGCTGCCTGCATGTTTGGGTCCCTGTTCTGCGAAGTACTGAATGATCTGACACCAGCCAAGCCCTTCGCCTAAGAAACCCAACCTCTGTTAATCAGTTTTGAACTACTCAAATCCAAGCTCTGCCTCTCACATTCAAGTTGTAATTCAATGACATTTGTCATGGCATATCAATGGTATATCATTAGTTCAATTAGTTCTTTGCAGAGGTTTGACTTACAGTTTTTATCTGTGTTTCATTATTCTGTTTCATGTTTTGTGATTTTGGGACAATCAAGATTTTAGTGAGAAAGGAATGGGTGTTGCAATAGAATGACAGACATCTGCTTATTTACTCTTTCATTCCACCTTTTTATATAGGAGTTATGAAATACAAGAATCTAATGAGATTGCAACAGTTTCTTTAAGAAGAGGATAGGAATGGAAGAAGTCTACGACCTTAGCATAAGAAATATTTATCAGTACTGACTTGTCCATAGATTTTGCATCTTCTACATGCAAAAGAAGGGGGAAAAAATTCTCAAAATCAGTTTAACCAAGGAGAAAAAAATGTTTTGTAGTCATGAAAAGTTGCGTGCTCTTTCATTCTGGCCTTGAATAGTTTCACAAGCATGAAAAATTATTTCTAGAAAGATACACATGCACAGTTTTCTTTTTCAATGCCCAAGACCTATGCATCAGCTACTCTGTAAAATAATTTTCATTGGCTAAACTAGAATCTGAAGAACCAGGGTTGTGAGTTTAAGAATGTCAATAATGGTTTTAGCACTCCTGTTTTTTCCTCACTGGAGAAGTTTGCAAACTATAAATGTCCCTGTGTTAATGGTATTCTCAATATGAAGCATATTTATCACAGGGAAAAAAATACATTGTGTTCAGTTTTTTCTGAATAAATACTTCATTATCAGCCCATTTTCAATCATCGCCTTTTTACTGATTATTTGTCAAATCCTGGTTTGGTTTTTTTTTTGGTTTGGTTTGTTGGTTTTTTTTTCATTTTTGTTTTGTTTATGACATACTTGAAATAATTGCTACCTACTATGTTAACTGAGTTTTGTGCTCGTTATTTAACCAATAAACTAATCTACTGTGAGAAGGCAGTTAGCTCCAGATCTGTAAAATCTTAGCTCCAATTAAGTCATTACCCTAGGGAATTCCAATCTGCAATGAAGGAAAATGGGATAGAAAAGGGAAGAAAGGCTGAATCTTGGCTTTAGACACTGGGTGCTTACAGTTCAGTTTCTCACTTTAAAAAAAAAAAAAAAAGTTTCATTTTTATTCATTATGTGAGCTAAGTAACACTGATAATTAACAAAATCTGTAAATGACTTCCTATCATACATACTGATATCACTGTGACTTTCTGAATATAATTCTTCTGCCAATAACTTTTCCTATGGTTATATTGCAGGCATGTCTGAACAAACTTCTTCAATTTAAATGGATTGAACTGCAAATGAACCAATTAATTTCTGAGAAATAAGCTAGTAAATGTAATTTAAAATAAAATGAAAATCAAATTCGAGCCTTGGAACTTAGAGCCTTTTATTTTGTTGATCTGTGTTCAGCTCATAAATCACATCCTTGAATATTTCTGGTGGAAAAAAGAAAACCCGAAAATCAGTTACTTAAAATCTGGGAAGATAAACCTGTGGAATGCAAAACAAAAATAAAACAGCTGTAAATAAATAAAAGGCAACTGAAAATGCCTTTATGATGCCATCATCCAGGACACAGCAATTGATAAATTTGCTTGTTAAAACCCAGATTATAAAAAGATCACTTTTTATAAACAGTTTTTGGCCTGTAGTAATTAAAAATCTTATTATTTTACCACCAGTGAAAGGGTAAAGGAAATAGTGACTGCTGTCAGTGCTTCTATATATATCTCTGCACATTCTATAATGTTCTGACAGCTGTCATACTATTTTTTTGTGTCTAACAAAAATCAAGTAATGTACCTTAGCTGATACTATGTCCTGTGACAATACAAATCCCTAAGGTGCATAGGTATCTGAGGTACAGTATAAAATGAAAATGCTCTGTGTTAAGGATGCTAAAAAAGCTGCTTTCATTCAGTTCTATTCTTGCTACCTTTTAGAAGCACATGTTATTTTTAAATATCTGTACACCCAGAAGTATGACCTCAACAGTAATAATATTTTGTCTTTGTACTTCATATTATTCGAAGTATTCCCTTGTATTGAGTGATTCCTTTTAAATGTAGAAACCATGGAATAATAAATCATTCATCTCTCCTTCGTTTTTCACTTGTACTTCTTCAACACCTCCCAACATACTAGGGCTTTTCTTAGCACTGACTGGAAATTATCATATGGACATTATGATACAGATAACATATCTAATTTTAGTGAACATAAATATTTAATGTTTAGGACATAAATATTTTCTCAGCTGTTTAGCCTACAAATATTAGAAACAATAAACTTGTGGTGATTGATGTGTTCATGGACCTATTGCTGGACATATAAATCTGAATTTTGACCTCAGTTATGTTCAAGTTGAAAACAAATAAACAACTCCATGCATCACTGATATTTATCCAGAATTAAAGCAATGCTATTGAAAAATGAGATTAACCTGCAGCTGCTTTCTACCTTGGATTAAGAATGTTCAACCACTAATGATGTTTCCGTATGAATTGTCATTTTATTTTAGCCATGTAATTTTATTATATAAAATCGTTACCAATGTCAGACACTGTTTACTCTTGTGAAAGACATATCTTTCCACCAAGATGGTATTTTAATGGTTTTCATCACCTTCCAATCTCTAAATGACAGTAACCCTCTTGCATTTAGCAAAAGAGAAGATGGATTTGTTCCCAGTTCTCAAGCATTTATTTCTGCATACTGATGTCTTCCAAATGATAATCTTGAAAATAAGAACAAGAATAGAGCAGCAATCAACCTGAAATGCATGTACAATCAATTAAAGTGTCTGAACCCAGACCTAAAATGAAGGGCTCAGACCCATTTCTTTAGGAAATGTGCTGTTTTGTCTTGGAGTTGAAACAACACATATGAAGCATATTTTATATGAACAAGTATCAATGCAAAATTCATTCTGTGTCAAAAGCATTGGATGCTTTAGCTACATGAAAAAGCTTTGTTTTCCACTTAACAAAGACAATGATAATTTTGGACAGAAAATGGAAAAGATAAAGAGTTGGCCATACCAGTAGCAGTGCTGCTCACAGCTGAAGCTCACCTGTGTTACCACAGTGACCACTTACAGACTCATGCTGAACTCATCAGTAACCAGAAGTTTAACTAAGGAAGTCTCTAGAAGCTGAATCTCTGTCTTGGCTAGAATCTAAAAGTTCCGTGAAGCTTCTCCTTGTTCATAGACTTTTTCCCAGAACTATCCAGAACTGTATGGTTGAAGTATAAAAACTCCTACAGTATAACAAATCAGACCAACATTAGAAGAAACATTTTAAACAAGCTAATTCATACACCTGCACTGTTAAGTGACGGCGTCCACATCAGTGACATTGCCTACAATAAGAAATTTCAAGAAGGATTTTAATACATGAATCCCTGTGATCTATTGCTATAATGACATGGGTGGAATATCAGAACGTACACACAGAATTCTGCACGGCGTATGATGGTCTATGTATTCCAGCTCTTATATACTCCAGTTCTTAACAGCTTCCTTAGAGAAGGCCTCTTGCATATTTTTAGTGAAATGGGATTCTGTGAATGAAATGGGCATGAAGACAAGACATGAAAGTCTAGAAGTCTGTTTTCCATCCTAAGAAAAAATTAACCTAAAGTGATGGAGAGCTGAAGTGTACCTCCCACCATAGGATCCAGCTGATCCTTCTCTGCTCCATGGAAGACCAACAGGAGTTTAAACCACCAGTGTTGGCAGATTTGAAAAGCATCAAGCCTCAGGTGCTGAAGTGTGGTAATGCTAGGGGTCACATAACTCACATCCTAAGTTGTTATGAAACACACTATTTTTACCCCTTGAGAGAGGCCTGGTATGGGTGCTGACACCTTGCCTCCTGACAGCCTGCCCCCTGACCAACACCGGCAGCACAGGGAGGATGCTGCCCACATGAGCCGTGTAAGGTATGATTCTTCCATGCCGCACTACCATTAGTGGAGACAAGGGGCAATGTGACTCTTCAGTGCATTCAAAAAGCATTTGCATGATTGGGTGTTGCTGCCAGATGACCCAGCCACCAAGTGTCCCTGGCAGCCCACCGGAGCCATTGGCATTGCTTATGACCCTGTGTTTGGGTTAGCCAGCATGTGGGTGTGTTGATGCTCATCTTTCTTGCTGCATCAAAGCCTTGTTTTATAACATGCCGTCAGGCTCCATTACTGTTCAGACCACAGTTGCTCAGTCAGTCTGGTAAAAACACACCAGCATATATCACGAGGACTCCCAGTATCTTTGCATCTTTCAGTATTGTTGCTGCTACAGTCACAAATGTATTTACTGAACGATGTGTACAAGATAAAAGGAAATCGAAATCAAAACCAAATGCAGAAAATTTGTTAGTGAGCTAAGTAGAAAGTTGCTGCAATCGTTGTGCTGAGTTTGTCAAAGCTGTTTCATGGAATTTGTTTTGTAGGGGATTCTGCCAGGAGTTAAGGCATCAAGAGCACAAGAGTTTAATGAGTGAAAGGAAAACTGTTCATGTGGAGTAAAAGCTCACAGAAAGAAAGCTAAGAAAAATGATTGGATTCTTTAAGATAACACAGAATTTCTTGTTTCTTGTTGGATGAAATCTCTAGCTGTCCAAATGACTGTCTTATCTACTTCCAGACATACACTGAGAAATCAGTGCTTGGTTTCCTTTTGTTAAGTAGATAGCATGTATTAAAAAGAGATAGTGTTTGAAAATTACTTAGTGAACACAAGGAAATTGGCCACTGTGTTGTCATGGCACAAAACACAGCAACAGTAATTTTTTTAACTCTCTTTTGTAGCTTAGGAAAATCTACAGTATCTTATCACACCAAAATTCAGCTTTGAGGGATGGAAGGTACTTCAGGGCATTTTTCAGGCTGGATGTAATTACATTTTTATGAATTCATCTTTCCTTGACAGGAAGATTTAGATGTACTTGATTTGTGACTGGGATATAGACTTTAGTATAAATTCATGGGATATTAGGAAACAGGTTGAGAGACAAACCGCACAAAAAAAATCAGTCAAAGAAAAATGAGATGAAAAAAGAGGAAGGGCAGGGAAAGATCATGCAAGAAACTTGATTATTTGGAGAGAGAACTCATTCTCTTGCTAACTCTGAATGATCCTATACAACAGCACTTTGGGAAAGTAAGGAATTAATTCCATTTGATATTGAATTTTGTCCTGTCTTTTCTCTGAAACATGGTATATCTCAGACATACACTACTCATTCACATATCTGAGTTTTTCAACTTTGCGCTAGCTGAACAAACCACCAGAGGCTGAGAAGAAATCACTTTTACTTAATGATACAGAGTGCCTGGCAGTAACTGGGACACCAGATTCATAGAGCAAGTAGTGCAAAAATATAGAAATAAAGTATTGGTTGTGGTTCACTGGCAAAGCTACACATTAAAATTACCTTGGCCCCACTTCTTTTGGGGTCAAACTGAAATAATTCAGCTTTCCCACCAGAAAAAAAAATTGAAAGAAATGTACTTGACTATACACAATTTGACTAAATCAAAAGATTTTGATTAATTTTCAAGAAGCCATTTATTTTCAGGTAAACAAAAAAAGTAATATTAGTTATGTTTAAATTTAAATTTAGTTAACTAAATGTGCTGGGTTTTGCTGGGATAGAGTTAATTTTCTTCGTAGTAGCTTGTATGGGGCTATGCTTTGGATTTGTGCTGGAAACAGAGTTGATAATTCAAGGACGTTTTCATCATTGCTGAGCAGCGCTCACACAGAGCCAAGGCCTTTTCTGCCCCTCACCCACCCACCAGCGAGCAGGCTGGGGGGGCATGAGAAGCTGGGAGGGGACACAGCTGGGACAGCTGACCCCAACTGGCCAAAGGGATATTCCATACCATATGACACCATGCTCTGCATATAAAGCTGGGGGAAGAAGAAGGAAGGGGGGAATATTCAGAGTGATGGCATTTGTCTTCCCAAGTAACTGTTACGCGTGCTGGAGCCCTGCTTTCCTGGGGATGGCTGAACACCTGCCTGCCCATAGGAAGTGACTGAATTCCTTGTTTTGTTTGCCTGCATGCACGGTTCTTGCTTTATTTATTAAACCATCTTTATCTCAACCCATGAGTTTTCTCACTTTAAGCATTCCAATTCTCTCCTCCATCCCACCATGGGGGAGTGAGTGAGCAGCTGGGTGGGGCTTAGTTGACAGATCGGGTTAAACCACGACACTAAATAATAAAACTAAATAGTAACTAAATGTAAAAAAATACAAATAATAAAGTTAAAAAATAGCCAACTTATGTTAGTTATGCAAATACAATTTAACTTACTTCTATTTTTCCCATTTTTTTCTTGATTGAAATAATCTTACTAATTAAACAGACATTCATAAACAATCTGTTGCCTAAAAAAGCAGTTTATAGCAAAAAATGTGTCATCTGGTAATTGTTATTCACTCTTAAAATTTTTTTTCAAAATCTACCTATCCCGCATTGCATAAAATTAATTGCAAGATCAAGCAGGTGACAACTTGTAATTGCTACTCCTGATAAATTTGCACATACCTGAATCTCTTGATCAACTGTTCTTTGCAGACCATGTTTGTCCCCCCCATTTCTTTTACCATTTGGATGATAAGCTTCCTGAGATATGCTTGTTCAGTGCTTAACACAACCCGGCCTTTCCTCACAGAAGAGTCTATTTACAAATTCTGCTCATGACTATTTAAAGATAAATAATGGTAACAATAACTACGGCAATGTACTGTGCAGCAAAGGATTCTTCATGTTTTTAAACCCTTTCTTTTCACTAACAGCAAAGAGGAACTTGCTGCAGTCACACAAGAGCTTTATGTAAAAAGAGCCTTTGGAACTTTGTTTTCATTCATGATTGTTCCTTTTTTGGACAGATATGAAACCAGTGCCCTCTGCCTGTCTATCCATCTTCCATTACTTTACTGTCAATTATGGGCACAGTAGAAGTAAACACCATCAGTAAGAAGTTGCTGCAGACAGCATCTTAAATGTCCTGTTTGAAGGACAGAAACATAGTAAAATCCTGAATGCTGATTGAAAATCTTAACAGCGAGAAGGAAAGCCTAGAAGATCAAAAGAAGCAGTTTGGATTTATACTTTTTACTGTTTAATATAAGATGAATTCCTGCCCTTGCCAGGAGTATGAGTTTACAGATAGAATACTAACTGTTGAAGCAATTCCATGAGAAAACAAACACTTAATTGGAGATAACAAATGTTATGCAAAATGCTTGCTTTTATTACTAGGAAGAATGTTGAGCTGGACATAGGGGTTAAAAATCCCTAATGCTGAAAAAGATCTTATACATTGGACAAGTGTGGAAGAGAGGGAGAAGGGACCTTAACTTGACATCCTATCATTTTTGAATAGTAATAGTTTTTGTGATGATTGCCGAGTTGGGATTCACTTGAAACTCATCAGCATTTTTATAATGTCTTATTAACCTTGTTTGCTGAGATTGTGTGGCTGGCCAAATTAGATTTGATGGTAGAAATTTCTTTGGGGACGGTAGATGTGCTGGGATATGTACATTTACTGGAGTTTAATGGAAATAATGAATATTCTCTTCTTGTGAACAACATCTTCAGATGATGAGTGCTAAAAATGAATCACTTTTAGCATAATGGAGCTCCCAGAGAATGTCAGGAAAATGTGTCCTTTCCAATAATTTCCATGTTTTATGCCTCCCAGTACAAACATAAATCTCCTTGAGAACTAGATAATCTGACACCGCTGGTACTACCAGATTTCTCACTCTTGAAAACTCTAAGGATTTTTGTTTTTGTTGTTAATGATCAGTTCAGTTTTGACTCTCATTACAGATATAGCTTAATGGTTGAGCAATGTCAATTTTTACTTATTCTGTGTCATTGCATAACATTACAATTTTTTTTATATAAATTGTAGAACTCAGTATGTATCTTCAGATTTCACAGCAATAAACCAACAAAAGATTAAACTGTCATAATTTATAACTGAAAAGTAGCATTTAATCGAGCATGAGTTTCCATAGGAAAATTACATGTTAGAATGGAAGTATACCACTCATCTTTGATGGGTGTATCTTGTGCAATACTTAAAGGGCATGAATCACTACAGTGTCATCACAGTAGTTTCTTCTATTTTCTTCCCCAGATAATTAAAAATCTGTCATGTATTGTTTCTAGAAAAGAGCTCAAATCTTTCTGCCATTGATACATCATGTGATTACTTCATTGTAACACTATAATATATTTTTAAATGGGGGGAGAGGGGAGGAGTATCTTGAAAAAAGATCATCTTCTTTCCATCATGCGTTTTTGACAAAAAGCTAACTTGGAAAACATAGACACATTTTTATTCTAACCAAAATACTATCTTTTTAATTTCTAACACATTGGATAGCTTATAATTGTTTGCAGTTGGTGCTGAAATGCCAATAGACATTAAGCAGTGCAATTTGGAGAAGGTACCTGGGGACACTCCCTGTGAGGGATATTACTGACAAAAGGGGCTAATTACAATGACTAATAAACATATGGAATTCTGACATAAAATTGTATAAATATGCCTAGACAAGATTTTCTAGCAAGACTCACTTTGCAGACTTTTCCAGCTTTTCAAATTTTCTGTGCAAAATTGCATTGGCACTGAGACTCAGCCACAGTCAGCGAGCATTCACCAGAGTTGATTTAGAAGGATTGCAAAGGTGACATTTAGACCCTGCTGCATCTCTCCTGCAATTCTGGGCCATCTGGAAGCTCTTACCCATGCTTATTGCCAGTGACACAAATATGTTGTTAAAAATCCAGGGATCACAGGGTCTTAAGTGAGCCCATGTCCTCCTGTTCTAGGGGTCTGGACAATACAGAAAGGAGTATTTCTTATACATACTTATGGCACGGAAGGTTTTCTTAGGCAGTCACTGAAGAAATTTGGGTTTTGACTTTTCTACCACTTGCAAAGAATGTTTGCTTGCAGAGGAGGAGCTAAGCTATATTTTAATTCTATTTGTCAATAAATATCACTTTATTTTCTTCCATTTCCAGAAATGCATCAAAATTACAGCTGAGGCTTCCCTTTTTCTCTGCTGAGTGTTGCATTTAGATTTGACAGCCAGTTGTCAAAGGCAGGTAACCACATCAGTCCAGTAAAACACCACTACCAAAATGCAGCTCTGTAGTAACGCTTACCTAAGTGTTGGTGAAGTATGGAATATCAATGATCAGTTCTGCATACTGTTTATGTAGGAAAGGGACGCTTGTGCAACTCAATGAGGCTTGTTACAGTCTTACATACTCAGTCTAGAGGCAACCCCCCCTGTGCTATCAGATATTGTCAACTTTGATGATTCTGCATAGTCAAATTTAGTGATTCCCTGAATAAAGTTAATTTGTTTTCCCAGAGGATTCTTATTTTATTTATATATATATTTGAAAATACAGCCATTTGGTGGATATCAATGTATATCAGATGCTAATCTGTTCATTTCATGGACCACATATACCCAGATCTTGACAACATGTGTTTTCATCTGTGAATCATCCATCAGGTTGGTGGGGTTTTTTTCAGATGAAAATTAATAATATTTGGAAACATAGTGTTGTACTTAACTCATTTGATTCTTTTCAGCTGACAGAACAGCAACAAATGATTTATGCTGAGATGCTAAAAAGGGTCTACGAAATCAGTCTGTCTGATTTTATTCTCCAAACTTGTAGCAACAGCAGAAGGCATAAAGATACCAAGGAAGACACCACAAATGTTTCTAAAATTGTAGCTGGGGTAGATAAGACTGAAAATACTCTCCCCACTCAGGATATTAGCATTACATTCCCTTTGTTGGCAGCCAGCTGGCCAAACAAAAGCATGAAGAATCTACAAATTTTGCATTACACAATGGCAATGTATAGACGATGTCTAGATTATGTTTGGTATCTGCATTTAGGTGTATATCCCCATTACTGGACTTCAGTGTCTCCTGTGGCTGCATCTTTTTACATATTGGTATGAGTCCTCAGTATGCACAAACATTTGTGCTAACCCAAAAGAAAGCGTAAGTGGAGGGAAGGCAGGGCTGTGTCTGTTTATCTGTGTTGCCATAGTTCCAACAGGATCCGATTGTTCTAGCTACTGTACAAGCATACAGTATGAAAACAGTGCTTGCCTGAAAGAGATGGCAATTCGATGCATCCCTGTCATACAAGTAAAAAATAACAGCTCGTGTCAGAAAACCAACATATGCTCTACATCTGTGAAGCAAAACTTAAAAAAAAAACCCCAAACCAAACAAAGGACTACTGAAAAACTATTGAAAAAAATGTTCAGGGAAAGCAAATAACCGTCCAGCCTACTCACTCCACTCACTACAATATATGGTGTTTAAAAAAGTAATTTTGCACTTGAGAATAGGAGATTTTAGATGCCCTCTTCTGTAATGCCACCTGGTAGCACTGAACTCTTATGTTAGAAACGAAGCATCAAGTCACTTCAGAGAGGAAAGCTATGCAATGAAATTATTTCATTTCCTGCTACTGATGTCACTGAGCATTTGACCATCGAAAACAGAGGGATCAGTTGGAAGTCCTTTGATGTTTCAGAATTAAAAACATAGACTCTACTTCTCATTAATAATCCTTATTTGTGTGTTTTCCTTTTATTTTATCTCATTGTTTTGCCTATTACTCTCAATAAAACTAAAAATAAATTCTCATAACTTTACTTTTCTGATTCATGTGTGTTTTAAAAAGCAATACTTCAGTCATAAGAGCAACACCTCTGAGGATCAGTTCAACAAAATCGCAGTGTTGTCTTTCATATGAGAACTTTAGGGTACAACAATATTTGCTGTTAAGATGCTACAGTGCTACAAATTCTGTGCATGGAGACAGTTTTGACATATTTGAAAAATAAATGGAATAAACCAAACACATGTGTTAGCTTGTATATATATGCAGTATAGATCTAGACGTTTGTTGCAATGTTTTACTGAGGAGAGCTTATTTTCTCCCTTATGACTGTTTTTTAAACTTTCTGTATTTTCTTTTTTGATTAAATCTGTCTCTGATGACAGTGTGTTCATTATAGACTAGGTTTTTGTTGTCCTATCATTAGGCGACACCTAGGAATAACAAGTGGTCAATTATCTTTTACCTAGCACCATCAGAAAGGAAATTCAATTTACCTGCATCTTCTGTCACTGCAATACAGAGGACATTTCCTAACCTCAGTGATGCTTTAATTAGCGTGATGGTGGAAAGAAGCATATTCCATCATTAGGTAGTTTAGGGGCTATAGAGCGTAAATCATGATTTTGTATTATAGTTTGAATGGGTTAAATAATATTATTCTCATGGGCTCAATGAAGCAGACAGTCTCTATCTTTCACAAGCTTGACACCTGTAGCTGAAATGTGCACTAGAACACACATATTTGCTCATGTCATTTCAAGGTAGTTTTATGCAAAACAGTTTAACTGAGAGTATCAGGACATAGATATTCAGTTTAGAATGTCTCATGTTTCAAATATGGAAAAAGTGATGATGTAGATTGTCCATTCACAAAACAGATTGTTCCTGGCTTTATTTTGTGGTATCCTATTGTTTAGGTTTCTTTTTAATTATCAGAAACATTTACACCCTGTGATCAGTCCTTTGCATTATACATTCAATCTCATTCAAAATGTATAAAAGAGAAAATAAACCACATTTTGACTTGTTGGGCTTTAGACAACATTTATCGCTTCAGTGCAGGATAAGTAGACTCTGAGCTACTTTGCAGACAAGACACAAAAGAGAGTCTAAGACAGAGAATGAGAGATGGGAAAACCAACTCAAAAGGTGAGTCAGTACACAGCCAGCACTGGTGGAGCCAGTAGCTGTTATTTCTTATGTAGCTTCATTGCTTTCACTTGCACTAAAACCCAGTGCTTTACTACAACAGAATATGTCAAGTGATATATTGTTAGGTAATGAGAGATGTTCTGAAAGGCATGCTTATAGGCATCACGCCAGTTCCAAACTTCAAAACCTCTTTACTGTATCAATATTCAGAATACACCTTGACAGTCACTATCAATCATTATCACTACATATTTAAAACAGTTAGTCCTTCACAAATCTGTCCTAAATTAGCAATGAGTGTACAGTATCACAAAACTCACACCTTTCTAGTTAGCATTGAAGTATACGGTCTGTGACAGTCCTTAGTCAGTGAGATCAAGGTTATCAGACTTGAGAGCTCATGAAACAGGGAAGCCAGGACCTAAGTGGGCTGTGACTTTTCTTATCTTCCTGTCCTCACTCACTGCTGATGTTTTATGCTCCTCTGAACCTTCCCCAGAAGAAAAGGGGGTGGTCTCACCTGCTCTTGACATCGGGACTTTGGGCTTCTCTTATTATACAGGATTATTATGATCTCTCAGACATTTTTCCCATTTGTTTTGCAGAATGCTGTAGATTTTACCACACATCTTTCTTGTCTGCTTCACGCCCTTTGTTCTTATCTGGCAGATTTGACTACTTGCACATGTTTTTCTAAACCTGATTTTTGCAACTATACCACAAGAGTCCATCTCTCCATTTGTGGCTAGGGCTATTAATTATATATTTAAGCTTATCCATGTTACAGTGTGCTGGTAGTGGCATTTCAGTGTTACAAATAGCTTGTTCAGTTTTGCTGGTTTTGGTGGTTTTACTGGTTTAGTGTGCTTATTATAACTTGCTTCTTGGCAAACAGTATGCCTAAGCTTGCTTCTGCTTTTTGGGTGCCACAGGCTTCTGTTTTCTCTACAGTTCCAGCTTCCTTCAACAGAGAGGGAGTGCTTGTCCATTCAGCACAAACAAAATTTCACTCCCAAATGGAGTTATGGAAAAATAAGTTGGAATAAAACCCAGCTACACAGTTACAAGCAAACACCATTCTATATAATCTTCACGCAAAGCTTGTATGGCTGATACTATCATTTAGGCAATGGCTAGGTTGGATGATATTTAATAACTGTTAGGCTCAGGTAAACATCTGACTATATTTGATTATTTTTAAAATCACAGAAAGAAGTGGTTAATGGAGGGACAGGCATTCTAGTAATAAGTCATGTTAAACTTTTCATGAAGGACATAAACAATTAAACATCACTGTTCCAAAAGGTTTCAGTCTGCCAGTCTTTGCATTGCTTTCAGCTCAGGTAATGATTAATAGTGTCTGAGACAACGTTGAAGCCCTTTTTCACTGACTGCCAAAAATATATATGTGAAAGATGTGTTCTGTGAAGCTTTATTACTGCTCTGAATTAGCTGCTAGATTGGCCAATTCATAAATAACCCCCTTCTTTCTGTCATAGATTTTTTTTATCTAAGATTCAGAGTTTTGCATATAAATGCACCAGTCATACCGGCAGACACGAGGCAGCTGTGAAACTTCATGTCCACCCCACGATGTTAGGACCAGGATATGAGGTATTGTACTGGCATTGGTTGGCTCTGGCAACACTGAAAAATCCATGTTGAAGCAAATTTAATGATTGTTTTAATACATAGACTATTCCCAAAAGTGTTTTCACTCTGGTAGTTTCTCTAAGCCATCTTTTTAAGCACTAGCAAAACAATGTACTGCTGTGCTATCTTGTAAGGGTGGAACACAGAAAGGGAAGATAAGACAGAAGAAAAAATGA
Organism: Ibycter americanus; assembly: GCA_035590275.1. Taxonomy (NCBI): domain Eukaryota; kingdom Metazoa; phylum Chordata; class Aves; order Falconiformes; family Falconidae; genus Ibycter; species Ibycter americanus. The sequence continues at coordinate 78,541,104 of JAVJGI010000040.1, read as the reverse complement.
AACCTGGGAAATTTCAGGTCCCTGTATAATCCTTCTGAAAAAACATAGAAATGTGTTTAGCCCCTCTAAAGCAAGGCTGCGGAAGCTACCCAAAATCAAAATCAGTCTGCATCACACCATTATAAATAGATGGGCAGCAGTGCTCCGATTTTGTTCTTATGCCTTGATGACATGCTGTCCTGGTTTTGGCTGAGATAGAGTTAATTTTCTTCCTAGTAGCTAGTACAGTGCTGTGTTTTGGATTTAGTATAAGAATAATGCTGATAACACATTGCTGTTTTAGTTGTTGCTACGTGGTGCTTACTCTAAATCAAGGACTTTTCAAGTTTCCCATGCTCTGTCAGTGAGCAGGTGCACAAGAAGCCGGGAGGGAGCAGAGCCAGGACAGCTGATCTGAGCTAGTCAGCAGGATATTCCATACCATAGAATGTCATGCTCAGTATGTAAACTGGAGGAAGTTGGCTGGGGGCTGCTGATCGCTGCTCAGGGACTGGCTGGGCATCGGTCAGCAGGTGGTGAGCAGTTGTGTTGTGCATCACTTGGGGGTTTTCTCCCTTGGGTTTTATTCCTCTCTCTCCCTCTCCCCTTCATTATCATTATTTTAACTTTATTTTAATTATTAAACTGGTCTTATCTCAACCCATGGGTTTTACCTTTTTCTGATTCTCCTCCCCATCCCACCAGGTGAGGTGGGGGTAAGGGAGTGAGTGACCGGCTGCGTGGTACTTAGTTGTCAGCTGGGGTTAAACCATGACACATGCAGAGGCACTATTTCTATTTTAAAAATGGGAAAGTGAGGCATGAGATCAATTCAGTGATTTGCACATGAGCACATTGAAAGCACAGAATTAAACAAGACTGAGTTCAGAGCTCTAACTCTCTGGCTTAGAGCTCTTAAGACCTTATAATGGACTTATTTGCTTATTTGGCCATTACTCCTACTATAATTATATTTCTCAGTTACATTTAAAAAACCCCAGAAGAATGGCCACACTGTGTATAACAAGATTAACAGTGATCACACTGGGCACACTGAGAAGAATAAGAACAATACAAATATATTTCCTCTCTAGCAGCTGCTCGGTTGCTAACCACTTTCTGTTCAGTTTCTGCTCAGGATTTCTTGATCCATTTGTGGCCTGTCTGTTTAGTAATCCATGGCAGCTGTCTCTCCCATCTACTTGACCAGCCTTCCCTTGAAACAGATGAATTCCTGATGTTCAGCTAGCTCCCTGGCAATGAAGATGCTAGCCATTACATGGAGAAACACCATCCTAAGGCTAGAGGCAATTAGAAATGAGGCACTCTCTAAGCTATGACTTTGCTGATAGTCAAAGACGAAGTAGAGAACAAGCCAATTTAAAATTGTTTTTTGTCTCCTCTAGTATCATCTCTGGTTTTATGAATTCAGCAACTATTTTTCATTGATCTATTTTCTCAAGCTCTGAGATACCTAAGAGATAATATTATCTGAGTCTGACTTGTTTTTTCCTCTAACTTCTAATTTATCTCCCATCTGTTGAGAATCAGCAGATAGAAAAATATTGGCTAAGGATGACAATAAAGCCCTGAGGCATATAATGGCCTTCAAAACTGATTTGAAACTGCAAGGGTGGAGGTTGATCTGCATCTGATATATGCTGATGAAGATCCTCAGAAAGAAATGAAACTATGAAAATTTAACAGTAGCTGAGGTTTTGACTTTGTACCTATAGACAGTTGATAAATTTTATTGTCCTCTGTTGGTTTTTTCAGCATCATCCCATTTGACAGATGAGAGATCAGCAGTCTAGTTGAACAAGAAATTAAGATATATTAAGAGGAATGTAAGTATTTTTCATCTGTCTTGGTGCAAACTAATTCTTAATAACTATGGAAGCTCTGAGCAGTTCTTAGAACTCTTTAACATTCTCATTTTGTTAGTTGTTGAATTTAAATCATGCTCTTTTAAATAATTGCATTACTTACATTTAGTAAGAAATCTAAGGATACATCACATGATGTTTTTTATCTTTGAAATGGAAATTTTTATTGATCTTAGGGTTTTTTTAAAAAAAATATTTTATATTTCACTTCAGTTGTCCTGTGAATTGTGATTTAGCCTTCACTTAACACTTTAGACAAGAGGTAGCTTCTAGCTACAATGAAAAGTTGTGATTCATTTCATCAGGCAGTTCATCACTACAAATTGAACTACAGCCCAATAAGTAAACTGTGGAGTCTGCAGAAACCAATATAATATTTGTATGCACTAAGAACACCCCAGAAAGATCTGTAAACCAAGTGTTTTCAATGGAAAAACTCATGATAGAATCCAAAGCTGATCTATCTGATGGTCACCATCCTGCAGACAAACAAATGAAAAACCAGAGAAATCCAGGTGAAATAGGATTCATTTCACCTGCTGACCCTCTAACAGCTAGGCATCCAGTGTTCATCCTTTCTTAGTGGATATTACAGGTGCTTCCAGAAAACATATGTCAGAAAACTTTAGCCTTCAGACAGATGTCTAAACTTAAAGAGCCATATTGATTTCTGATGTTTTTAGTGCTCTCTGGCTAGAGAGGAGTCTTCATGACTAAGGTAGATTAATGTCTAATTTTTACATTAATCAAGTGAAATAGGATGTGTTGCACAGTTTTGTTCAGTTGTGGGCTAGCACAGGAAAAGTGACAGCCTACGCAAAGGCTTTTACTTTCACAGATTAGTGAAAATGTAGCCAAAGTCCTGGAGAAGGGAAAATGGAATGCGGTGACATGTTTTATGGATGATGCAAAATTATGTTGTAAGTAGCAGAGATGAAGATAGTGTCTAAAGAATTGCAGAAGGACCAATCAAGACTATCACTTCGGCAGGGAAATGACAGATGAAACTCACAGTAAGTGAATGTCAAGAAATGAAAATAGGGAAAGAAAATAAGCCTAGATTTGTGCAGAAAATGGTGGATCCTGAAGCGTCAATTGCCATTCTGGAGCGATACCTTGGTGTAACCACACTCTGCCACACGGAAACATCTGCTATAGTGTTTAGCAGGCATGAAAAACAAGCACCTCAAATGTAGGAAGCATTAGGAAACAAATAGAAAATAAGACAGAATTATTCTGCTGAATATTGTACTAGACAGATTTATTCTACTGAATAAATCAGTTGCAAACGAACAAACATACTTCTTAGTTACTCTTTCTGTAGTTCCCTGATCCAAAAGAAAGGATATACCAGGAATGGGAAGGATTCAGAGGACAAGAAGGTTGATGAAAGGCTTAGAATTGCTTCCATGTGAGGATCAACTGAACAGGAAAATACTGTTTAACCTGGGAAAAAAAATATCATACCAGTGTCCTATTACATATACAGAAGAATTACAAGGCCTTGATGGACATTAGTCAGATGTAAAATTTAGCAGTGAAGCTGAGGATTAGCCCAAGACTGTCACTTTCAATTTATAACATTAGACTTTCTTTTTTTCAAGTAAAATACAAATGAAGCAAAAGATTTATTTCTAACATAAGAAATAGCTATTCATAGTCATATTTCTTTGAGTGAAATACTGATAGGAAAGCTGAGGACATACGAACAGAAACCATACTGTTTCTTCCTCTGTTTCCTTTCTGCAGAGTTAAAATGAGCATATCAACCATAGAGAAAGTCAGGCAGACACAAGGTGAGCTTATGTGAGTGTCTGTCACATTACATATCTAATTAAAACAACATTGTGTTATAGTAGCTTAGGTTTAAAGAACTTAGCAAATGTCTTAATACTACCCTAAAGAGATCAACTCTCTTACAAAGCTTTTAACTTGGGCAAAATCATGAAAGCAGAACTCACTGGTACGTATCTGAAACTAAGAACAGCACAATTAGAACAGATACCAAACGGTGCTAAAACTGAAAAAGTCTGGGTTGTTCAAACAATATTTTAATAGGAAATAAATAAATAAATGGGACGGTTGCTGTTTTCCTTAGTGCAGTAGTAACCATAGAAACCAAACCCAGGGGTTGTTTTCATTCACAAACCATTTTTTTTTTTGTGGCAAAGCAAGGAATTCTCTGAGCAAATTGATGGGTTTGATCCTGCGAAGTGCAGCTGCAGATCAGTTAGTGCTTGTTCCAACCACGGTGAGCAGGGCACCTGCCTGCACTGCACAGCTATCGAACAGCCCTCCTAGGGGAAAAAACAGGGAAGGAAAGATGTCTCCAGGCTAAAAGCATAGGAGTAGAGCTCTGAGGGGGCTCCTCAAAGCATGGAGAGCCAGGGCAGACAGCACCCTGGGGGTGGTGAAGCTACCCAGCTCCAGGCTGGGTGCCAGGCAAGATCCTGGCCCTGCTGAGGACAGCCCAAATCACAGCTCACACCAGTCTGTGGGAGCTGGTGACAGCCACACACCAAACACCTGCACTGCCTTCAGGGACAGCAGAGGTGGGTGGCATGGTCACCACTGCCAAAGGCAGAGCTCACACAGGGCTGTCACTTGAAGTAATGAGGTCATGTCTTCCCAAACAACAGCGATTTCTAGATAGCAATCCCTCATGCAGCTGGAAGAATATGACCCTATTGCTCACAAGGGAAAAGCTTTCTTCTCTAAGGAGGAAGGCTTCCTAGATCCTCAGTCTGGCAAGGAATTGAGAGTGGAGTAAGCTGCGGAGTTATGAGGCATACTGAATGCCAGCCTTCCCCATCAGAAGCAGCACTTACATCTTAAAATAAAAGAAAAACCAGTTAAAGACAAGAGAAGCAGAGGTGCAATTTCTGTACTTTGAACTCTTGTTACCAAAGTACACATTATAGAGTCAAAGAATGAAAGGCAGCCAGAAAATCACCTAGTCTGTCATTTAAAAGCTGAAGATCGCAGTGAGGTAAATGTACCAAAATGCCTTATCTTGATCTATGCCATCTTCCTTTGTTGGTGAGCTCTTCGTGACTGAAAAGGAAGGAATATAGTAGGGCTATACAATGTGAAAGGCTGGAAATCATCACTCGTTTGCCATAACCAAAATAGAAAGCATTTTCCTCAATAATTAGAAAAGCTATTTTCTTTTTTCTGACTGCAAAAGGGGAATAAGGAAATGCAAAGAAAGTGTTCTCGCTCATTTACATTTCCTCTTCCTCTTGGCCAGCTTGACAGGATATGAAAAACTAAGAATAAGGTTGGGTTGGGTTGCATTGCTTGCAAAGAAAGAGGTAATCTCACCTTATCTTTCAATAAAAAGAAAAAACCAACCACAAACAGAAGTTTGTCTAGAAAGTGCTGACCTGTTCTTATCTAACAATTGCTCAGCACAGAGGATGACCTGAAGTGCTCTGAAGTGCTGAAATATAGAGCTGATTTATAATAATTTATTCACAGTGTAGGAAAAACATTATTGCAATTAAACACTGGGTTAGAAACCAAGATATCTGAGTAAATCTTGGTGTTTGGAATTTATTTTTTCTATTTCCTTGTGTAAAACAGTTCAAAGTTTATGATCTTCAGTTTGACATTCATAAAAGGAGGGCAATGTTTCTTCTCATTATGCTTTTAAACAAAAGAAGTGTTATGATTTATCATGACTATATCTAGGCTGTGTACCCTAGTGGAGTTTTAGGTTCTTCTGTAGTGCATATACTAAACAATATGTTTTAAAACAGCATGTTGAATGGCAGCATTTCCTTGTTCTGTTAGCTAAAATGAAACGTTCATGTGTCTCCATACATAGTGATATAGTGTCAAAATAAATTTCAGGAGAATAAAGCCCACGTAAATCATAGTCCAGTGTACTGATATTAGCATCATTCTAACGACTTGCTTGTTCACTTGCAAGTTCCAAGAACTAGGATTGGCTGGGATATCAACAGGATAATGAGGTATTACATGCTTCTTCAATCGTATATTAGTAATGCTGATTATAAGAATTACCAGGAAATCTAGAAATCATTAAAATGATGAGTTATTTAAAGTGATCTCCCATGCCACATAAATATGCTATTTAATCCCTATTGCATACTGACTGAGTTCCTTTTGCCTTTTTAAATACAGTTCTCTGTGTGTCAAAATACATCTCATATATGGAAAGTAACTTCTCATCACAGATTCATGAGAATACCAGCACATTTTGTGCCTATGTATAATGTTGAAGCTTAGACAGAAAATATATGGAAATCTGTGGGTTTGGCTGTGAACTTTGATCACGTGATTCTTTAGTCAGAATTACTTGAGTTCGCTATGAATTTAATTAGAATTATGGAGTGCCAACTAATTTTAGCATTGTAGAAAATCACAATTAATTAGCTGAAAATCTGCTCTTACGAAACATAAATCCTCCTCCTATTCTGTTTTATATTGTGAATAAAACATTGTTCCATCCATTTCTTTTTGATCTCTTGAAAGATGTAAAGCTGTACATTAGATCATAAAATATATTGATGAGTTTTCTCCTAAAATCTACAGTCCACATCATTATTGATTGAGGTATTAACTGATAATTTCATTATATTCCTGTAAGATTATGTTCAGAACTACAGTCCTGTATCCAACAATTTATTCCATCCTCTTTGGTTATTTGAAAAATATTACTTTCAATAAGCCACTGGATGTCACTTCTTATTAATTACTAGTTTTGATGTCTGAATATATTCTAACATCAAGGAATTCTATGCATATAGTATTAGGGGTTTTTAAAATAAATATAAAGTTTGCATGTAATTCTATAAATTAACATACATTTAGGCTACTTAATATAATAGAAAAGGTAACAAATTATAACATGCTTTGAAACCTTATGAACTTATACTTTACTCTCAGGAATAGAAAAGACAGGTTTTGTTCTGTACCTATTTATGAACTGTTAATTCTTTCTCTTTTTATAAGATCCATTTACTGATAGTGATGCACATATACTTTATTAGCAATGATCAGTGATTAATATATGTTTTCTTTGAAATCTGTTGTTAAATTGCACAAAAATGACTTCTTTAAACTAAAAATCCCACACATCAAATACCTATAATTAAATATTTAGAGGAAGTGTGTAGGCGAAAGGAATCATTTGGCAGTCACAACACTCTGTAGTATTAATGGACGGAAAATGGAACCAAACATCTTGTAATCCCAAGGACATCTAGAAAAATGAGATCCAAACATTTAAGGCAGTCAAAAAATCCAAGCACACAGCAGTCCTTGCCTATATAGATTTGATGGAAAACAGCACTATGTATCCAAGACGGTCTGTAACTATGGCTTGACAAGGTGATAAATCTGTATTTAGGATACTTGGTAGCATATAAAAAAAGTTCAACAGTAACATGGCACAGAGGACAGAGTCCATCCAAACTCTTTTTACAGCTTCAGATTCAGTCAAAACTTTTTGAGAGGGCAACATTGTCCTTTATCATCTCTACGCGTCTGTCTGACTCTATAAGTGGTCAGATATTATTGGTCACCATGTAGGCATGTGAATACACTGACTTGTATTGTTCTGGATAACCTAACAGATATGTAATGTTGAGTCATATCAGATCCAGGTTTAGTGTGTGTTTCAGTGGGGTCTGGTACCCCACAGATCTGATATGAACAATTGTGGAATCAGAGAGACACAATTAGAGTGTGATAACATCCTTCAATAACCCTGGCTAAGCTAGTTTAGCTCCAGTGAGGATGCTGGAGCTCCAAGATAATATGGGAGAGATATAGGATGATATGATAGCAGAGTAAGTGAGCTAAAACATACAGGCTGTTATAACTCAAGTGGCTTATGTCCAGTGTGATGTTAGAATATAACCCTTATTGTATACCCTGCTGGGACAGTTCCAGCCTAAAATGCCACTTAAGACATGACAGGAAATTTTTTGGTGGGTGCAGCTGAGTTTGAATCAAAATTCAGCTACATTCTGAATGAAATAAAAAGTTTTATTTAAATTCTACACCTTTGTCACGTCAAACAAGTACAGAACAGCAGGCCATTTCAGTTTATAAAATACACAGTGCTGTCTCTCTTGAAGCCATAGGCAAAATGCCAACAGACTTCAGCAGAACCAAGATTTTATCCATACCGTCCCATAATTTACTCCTTAGCTTGGTGCATAGCTGAAATCTTTAAGGGTAAACTTTTGACTTAGGCAATTTAATGGCAAAAACTCCCATAAACATCAATAAATCTAAGATTTAATCCTAAAAGTTCAAGCAGAAAATGCTATGCTGGGTGACGCATCAGTGATTGTGAAATCAAATTCAGACTTGGGCAGATGTGTTATTATTGGAGATTATAGGCAAGTGAAGGCTATTAGAAAAAAGAAAACCAGCCAACCAAAAAAAAATTAAAAAATTAACTCAAATAACAGACACTGATACAGCAGATTAGTGGTAAAGGTATTTGAGCATATTTTCTTTTCCCCCTAGAATAGCACATTATTTTCATAATAGTATACTTTCACCTCTCCTGTAACCAGTAGTTCTCTATCCAGCTGTGGAAGGACAGGTATACTTAGAACAGTCTAGACAGTACACTTTTATTTGATAAGTGTAACAGTGCAAATTAATGTCTATCTGCCTCTCATATGATATTTCTATTTGCAAGAGAGCTGCTGAGCAGGTCTCTCATCATCAGATAGCCGTAGCAGCCAATGCTTTCTCCTACAGGCAGTGGCTGATGTGTTTCCCGTTTAACGTAAAAAATTAGCTGAGAAACAGGTGGGAAAAAATAGTGCATACTGGAAAGGCAAATAGGTAGATTAAACATTGAACAACATCTGTAATATGGGAGAGATAGCTCTGATCAGATTGGTGCAAGCCCTGGTCCCGCAGAAACCATGGCAAACCCCTCAGCCTTTCTAAAAAGGTGATGCCTTGACATCAATCTCTATCAACAAAGCGAAGCTAGAATATAGTTCTCTCTTTATAAATAACCCAAGGGAATGAGACACAAATAGAACCTGGACCTTGCACCCGATCTGCTAAATTCTCATGAACTGTGAAGAAAGGGCCAGTGTTCTGGTCATAAGCATATGTTTGTTGCTAGGGACATCGAATATTTTTGGCTTTGAATAACCTTGTAAAAGAGTTAAGCAAATATATGTACTTTCAGCAGCTTCGTTTGCTTGACTTTTCATTGCATCTGCAGTTAACTAGGGTTGTCTTGCACTGCCAGTTCAGGACATATTTCACTGTGTAACGTGTTCAGTGTTCTCTTTGTCTTGAACTCTGTTTTTGTAATATAGTGTATGCTATAGGCACTAAGCTAACAGACAATCTTTTCAGGTGCTGCATTCTTAAGTTTGTAGTTGGCATTATTTAAGCTTATTACTTTTGATTAATGCTGTGCATTCCAGCAGAATTTTGTGGGGTTTCTTTTTGTTGCTTTGTCTTTTTCATTTTGTTTGGCCTTTCTTCACTCACTTTTGATGACTTGCACTACTGACACAGGAATAAATGACACAAATTTTTATCTCTACATTTGTAATATTAAAATAATTATTTTTCTCTTGCATTATGCTTCTTTGTTTTCCACTTTACTGGGGAACTATAGCTTGTCTTGGTTTCCAAGCAGACATTTGAGGAAATCTTGCTATTTATAATATTTAAACTGCAGTCAGATGAGTAGAGCCCCATATTATTTAAGCCAACTGTTTAATTAGCACATAACACACTAGAAGAAAAAAAAAGAACTAAATCTTTTATGCTGGTTCTGAAGAACAGAACTGAATGTATCACTTGTTATCTAATATGATAAGATAACCCCTAGTGGTATTAAACTTTGTAACCTTGCAACTTACATTACTTATAAAACAGATGTTTAAACTTCTTGATGCACACAAGTGTATGTAGAGTCACACCGTTTTAAATATAATTAGCGTTTAATAAGCCATTGGAAATGTTGTCATTCAGCTCTTACAAATTAATCCTGATCTCTTAACACATGCTTATATTTTGAAACAGTAATTATTCTGAAACAAAAAAGAGGTCTGAGTTAGTCTGAATTAACATAAACAGCTCCCATGATTATTTGATGTGCTTGCAGCAGAGAGGTGTTAACAGTCTTCTCATGGCTTGATAGGAAAAATTCTGTAACAGAAGGATTGAAAATTGTTCTGCATGATGGTCAGCATTTCTCAATAAAACACAATTAATACAGATCAGAACAGAAGAAAGAACTATAGAGCTTTCAGAATGACAGTCCGGGCTAGAGTGATGTACCTTCTTTGTTAGCAAATTACATGCAAATTGAACCTGGAATCTGTTAACAAACCTGGTTTCTTTCCAGCTCACACACTGGCAATTAAGACTCCGTGTTGGAAAATTGACAATTCTGTCAGTGATGCATGTGTCAAAAGGGAATCCAGTCAGTTTCCCAGAGCTGGACTGGCTATACGCTACTAGGAATAGTAGTAAATACATATATTACACACAGCGACATACACACATGGGGACACACACACTTAACATTTATATGGATATACGCATGTGTATATATATGTATTTGTATAAAAATACGTATATATTATCACACTAAAAAAGAAATAAAATTTGGGATACAACTGATGTGTATCTGTCAGTCTAATGTTTGGAATGCTTAGCTGCAAGCAGAACACAAAACTTGCTCTTGTACAATAGCCCTGTTCTCACCATAGACTTGGAAAGTGCAAGGACTTCACAGTCCTGTTTTCCTCTGAATCGGTGAGGGGCATGGATAGAGAGGAAGACAGTAAACTTTAAAGAAATCAATACTCACCAGCAAACACTAAACCAAATGATTTTCAATATGTGCTGAATTGACGTCAGCAACCTCAACGGAAGCTAGTTTTCTCTTTTTTTTTTTTTTTTTAATGCTGTATAAATACACACATTCTTTCTTGTATCAAAATATTAAAGAGCGAAACTTCTAATCCACAGAGCTGACTGGGAGATTTAAATGAGAGAGAAATTTCAAATTTAAAATGTAAAACCAGGAGCTGACATGACAAAAGTTTATAATTTTTGGTTTGGTTTGGTTTGGTTTGGTTTAATTTCAACTGAGGTTTCCTTGCAATGGCGTGATTCTGGAAAAAGGTAAGGAATCAAAAGAAATGTGATTTGATGTCTAATTCTGAATAGCAAATGAAGGCTTCTCCAGAATCATTGGCAAACAGCATCAGAAGCAAAATTCATCTACTCATTGCAAATGACTTTAGCAGCTCACAGGAACATCAAAGAATTGTGAGATGGACAAAAAATATGTGACCAACAAAGTACCTATATACATTTTCAATCAAATTTTCTTTTATTAATTAAAAATTGATTACTGTCTAAATAACTGCATAGTAGTTTGCCCTCTTCCATTGCCTTCTGAATAAGGTGGAATGCAGGATAAAATATGTTGGAGCAACAAAATCAAATCCCCACGTTAGAAGATCAGAAACAGACGGCAGGAGACTGCGGGTATGCAGCCTCAAAGGAGGCCCAGATATAGAGAACACACAACACTAGAAAACAAGCAGCTCGTCCAAACTGCATTGAATAGTGAGTAATGAGTGACAGACAGATTCAACCAGGGCCTGACTACAGCTGCCAGTACTGCCTGATTTTCTCATCACTCTTGAATGATCTTACAAACCGATATAGCTGATAATAAGATTTTGGAAGATAAGTAATGTTAGAATCTACAGCTGCTGTAGGCTATGAACTAGTAGAGATTCTAAGAAAATGTGTCAGACCCTGTATGTATTTTTTTCCCATGTAGTTTCAAAAAATATCACCTGAATGGAATTGTATCTGCCAAGTAACTCCCTTTTCAGCCAAGGACATTCACCAGGAAAAGGAATCCCTTTGGATTTCTAAGTGATAACACAAAAGGTGCTTACAGCAGAAATAAGAGTGAGGCAGTACCGAAACAAGAATTGCTTAACCTCTTGGTTAACGCATATCAGTGCTGTACATCAAAAACTACGCGCAGATTCTGCCACACTTACTTGGAATCAGGGCACTTCCACGGAAACCCTGACCAGCAGGGGCTGAGAGCTCTGGTTCTGAACTACCAATCTATTTGCTCAACTTCATATGCAGGCCAGGCCTTGCAGAGGAGTAATATGAAAGTGGGCCACATGTGATCCTGTGCTTGACCCAGGAGCCCATTTCTACACTGTTGGGGTGGTTTTTTTTCATATTTTTTACACTTTCACTAAAGACATAACTACTCATTTCACGACTTCATTGGATTAAAACCTCATCTAGCTGACTGCTGCATAAGCTCAAGTGGTAACAGAAACAGTAAATACTGTTCATGAATAAAAGGTATCATACAGTTCATACCCCTCTTTCTCAGCTAGTGGCCTCTTCTGAAAAGCTAAGTTACTGAAACATGCAGCCTCTCTGTCTTTCTTATTCTCTCATTTCTTGAAATAAAATGTTGTTTATATCAGGAAACACATGTGAAGTGTTAAAAAAGGAAAACATTTATTAAACATTTGGCAGTAGACAAAGAAGCTTATAGCTGTTACTAGTGCTTTGAGACACATTTAAAGAGGAGCTCTAACATCTAGGAATTTGTAGAGAATCAAAGTGATACTTGAGCAGACCGAGCACCTGAGAAGATAAGGATGGAGAACTTCTTGCTTTGAGGTGGATGGTTCAAATCTACCTGTATGTCCTGAGCAGGAGTTCCTGAAGCTCATTGACATCTGTGAAATAAGCAATGGTTTAATTTCATTTCCCAGCAGACCAGAATATTAATTTTCAGCCAAAGAAGAAGAAAAGTAATCATGTTACAGAACCATCGTAAACCCTACAGCAGGTTTTTGTATATTGTTGGCATCCTGTGCCATGTCAAGTTTAAGCCACCATTGGCCTGAGCCAAACTGAAGTCAGAGAGACAGCTGATCACTAATGCATTGGGGCTACTGACAAGATTAGTTGGTGAAGGTCATGTGGCTGCTACCTGGGATCACACTATCCCATAATTATCTCTAAATTAAGATTAAAGACTACATAATCTTTCATGATCAATGAAATTTACTTTAAATACATGTAAATATCAGCATCTGTTTCCATTCTGATAGTCATTACGTGCACTCATTCATGGCAGCACTGTTCATAAATGTAATTACTTGATAATGCTCCATTGTGTTCCAAGCGAACTCTCAGAGCAGTCCTGTACCACGCACTGCTGGAAGGAAACTGGCTTTATTGTTACACCTGTTGCTAAACCAAACAAGCTTCTGAGCTGTTCATTCAGTCGATGTTAGTTACTGGGAACTTCAGGTGAAAAAAAGATTGTTTCTCACTATCGGCTGTGAACAGCAAGTGTAACAGAAAGAGAGTTTCATTCATGTAGATGTTGATAGAAATCCTGCTGTAGCATTTGGAGATACCTTAGCCCTGCATTCAAATTCAGAACTGGTGTAAAGAAAAGCACCTTAGTAAGAAGTGTATCAACCCTTCTGAATCAACCCTTTGCAGAAAAACCACGTATTACTCAGGCAAAGTGATCTTGCCTGTCTTTATAGTGAAGTATGGCATCAGAGGGTAGATTAGTCATGGCATTCCTCAAGGCTCAGTCCTGAAGATAATCTGATTTAATATTTTCTCAAAGAGAGATGTGCTAAAAGATAAGAGCACTGATGACATTTTTGACATTAAAAGATTTAAGAAACAGCACTCATAGCGTGAAAAATCCGGATATTTATACAGATTAACTGGATGACTGTGATGGTTCTAATAGCAGAAACAGGATAAACTTTGTTAGGTCAAAGTTCAATATCATGAGGTCAAAGGCTAATAAAAATAATTTACAGTGTGACTGGGGACTTGTAGCTAGGAGTAGCAGGAAAGAAAAATTTGCATGTACTAGCTGATCAGAGGATGACCCTGATTCTCACTGTAATCCACCAACAGAAAGATACAATCCTATAATACGCCAGTAGGGATTTTTCTAATAAGAAAATAAATTGGCAAAACAATCATGCTATTGCATGAATTACTGGCATTTTTATATCTTAAAGACTCTATGCATTTCTCATAATTCCTGTAGAAAGAATTCAAAATCAAACAAATTAATGATAACTTACAGAAAAAACTGAAGAACTTATCAGTAGGTTATGCCTGTGCACCACTTACTGGACTCAGCCAGCCTATTAAAACAAAACCTAACTTTTCTTATTTAACAGTATATCAGGGTTAAAGAGTCAAAATTGAAAAATGCATTTCATGCACACATTTAGGCCAAAAGTATGGAGGAGTAAAATGTTACTGCTGTCCTAAATGTTCAGCAGAATGTTCCTAACTGTCAGAAGAATAGCATCTGGTATACCTTTACAACAGAAGAAGTTGTGGCAAAACCCCTTGATGACTTGTAAGATAGAAGCTGATCCATTTATGAAAAGGAAGATTAAATGGCAGGGCTCCATGTGAAAGCAAGAACTTGGATTCAGTGACCCTGGAGGTCTCTTCCAGTCCCACATTCCTATAAATCGTAAGTCCTCTAATCCTATAAAACTTGTGCTCACAGTGGGTAGTATCTGCGGAAGCATACAAAGCTGCTTATTTGATAGAGGAGGCCACAGTGAGAAAACAAAGCCCTAAGTTAGGACTTTGTTGAAAACCTCTGTTAACAATATCAAGCATTAACCTCTTAACAATCTTATTTTATGAGGTGCATTCCCTATCTGAAGGATATATATACCTTCATCCCTTATATTCACCTGCTCACTTTTATTTCTGCAGATAAGCAGAATTGTGAGGGAGGTTATAGAACATTTAAGCTTCTTGAACTGGTAATTGTCTGCATCCCTTTGGGGATCTTGTCTAAAGCTCTGGCCTTGACAGTTTGAAAGGTGCACAGTGTAATGAGATTTGATAAGCATTTAAAAAGTGAACATTGATCCAGTATTTTAAACAGCTGTCCCATTTATCTAGAATGACCTGCATGTACCTATGGATGGATGGATAGCATGTCATGACTGTTAATTGATTTAGGGGGAAAATTACTTCTTAAAAGAAACTAAAGATAATTAATAAAAATAATGATTATGTATTGCATGGGTTCCCAGTCTATTACTAATTGAAAAAGAAATTAATCTTATGGAAGAAACTTTTCTGCAGCATTTTATTGGTTTTGAACTCTTAAACTGCACAATACATAGAATGATTAACAGCATGCCTAGGTTGGTGAGAGAAAGAGGAGACACTTCAGTTCAGTCCCAGGATGCTTAATTCATAAGTGGGATTCCCTAGCTGTCCCCTCACACACAATTCTATTCTGTAATTAACCTACTGCTTAATTAACTGAGCTTAGCAAATAGCTATCAATGAATAAATTCTTTGATGATTTTGGCCTTTTTTTTTTTTTTTCCTTTTCACAAATTGTAACAGAAGAGACTGGGAAATTTTCCAAGATTATTTTTTTTTTTCGGCTAACATTTACAGACATCTTTAGTAAATAATTC
Source organism: Ibycter americanus (assembly GCA_035590275.1). Taxonomy (NCBI): domain Eukaryota; kingdom Metazoa; phylum Chordata; class Aves; order Falconiformes; family Falconidae; genus Ibycter; species Ibycter americanus. Next base: position 78,525,716 of record JAVJGI010000040.1, on the reverse strand, counting down.
TTGGTTTGTGGCTGTTATTATTTAACTTCATATTATTAGTTCTTATAACTTAGGTATCTGCGTTACCCAGGTTATTCATTGTTAATACATAAGTCACCATGTTGTATATAGCTGAAACCAACAGTTTGGTAAACTTGGGGTTTTAACCTAATGTAATACTCATAGTTCATAATATGAACTGTCCTGACTAGATCACCAATTAAAAGCGCAGAAGCAAAATATTAAATAACAATCACAATAACTAGGCAAGAAAACTGAGCAATTAACAGCCAATTAATTTGAAATTTAAGCTGAAAAAAAAATTTCTGTCTCACTGGAATAATAACATAACTAGTTATACATGCAGTTGATTATTCTTGGAAAACAGATGTGGGATCATGAACATGACTGAAATTAAACTTTTTTTGTCTTTTAATTGGTCAAGAATCTGAAGAATTTTTTATCACTGAGCTCAATAATGCATATTATTGCTGCATCCAAAGCCCACTGAAGTGTTTTGAGAAACCTCCGCTGACTTCAGTGTTGTTTGGATCACAATATTGAGTATTAGAAAGTGCCATCTTCCTGATTTTGAGGCAGTGTAATGACATATTCTCACAATACTGACCTCAATAACAGTAAGTAGAGTACATGACTCCAATAGGACTGTTCTTTGACCCTGTTTGAATTGCGGTTGAAAACTTGCCCTCTTTCCAAGTGGTGAGTCAGTTCACCAGTGTTCAGAACTACATAGGAGCCTGTTTTATGCCTGAAGATGTCATTGAGGTGTGCTCATAGACACACCTGGACACAGTTCTTGCCTCCCACTTGGAGTTCATGGTGTAAGCCCAGACTAAATCCAGAAGTGGTCAGTGCTGGTGCTTGTCCAGGCGACCTCAGCTGCAGCACTCCATTACCTGCAGGAAGTGTGACTATTTCTGCAGTGAGCACCTACCTGCTTACAGAGTTACGGTGAGGAAACTGTTTCCTCTGCTCTTTTGAGGTTCAGCTACTATGAAGTAAGAGTGGAAGAGCCCTGGAACCATAAAGAACAGTGAAACATTAGTCTGATTCAAGTCTAGCAGGGAAGACATTCAAGTAGAAGCAAGTGATGGAACCTTAGGTTTCTGGCTTTGGTTCTGGAAGAGTTTATTTTTTTGTTAAATGTTTTTCTGCTATACCTACACAACCAAGGGAGATGGCTGCAAACTCCACACCACTTGATTCACAGCTAAGTGCACTTACCCCAAAGCTGCACCACATGATCAGCAGGAGAGGTGAAGATTATCAGGTCTCTGAACTATTGTGAGAGAAACTACAAATTTGTCCTCCAGCAAGGTAGGTGAGAAATGAAGTGGAGATGCCTGACATTTCTCACTTGTTCATGATATTCTTAGGGAAAAAAGTTAGGAATACATTTCCCTCTGAAGGCATCCAGGTCATACAGTTAATGAAAAAAGGGAACGCGATCTGGATATCACTCTGTGAGGATGTTTAGTACTTTCCCTTGGTTGTGAAGAGAACCTCTGATCCTCATTAAATTGTTATCTTTTGGAATATATAAGGCAATTGTTTTAGAAACCATATGGAATAAAATACACTGAGAGCAAGCAGCAGAAGTGCCATTAATAGTGAAATTTCTTTAATTCATGTTTTGTTGATGAGAAGGCAAGACAAACTCTCCTGTTTCAGTGGTTTTGGATTCTCATACCTAGCAAGAATGAGAAAAAAATGCACACTTTGGGGTAGTCTAGAAATCATCAGATAGGATGGAGACATGAGTTATGAGTCATGAGGAGCAGATATGCTAAGTTAGAAATATGTGTGTGGTCTGATTTTTTTAAGGAACAATCATGTTGTAATCTGAGTTTTCTGAATCACAATTATTTTTTTGCTTAATCATCTTATGACTCACCCTTTTTGATTGGAGATGGAAATTACGTGAAGCATGAATCACAGAATTTTCTGTCCTATAGTATTTGTCAGATCTTTCAGCTGCAATGCATTTGCCCTGGAAAAAAAAATCAATCTTTTAAATCCATAACTGCTGTGATTGCTAATTATACAGCTCCTGTGATAGAACTACATATGTTTGGGTTTGCCTGTCAAAAGTTCTTCCTTGCGGAAGGAGACATACTTGTTAATTTGTCTGCTCCAGATAGCTACTAAATGTTCAGTGTTCTGGGAAAAGGACCATCATGTACATGCAGAACAGCTTAAAAACCTGTGTTGCAGGAGCCTGATTTTTCCATATACTTCACTCACCACACTACGTTGTAAGTCAAATATATCAGAATGCATGATCAACCACACAGTATCTGTTTTCTCATCTCTGTAGCTCCAGCTCCAGCAATATTCCATGTACAAGTTCTCCAGGACTATTTGTCAGCTGTTTATCCATTGACTTATCTGAAATCTAGAGGCACCAAAGATTTTGCTGATAGTTTTTCCTGTGCATCTTGTCATGCAGTGATAGGAGAATTCCTCTTTCTCTGGGAAGAGTCCTTCTTTCCACTTGTATCTGTTCTAGGTGCTACACGTCAAGCCCAAGTTTACACTCCAGGTAGCTCCCAGCAAAGGGATAAGGATACATGAAGGTTCATTATGCAATCCCTTAAACATAGCTGCATTCCCTACATTTCCCTGCTGGTCTCACAGACAGCTGATTATTGTGAGATCTGATGGATGCATTTATTCCCTATTCCTCTGTGCAAATAGGCATCCTCCTGTTTCAAGTGAAAGGCTGTGAATCTTTTTCTCTTACCTAAAGGTATGTTCCTCCTCATGCCTAGAAGCAACATTGTTAACAGCTAAATGATTAATTCTCCCTCAAGCTTGACTGAGATTCACACAATAAGGTTACCCACAGGGTCCAAACCAGTATGCCTCTCTACAGCCTGGACCCTCTTGAGCTTGGCTTCCCCTGTGATAAATTATAGTGCTGTTTTATCCAACAGCTCTGTGGTTTGAAAACCCACTAATAGGAGAGAATCCAATTCACTTTTTCCTCCTTTAGCTGTTCTTCCACCTTCTTGAGGAATATGATCCCTGCCAATTTATAAGCAATCCTAGGGGGCCTTCTTAGTCCTGTCACATGTTCATGAATCAAAATGCTATCATTAAAATAATTTAAAATTATCATTAAAGTGTAATAGTTTAATAGAATATTAATATTAATAATATTAATAATATTATTTTTAATATTATTAAATATATAAATTTATAAATTATAAATATATATTTTATATATTTTTATATATTTATATATAATATATATAATATATAATAATATATATAAATATATAAAATTAATA
>JAVJGI010000040.1:78458940-78522323 GCA_035590275.1 Ibycter americanus | reverse complement strand
AAGCATCTAGAATTTAAATATAAAATTAATAAAATAAATATAATATTAATAATGATAATATTAATAGAATAAAAAATATCAATAAAGTGTAAAGTGTAATTTCCTTAAGAAGAGGAAGACTAGACCTCAGGTCTATTGCTGCCAGATAAACATGTCTACTATGAAGCTACTCAGGAAATGATCTAATTCCCCTGCTGTATCTAGGGAGGATGGAGAGGGGCAGGCACTGAGATCTGAGTGCAGGATCATGAAACCTCATCTGAGGTAAGTGCTTTTTTTTTTTCAACTTAAAGTAATGCTCTTATGCTCTTGAACATGTTTTGCACATCCCTCAATCCAGCTTTTTCTCTAGGCATTTAACTGGCTCCCTGTTCAGTTCCTTGACTCCATTTTACACCTGCAAACTTTCCCCCCTGTTATGCAGAGAACCACAATGCTGACCCAAAGGCGTGGCTCACTGCTTGATGTTTTAAAGATGCAATGTTCTGTACTGAACTCCTCAGCTTTTGGCAGAACTAGCCCAGTGGCTTTGTTTTGTGTCCGTATAATTAGTCCACAGCAGTTGTTCAGTACAGTATTCCCCCAGTACTGGGATTTCTCACTGCATTAGAAATGCACTTTGCAGTAGGGAGTCCTTCATGCATATCCCCCAGTCCAAGTGCACCTCCTACATCATCCAAAGGCTCTCCCAGGGCACTTAGATGCCACCATAGGAACATTGTGCTCCTTCCTTCATCTCAGAACCCTAACGTGTGATATTGCCATGCATGGTGTCTTAAAAGGCTTGCAGTCATTTCTTACATCTGATATGTAGCCACAAGCCAGAGGAGCAACTAGAAAAAAATAAATAAATACTGAGAATGAAAAAAAGGGGACAGAAGGGAGAGAATTCAAAATCTAAATTACAGAAATCAGATACATTTAAGTATTTTTGCCAAGAAAGAGTTCTGTGGATTTAATAACAACACCTTACTGGACTTCTGAATTGCTGAGATCATTTGCAAGTTACATGTAAAGCTAATTTTCTTGAAAATAAATTATAGATGTAAACGTAAAGGAGACTAATGACATGTTAATTAATACTAATTACATTAATGTGTTTGTAGGTATCCTTTTCTGAAAGAGAAATAAATATACAGAAATTAGTATTTTCCTTTCAATAAAACTTACAAAAAAAGAACTTGACTAAAGAAGAAAAAGTGATGGAACATTACTAATAAGGTTTTTATGTTCTAAAGCATTTCAGATGTAAATTCTTTACAGGAGGCAGTAGCGCTGAGACATTTAGAGCTGAATTTTTGAGACTTGTTCATACTGTATGGATTGTCAGAAGACAAGCATGAAGTAGAGGTCCTTTTCCTGATTCCAGTTAAAGAATAAACTCTTGTGCAAACCTTCTATGAAAGAAGAAAATACGGACAATTTTGTGGTGAGTACCTTTTAAAAAAGGCTGTATTTGTGTGTTTTGGGCTGGAAGTCAATGTAGTCTTGCTTTTCCTTGAAGAGACATTACTAATCAGAAAGAGCATGGATACCCAATGAAACTGTTTTGTGTACCATTTGCATATGTAAAAATGGAGCTGTGCAAATGTAACACATTTTACAATAATCTATCCAATCTAATCCAATAATAATTGGATAACATTTTGTATTAGCAAAGAAAATGGATTTTCGTATGTGTTCCCTCTAGCTTCAGTAATGATTGGTTTACTTCCCTTGGCAAGGTAAGTTGGTTTTATCTTTTTGCCATGAGGCTTTTAAGTTATATGCAACTAAATGTAATTATCAGCCCACAAAATCTGATTAATCATTTAATGTCATCATTTGACCCTAACCTAGGAAGCATAAGAAGGAAAGAAAGTTAATTTATCTTTCATCTGGCTTTCCAAATCAAGAGCTGTTTGCTTTAAAATCTTCCAAAAAGAGTGACTGAGTAGTCTTGCTTTAATACACTGTATATATACTATATTGTATTTGTTATAAAGTTCGATGTTGACTTTCTTGTGGAATCATCTGGACCAAAGGTCATGTCTTTCTGATGGTAATTTTATTCTGAGATATTTTCTTGCAGGTGTGACAAGGTCTCTAAAACAAAACAACGCTAAAATATGCCTCAAAAAAATATTTGCGATGCACTTTATACCCAAATATTGACATTAGAATCACCTGCATATCAGTTTACATTCTTCCAGAAAACTCACTAAAATATATGAGGCTTCAGAATGTATCGACTGTCTCCTTATTAACAGCAGAAATAGCACTAGGCAATTTTATGACTACATTCAACTACTATATCTGACAGAATCAAAAGAAGTTTAAAAAACTGAAATTTATACCTCTCATATAGTAGACTCCAACCTGCAAAGTGTAGTAGCTACTGTCTGGAGGATTCGTTGCCTTTTGATTTAAAGCAATGGGTTCTTAGACGTGTATTGACAGCTTGTGAAATTGTTGAAAATTCAGCTTGGAGAGGTACACTGGGATCATGCACATAACAGTTTATGACTTCTTCCTTCAACACTTTCATCCATAAACTCTACCTGCTGTTCAGTTATGTGGGCACTGGGGGTCTTGAAAGGCTATATATATATAAATGTTGGTGGGAGAATTGGCCAGATACCTTGAATGTAGGTTCTTGTGTTGAAAATGGGTAAAAGTTTAAGCAAAGTGTTATATGAAATCCAGTAAGAAACTGATGATGAAAATGAATAGTTATTTTGGTGTTCTTTTAAAAGAAAATAAATAGTCCTCTTAAGTATCATGGAAAGGACCTAAAGAACTGGAAAAGATTTGGTAGAAATGTCCTGTTCATAAGGAAGGGTATTTCATATGGTATTCATTGGATTACGTCCATTTTGAGAGACAGAAGCTGTGTTATCAAGGTCCCAAAATATGGAAAAGCCTTTTAGATATTTTCATTCTGGTAGGATTTCAATTTGAAAATTTGATAACTTTTCATAGTTAATTGTGCAACACAAAAACATATAAATGCCTCCTACTCGCCAAAGTACTTGCCACTTTCTCAAAATATGTTACATTTCTGCTTGAATAAAACGTATATCAGAAAAAAAATAATTTGTAATTTAAATAATTTTGTAATCTTTAAATAGATTTTGTTTAGCTTGCAGAATGAGTTTTTTAACCGACAGAAGTAATAACAAAATTGTACGCTGTTGATAAGTAATGAAGATGGGGCAAGGGCTAAAGGAGGGTTTCACTGTGGCTGCTGCTGGCAACAGCAGATTCTCAGAGTTTAAGGTAGGCTGCCAAACCTCATTTATTGAGGCTCAATATAACTAATCAAATTGGCACATTAAAAAGATAATCGAAGCCTTTCAAGGTCCTAGGTCCAAAGAAAGTGCTCTCAAGATGATAAGTAGAACCGACTTTGTCCGCTTACAGAAGAGATTTTAAGATATTGCTCCCGAGACCCCTGTGAGTTGCACGTTCGGAATGTGCTCTGTGATTCACACTGAGCTACAGACTACGTTTGCTGGACCCAGGCCCTTGCTGTCCCTGCAAAGTCACACTGCCTGCATTTCACCTGCCTCTGCTACTTATCTGGGATCAGCTCATTCCGTGTGCTGGGAAGGCTAGTATAAGGCTCCGTGAGTTTCATCCTCAGCGCTCTGTCTGCACTGTCTCTGCTCCTGACTGCCTCCAGGATGGGATGGCCCAGGAGGCTGGTGGTGTTAAGCCTTCCAAGATGCAGATTTAAGGCAGTTCAAAGAAACCAAAGCTGTATATATGGCCTGTTTTCTGGCCATTCCTGGTTTTCAGGCTGTGTCTTTTAAAAGTGTAGGGAGGTAAGTAAGAGTACAGGCCTCTCTGTATCTGTGTACAATAGCTAGGAAAGTGATGAGAGCACAGCCACACCTTTCCCACCGATAGAAAGCTATCAGAATTCCATCCTTTTGTGAAAGTAACTGGGAAGGGCTTTCTTTCAGATGCCCATGTCAGTCTAAAGAATTTCTGCCAAAAAAAACCCCAAAACAATTGGGAGCAATGCAACTGCCATCGTTCTGTCCGAATACTCCCCTCAGTTTGCTATCACTTAGTGCTGCTACTCTCAGTGTACCCTGGAAGTGGGTAGAATACAATACTCCTTTTTCTGCTCATGCTAACTCGCAATAGCACCCCTTTCTAGGCTGGGGCGCTAGCCATTCAGTTTACTTTTTGTTTCTCAACATATTGATAACAGCTGTTTGCTGGGTCTCAGAAAGAGTACATGTTTTTGGATGTAACTACAACCAGAGCAGCAATGTGAATGTCAAACAGATGTAATAGATCTTTGTTTAAAACTCCCACTAGAAATCTGAGGAATCTTAAATTATTTGGGTTATTAATTTACTTAATGGGTTTGATGTTCTAATCTTGGGTCAACAAATATTTCTGTCTTGCAGGAAATACTCACAGCAGGATAATTGTTTTCAACCCCTGAATTTTAATTAATCTTAACTTGCATGCAAAATATATCACTATTTTATTGCATAAAAACATGTATTTTGAAAGTATTCAAGCTACTGATGTGTGGAAGGGAGAGTTCTTAAAGGACCTATTCGCTATTGATGCATTTAGGGCAAATTTTTTTTCTCTTTTGCAGATACATCAACAATGATTTATGCACTGTGTTTTACAGCATATAATGACATGAGATGGAAATGACTTAAAAGGAGCAGGTGTTCAAACTCTTAAAGCTGTTAGAATAGATATGCACATAGATCTCGCTTGTAAAAAGGGATTCTGGGAGTTATAAAAGTAGAGCTGTGTAAGCTTGGGACTACCTGCTCCTGTATCAGGTTCAGCAAACTGACAAGGAACCTGCCAAACTTGTCAAGTGCACTGTGCCTCAAAGAAAGCATTTTCTAATTGCCTGCCAGAGTATGTAGGGGTTTGAATACATTAGAAAAGCAAGCATTTGTACTATACTGTAAAATGACACCAAAGATGCATGTTGTCTCTCATCCCACTCTTCCTTGCCTGCTTGCTCACTCTCCTACACACACACACACACGCACGCACAAATATGAATATCATATTCAAACCATAGGAAAAGATGCTATGGAAGGGAACATATCTTAAAATGATAAAAACACATTAAAGTCATCTTAGAAATTTGCAAAATTTTATTTTTTTGTACAAATTATTTTGTGCTGGAAATTCACATTCATTTAGATATTTGAGTCAAAGATTCAAATGCTTGCCACTTCTTCGCTGACATGGTAAGAGATGGTGCTGCCAGCTCTGCTCTAGAACCCATTATGCTGGTGGAAAGGCCTCAGAGCATCACCTACACAAATGACACTGCAGTGGCAAACCCTTACAGTCCTGTGGATGGAGATAAATAGATGGCTGACACTGAGTGGTATGGATACCCAGTGTTTCAATTCAGTGAATATCACCTACTGGGAGACAGTGAATATTTTCTCTCTTTAGTCACAGATGTTATGAACAAAGTGCTAGGTGGGTTTGAATATTTATGATAGCTAGGAATGAATGCATACATGTGTTGTTGTAGGTATTTTTGTCTGAACATAACACCACCACAGCCAAACTAATTATTTGCTAAAACTTCTCAGATTCAACAGTCATATACACAAGTCAGGTACCTTGGACATGGGTTTCTTAGCACTTCTGTGAAAATCTGAACATAAGAATCTAAATTAGTCTCTCAAGACATGAATCCATTTAAAATTAAAGTGGCCATTTTCTTATTCTTAGTTTGCTAAAACTTACATCAGAGAAAAAAAAAGAAAATATTAACCCATTTTAGACATACTTCAGCAACAGTTTTACAGCACTTCAGTAGTAACACATAAAGTAAGGTGGTAGAGTACTAGCATTTCTAGATGTATTTATAAAAATTGTTCTCAAGGACTAATTGAATCTACTTGGGAAGAGTACTTCCAGAGTTTGCAAGAGGTTATTGAGAATTGTTTCTTAAAAAAAGGCTGCATGAAGTCATAAGTCCTTTATGATTTAAGTCTGTTGGGACCTGGAGCTATCATGTGGGCAAATAATGTACCTTTCAGAAGTGCAGCACCAAGAAGTGCATTATAAAGCAACAAAGAGCTTGGGGACTCTGAATAGTAATAGTTATTTGTGTCTGGATGCATTGTGTTGATACAACTAATTCAGTCGGTATTTGCTATACCTTTGGTCTGTGTTGAGCTTGGAAAAAATTCATTATCTTGGCCAAAATATGAAAATTCCATGCTTAAAAAAGCCAGGGTACTCTATGAAAGTTAATGACAGTTTTGCCTCTAGCTTCATTTGTACCATCTTTCACCAGAGATAATTTCACCAGGTATAGGAAGAAAAATCAGCAGATGGTACAAATTTTTATTGTGCAGCTATAGGCAGTACAATGAAACACAGAAGTTGCCTACTACAGAAGCATACTGTTGATGTAATATGCCACCTGAAAAGCCAGCTCTTGACAGATGTACCTTGAATAACACTTTTCCCAGGTGCCATGCCAATGATTTCTCTGCTAATAATTCACTGTATAATATAAATAAAAATATTGATTAGAATAGTGGCATACAGAAATAACATAAATAACTGTAAACTTGCCCTTTCCCTAATTTCCCTTCCTCATTAGTGCAGAAATATTTTTCATGTTGCTGTCATTGCTAGAAGCTATTTCTTATAATACACCAGGTCTCACCAGAAATTAGAGCTGCAGAAACTTTGCATGTTGCTCAGTTGCTTGGAAATTTGTAAATTTTTCTCTACAGAAAATGACTTTGTAAGGTCATTAGAAAACAACCAGTGCTTGAAGAATATAATTTGAGTATCACATGCATGTTCCAAGAAAATCAAAATCTCTCCTTTTATTGGGTATGATTAGCGAAGGATCAAAACCTGAATTTTATGTAACAAAATACTGTGATAAAACTGGAAAAGGTAATTGGAAACACAAAAGCAGAAATTATTTACTTATGACAGATATTACACTTGACCTGTCTGCTACTATCTGCATGTAAAAATATGCATTTGCAGGTGCAGTTGTAAGAAATTTTATTGAAACTTTTCCTGAAACAGCTTCATCTATTTATATATATATGATATGTTATACTTTTGCAAGGTTTTAGAATGTTGTGCTTTATGGATGATTTTGTAATACATTATTCTGTAACACATGAAAGTGGAAAAACAACTTTATAAGACTAGAACTTAGAGCAAATATCAAACCACAGCTTTAATTCACCATTAAAATTTCAAATAAGTCACTGAATAGTCAAAATTGGAGTATAGGTTGAGTTGCAAGATAAGGGTATGATCAAATTTACTTCAGGAAATTGACTGGTGTATTCCCTGATACACTAAAAAAAAAAAAAAAAAAAAAAAAAAAAGCTTTAAAAGAAAACAGAACACCTTTTCTGGCAACACCTTTTCTGGTTAAAACAAGTTATGAAAACATGGAAAGCAGTCTTCGTCCACTAAAGCAAATTATCCTTGAGGCATCTGAGATTTTTAATTCTTTGTACATCTGTGAAGTCAGTAACCTACAGCTCATCCTTGGCCTCAGTAATGAGTAATGGGTCTAAAAGTAATGAGATCCTTGAAGTAAGGCCAGGATTTCTTTCTCTTCATATGCACTATTTTTTGAAGCAGCTGAATATATACCTTTGTTTTTACTCTTATGCAAGAAGAGAATGTGTTAGTGACACTGAAAGCAAAATAGCAATGAAACAGATGAAAAAGCTATCAAGCAAGTCATTTAACTGGCATACATTTTGTAAAAATTAACATTTAAACCCATCTGTACTGTTATCCTTAAACTCTTTTAGTTATAGTTTCGCTATTCTGATTTTCATTGTACAACCCTTTAGACTGTTTAAACAAGGATAATACATGTTCTTTTCTTAATATGGAAGCATATAGAAACGCAAGTTGCATTGTCAATTACTCATCTGAAATAGACACACTGGATATAATTCTGTAATTCTGTAGCCCATAGAGACAGTTCTTAAGGATTTTTCCCCTTCTTTGAATCTAAAGCTATGATTCAGCGAGGATTTTCACCCTACAGGGGTGTGATTTTCTAGTTATTTAAGTACAAAATGTCTGAAACATCCGTGCTCTGTAGCTTAAGCAAAACCCTATTCAACCTGCATCATTTTTCTTAAGCAAATTGTTTGCCTGTCAAAGCATGGGCCAGAAGAGGCAAGAAGTAAGGACACAAAAGCAGCAGAAAACAGGAGAAATGAAATCTAAAGTGTTAAGAAGACAAGAGATCTTCATTAAGAGAGAAGTGTGTTCTGCTAAAACATGTTTCACTTACACTGTGGGATATTCTGCCTTCCTTGATGCTCACCAAAGAGTAGTTAACATTTGTTTAACTACTTCCATATCATCTGTTGACACTTCCCATTTATTGTCATAGAACTACTGGTTTGCCTGCAGGTTCAGATGCACAGGTTATTTTTGTAATTCTCATCTCCAAAAATCATGTATCTATCATCTCCTGCATCTTCAGTCGAATAGTGTGAGGTTACTTTTCAAATTACATGATTGATAGTATGTTTGCATTTTTTAGGTACCAGTTTATGGGCCTTAGGCATTTTGAAAATATGCTCCCTGAAACCTACAGTTGGGATTTCAAGGGAAAATAAATGTCTCAAGAGCACAAGCTCCACTCATATTCTGTAGACCTGTGTTCCCAGTTGCCTATGCATTTTCAAAAATCTGCCTCTCAAATTTTCAGCATTAGGCACCACAGCTGACAGGTTAAAAAAAAATAGTAAATATAATAAAAACAACTACAAAATGTGTGTGAAAAAAGTGTGAGTAAGCAACATGTTTTCTTAAACTTATTTTGTTTATATTTTATGATGTTTGAAAGACACTCATTTATCTGTGTTTCTAACACATCTCAGCAAAACACTTAATATAATGTCATCAAAATGAAAGGACTAGTCAGAATAAAGTGTATTCATTCACATCACATTTCAGATTTTTTTCCACAAATAAAGTCCCAAACCTACATCAAGTACTTTTCATCAACTTTTCTATAATGTCCTTTTCTTTTTTTCACACATTAACTCCAGGGACACATGACACCGTTTTATATATCTGAGAAGGAAGATCATGTTCTTGCCCCAAATTTTCTTTAGCTCCCATTACAACAAAATTTTTCAGGCATTTTTTTTCTGAAATTTGAAGCAGCTATTTACAGGAACGATGTATTTAGAAAGGTTTTCTGACATCAGTAAACCTTATGTGAATTTATCCTCTGCTAAAATACTGTCTCTAAAGAAATTGTTTCTGAAGTACAATGATATGTTATAATTTGAATATTATAAATAACTTATTTTGACTAGTATGAATGATGAAAATAAAGAAGACTCAAAACTTTACAGGTTAAAAGGAAAGTACCTGTGTCATCATCTGAAGAAGGGTTTCTTGTTCCTTGTCATAATGACAGATTTAAATGATAGTTAATGTACAGGTGAAAGCTAACTTGTTTAACATTGGAACAAATGGATATAGATCTTTCATAAATTTTAGTTGATGCTAATATAAAAATGTATTTTTTCTCTCTTTTTTGTTTTCTCCTCTCAACCATAAAATCTTCTTATCTTTCTTGTGTATTGGATGTTGCCTCAACTCCAAAAGGCTTTTCTTTTTGTCAGTATAAACATCTTGGTTTTTAAAGCGAAAAAACAAGGCTTTGCTTTGACAAAATAATGACTTGCAAGAGAAAGAGTAAATATTGATGAGGTAGGCTTGCTGCACAGGAAAAGTCAAGATCTCATATGTCATTGAGAGAGATGAATGAAAAGCTGTGTTTGGCAAAAGTCTGAAGTTCATTGATTAGGAGCAAGGAAATATTAGCCATGCTAATTCCAAACTTGCTATGGAATCAGGATGTTGACAAAGTGTCAAAGGAACTGGGTGTAAAACTGACACTAAACACAGTTTCTTCAAAGGGTGAAAGAGGGAAAAAATTTTTCTGAAGTTTGAGAGTAGTTATGTAATGATCATAGACTTACTCCACCACTCAGTACAGCACTTTGGAAGTAAGGGAGAAAACAGCATATGTTGCTAACTGTTAGGGAGGTGGTAACCTACAGTGAACATTTAATAGACTATTGTGTGAAAGGTGTCACCCTTTTATTACATGGCATTAAATGAGCAAAAATAATCCTTTGCATAAAATGTCCAATCTGTCCTTCAGAATGTTACCAGTTCTAATACTTTTCCTTATTTTGAGGGAATAAACCAGATTACTATGTTTCCTAAGAAAGGAATAATTTTTACAAGCACACAACTTTAACATGCTTGCTTTGATCTAAAAATATGCCAAAAGTTCCTTTTCATATCAATCATTTGTTACGTTAATTTCAAACCAAAGGCACTTCTGTTATAGACCTGTTTTTCCTAAAAAGAATTCCATTGGGATTAAAATAAGGGCCCATTCAAACAGAAAGATCACATGCTCATGTTTGTGATGCTCTCATCCTGGAAATCTTTAATCTGATTTTTTGTTCTACAAGAATCTTTAATCTGCTCTATGTGTCCTACTTAGTTTATAACATGGTTGGCAAGCTTTCGTGAAACCAGCCCTACTTCGCATTGTTGTCCATTCAACACGATTATGACTAGAACCATTAGCCCGAACTATTAGTTGGGACCTTGCCTTTCATGATTTATGTGCATTATTTATTGCATGGAAAAGTACTTTTTGGGAACCTTCCTGGATCTGAAGGTTCAATTTCTGTCAGCTAGCACAGCTTTAAAAATGCTTTAGATGCATATGCCTAAGTGTGGGTGTGTAAAGAATCTTACTGAAGGTCTCATATATCATTCAAGTATTTAAGCTTTGTCTTCAGAAGCCAGTAATAGGGCTCTCATCTCCACCTTAGCTACAAAAGCTGCTCGCATTCCGGGAAACTTCTGAACTTTCAAGTTCTGGCATATGAGTGAGATTCAACCAGTCAAGCCTTTGGAGAGAGCTCAGATACATTTATCTTCTTTTTATTTCAAAACAATAATGAACAATGAAATATGATCTAGTGTCTTGCATGTGATTTGACACAATCTGATAAATTTTAAATATCCCAGGTGATACACCTTCCATGTTTCTGGATATCCACTTCCTGGGTCCTGTGAACATCTTAACGTGCAATGCTTGGGAGCAAAATTTCATAGGGCTTGCTTGAGGAACAAATGCCTTTCTGGGTTTCCATTTTGACCCTGACATTATTCTAATTTGCCTCCATTTCTGAAGTGGGAGCAGCTTTCCAGTGCCTCTGTCTGCAGCCTGTTTCTCTTTCACCTCATCCCATTGTTTCTGTATGTCAGCAATTAAAATCTCTTCAGGTAATGTGCTCTTAAATCTTGAGGATATCCACAGCAATAAATACTTTTACTATACTAAAGGGACTCTTTGTACTTCTCAAGATGGTGCCAAAGGCCCATTAGCCAAGAACATTTCTTTCAAACTTTTTGGGGAGTACAAGACGGTAATTTTTAACATTGATGTCTTCTTTTCATTTTCAAATGTCTATAGAATTACTATTTTTGAATATAGTTCGAGTGCTCCAAGTTTTTTCCTATGAAATCTCTGGTAGGAAGGCAATAAACTATAAGATATGCTCCTATAGAGCTTTTTCTATCAGGTACAAGATTTTCCTCATCTGTAATACTGTGTAAAGCTGATTTTGCAGATTCCCTGACTATTCACTGCATATCTCATGGGTTTGCCAGCCTCTTTAGTTTTATATACTGCACCTATAACACCATTAACCCTCAAGAACCATCAGGCAATAAGTTGTGAAAGATATATAACAAAGGGTAAGTGGGAAAAAGAGAGTTCAATATTTCAGAATTTTATCTGAATATATTAAAACCAGATTTCTTCGTACTGTAAGAAAGGTCTGTTTGAGCTTAAATTAATACCTAGTATGTTGCATCTACTTACTTTTTTTAAATTTTGTTTATTGTAGTGAGGAATCTTGCTATTTTTTATCTCAACTTTTGAAGTTAAGAGGCATTGCAATACAAAATTTTAGTATAAACATCATCATTAAATCGGAGGAAAAAGGTTACAAGTGTTATTAATTAAGATCACTGATTCAACATGCATTTGTTTCAAGGCTTACATATATATATTGGCTGTTTAAATGTGATTCCTCCACCTCCTTGTTACCTTTAAAATTGCTCTTTTGTTATGGGTGCTAAGATTTAGGAGGAAATATTGTACCTCAGCTTTAGTAATTAATATGAAAGTGTTAGTTCAAACACATCATAGCATAATATCACATCACACCAAACCAACAAAGTTCCTTAATCACCAGAAATAGACCAAAAGAATCCGGATTTGAACACATTGCCAAAAACCTGATAGGCTTCATCACTCTCTTTCTTTCCTCCAGTTGTGTAGGAAGTGTAGATACTTCATTTGGGTTTTTACACTCAGCTACCAGATAACTCTTTTCACATATTCCATGAGTTGTGCCATGGCTTCCATGGAATATCCTCTGGCAACTCATCCTGTTTTGGAGACTAAATTGGTTTGGGACCTTCACCTAAGAATAGATTTTAACCTGATACCTAGGGTGCTTTCAAGATAAGCAGAGTCTGTGTTTTAAAATCCTTCAGGCAGTGGAAGGAATCAGAGCCCAGGCTGTCCATTTATTACATAAGCGTTTTGCCATTAGTGTGTTGGATAAAATGGTGCAATGACAGCAATCTCTGAAATACCTCCTCTGTTTGCCAAGATTCAATAACTAACTTCATGCTGTGGTTTAACCCCAGCCGGCAACCCAGCACCACGCAGCCGCTCACTCACTCCCCCTCACCCAGAGGGATGGGGAGGAGAATTGGAAAGGAATGTAAAACTCAGGGGTTGAGACAAGAACAATTTAATAGGTAAAGCAAAAGCTGTGCATGCAAACAAAGCAAAGCAAGGAATTCATTCACTACTTTCCATCGGCAGGCAGGTGTTGGCCATCCCCAGGAAAGCAGAGCTATGTCATCTGTAACAGTTACTTGGGAAGACAAATGCTAAAATGCCAAATGTCCCCCCTTCCTTCTTCTTCCCCCAGTTTATATATTCAGCATGACATCATATGGTATGGAATACCTCTCTGGTCAGTTCGGGTCACCTGTCCTGGCTGTGTCCCCTCCCAATTTCCCGTGCCCCTCCAGCCCTCTCGCTGGTAGGGCCCAAGAAACTGAAAAGTCCTCGACTTAGTATGAACATTACCCAGCAGCAACTAAAAACATCAGCGTGCTGCCAGCATTGTTCTCACATCAGAGCCAAAGCACAGCGCTGCACCAGCTAGTAAGAAGAAAATTAACTCCATCCCAGCTGAAACCAGGACACTTCACAGGTCAGTGATGGACTCAGGACTCAACCCTTAAAGGAGGAAGATACTTCACTACACCCTGGAATAAGATACCTAGTCCCTGAATTAAAGTTGACCAGTATTTCTTATTGGTAACCACAGACAGCTTTCACTTAAATCCTCTTCCTGTCAATTCCATTCTCTTTCTCTCCTCCAGTTGTACAGAAGCATAGATACCTTATCTGGGTTTTTCAGACTCAGATACCTGGGCTCAAGAGCCCAGAATTGCTTATCTCAGCACTTAAATCTTTCTTTGACTTTCAAGATGAATGATTTGACTTTAACAGAAACCTGGGGTGGAGACCGAACCAGGCCACAGAACATCCCCCTCAGCCTCCATTCTACAACGTGAAAAAGAAATAAAATTAACAAGAGTTAGTATAACATTTACAACTCCTTTTGTCTAAAGACAACATAGCTTCTCATTAGTAAGCAAAAATCATCCTTTATATATAGATATATAACATATCTATTCATCTGAAAGATACCACAAGTGGCAGCTCAGAGCAGAAAATTCCTCTATATCTTAAGCAAGACCCCTAAACACATCCTATTTCATCCCTTTCAAAAAGCACCATACAATGAGCTCAGCCTTCAGCGTTCCCACGTGCCATACAAACTTCAGGAGACTCAGTGTTATATTCAGGGGTTATTTCTATAATATACAGTTACCAAAGAAAATGCTTTGAGGGTTACAAAAGAGAGGTAAAAAAGGCATTGACTTTTGACATTCGCACCTACGACTGTTCAAGTTCTGCAGGTTCTGCTTTAAAAAACACAGATTTGTGCAAAGTCAGTCACATTGCATGGGGTTTTTTGCTTGGTTTTTCCCTGTACAGACAAAACGTGGAGTGCAGTAAAGCATTTTCTACACTACATTGATTAGATTATTACTTAGAGAAATGTCAGTTGTTTCAAGAATTATAAAATGGATAAAAAGTTTGGCTGCAGGAGACCAGTAGTGACATTGCTCATGACGCAGTTCATCCCAGTTAAAGTTTTCATTGATGGCCCTGTACAAAAAATAGGAATGTTCCTTCTCTGATGTTGGAAGGGATCATCAGTGCAGAGAAAGAGAGACATATACAGTGAGAACTGGGTCATTTGAAAGCTGGAAAACTGTCTCACACAACTTGATTCTGTGTGGAAGGATGTGCTTCTGCTCTACTAACAATATTATTTTCCTATAAATTGTAAGATCAGAAGTTGGAAATAACAGAAGAAAGAGATCTGTGTATAAAAGTTAATCTTGAGAGAGAGGTCTGCATTCCAAAATAGGAAGGAACTAAAACAAAGGATGACTTTGATGGGGGGAGGGGGGGTGGGGGAGAAGGAAAAAAAAAAGAATATAATGGCTATAAACTAGTTTACACAGCAAATCAGAAAAAAAGATTTCTAATCACTGCAATGGTGAGAGTTTAGAACAGCTTTCCAGTAGTGTTTGTGCAAGCAAGGCTTTATTAACATTAAGCTGGGCCTGATGCTGTTTATGAGAAGGATTTTATGACTGGTTGACTCTGATTAAAATTTTTCTCGCCTATACTTTTTATCCAGCCTTGTGGAACTGAATCTGCTGGCAAAAAATACACTGTTTAGGAGGTAAAAGTTATACTGCCGAAAGTCATCTTCTCAAAAACAGTTTGGTCTTTTTCCACAGGCAATATAATATATAAAATACTTATTTGGCAGAAAAGATCTAGGTAAGCAAGAAGTGCTTTGCCAAATCAAAATGCTACATTATAGTATTCAGTGCATTGGCTACCAAAGGGTATGGCCTGTGTACTCATGCTGGGCTGCAGTTTCTAGGTAGGTGGAAAGAACACTGGCATCCAGTTAAAAGAGAGGAAGGTAGGTTTTCAGTGATGGGTTCAGAAATCCCAAATAGGCTCAATTTGGATTATATTTTAGTTCCATGGGCTTTCCAAGGTTCCACTATCACAGACATTCAGTATAAAGTTCAGAGGGAATTAAACATTATATGGGAAATCTGTTCATTATGTGCCTTTGTAATCTTTTACAGAGGTCAAGTTTCAAAGGAGTACCATTAAATAGATCAGATAATTTTGAGCCAATTTTTAAGGTATTTATTTTCCATTGGAATTTAATTTTCCTGAACTGGTCTGATAT
The DNA here is from genome assembly GCA_035590275.1 of Ibycter americanus. Classification (NCBI taxonomy): domain Eukaryota; kingdom Metazoa; phylum Chordata; class Aves; order Falconiformes; family Falconidae; genus Ibycter; species Ibycter americanus. The sequence continues at coordinate 78,506,835 of JAVJGI010000040.1, read as the reverse complement.
CACAAGAATTCATATTCAAGTGACATTTCTAGCTCTATTTTTGTCCTGATGCCGATCACATATTTGAAGGGGCCCAACTCCATCCTAATTGTTATGGTTTTCTGCATGTAACTTCTTTGATTTAACCTGAATTGTTACAGGTTTATTCTGGAGGAGCAGAAAAATGCTGTGCCCAATATACTAGTTTGCTTACTGTGTTTAGAGCTGGAGTGCCATTTTAAGCAGACAACAAACAGAGTTTACGTATATTTTTTTCCTGGCTCAAGGATCCACAAAGAACCTGCATTTCTAGTATGAAGTCTGCTTTTTCTTGGTCAAAAATTCTTTTCTCATGTGTGAATCAAATTGAGCTTGTGTTTAATTCTGAGTTACAATAAACTCCCTCTAAGGTAGGCAACATCTTTTGTTCACCCTTACACAGGTATAAAATGAGTGAAATTTCACTTAAGCGAATGCAGTTCTGTGGTACCTCACCCATAGCAACAAGAGGTGAATATGTTTTGGTTACAGATCAGACTGACAACTCTCAGCTGCAGTTGTGCTTTCATTCAGACAAAACCAATCAGATGAAACCAGAAATTGATACTGAGGGGTCCCTAGGTCTATAAAATTTTCAGCAAGAATCTCATTCACTTCGGGTTTTCAGTCACCCACATGTAACTACCTCGTGCTCTTTGTGATGCCTGGGGGTATTTCACCTGGAATCCAACCAGTGGGTAGGACTGCCAAAGATGTGATGTCGTATCTGCAGCTCCTCATGGATGTCTCAGATCTCCTTCTTATCTTAAATAAAAAGTAGGTATCAATGTGTGGGAAACAGCATCGGGCCATGTATTTGTATCTGGTGACATTCTACATTAGGAAAGAAAAAATGTCAAAGGAAAATCTGCTGTGGACTGAACACAATAGTGCAGCAAAAATAAGCTGCAGCTTAGAAAGCATTGCATATTTTTATTAAACCTGTGTGGGGTGGGAAATAGCCACAGTTAGACTTGAAGAAGATTTAAAATGGCCATTTAAGATACATGGATGGAGATGGACTGAGATAGTATGGGTAATAGCACTGTGCAGATATTCTTTTTAATCATTTTCATAGCTAATATATTCTCTACTCAAGTAATAGAATATATATTGGACCTGAGTCTGCTTTCCACCGTGATGGTATGCAGTAACTAACTCTGTTTAAGTAATTTTGGGTTCTGCCAGCATAAAACTGATGTAAAAACATAATCAGGACCATTTCATCCTTTGGCTGTAAACCAAATATGCATTTGGATTTTCCTGTGAGAATACCAGTAAGACTATTATTAAAAAGGGGGTGTGGGGTGGGGTGGGGGGTGGGGGGTGTGTGGAGGGGGGTGGTGGTGCGAGGAAAAACCACACACACACATAATGAGCTACAGAGATGAATCAAAACCCCTTGGCACCTTCTAACCCTCCTGCTATTCGGTCTGTTTTTAGACATAAAACCTCAACAGTAAATTCATTGCTTGTTTTAGTCGGTTGACTATTTTCTTAAATTCCTGAGTCAATGCTCCAGTAGTCAAGCTGCTTAAAGACTTTTGAGATGTTAGATAGCTTACACCAAAAAGGAAACATAGAAAACAACCAAGCAGCAAAGATAAAAGTAGAAATAAATAATCCGATTTAGTCTTAAATTTATCTCACAAGGAAAAGTCTGCGTAGATCACTGTCATATGGCTAAAATCCACAGAGTAGTGGGTTTATGTCCCTTAGGAAATTGTCAGGAGTCTCCTTTTTCATTTCTGTTATCATCAGAACTTTCCAGAGTTAACCAGAACTATACTTAGGTAAAGAAATGAGTCTTTATGCTATGAGAAATGAAGTATAACTCAGTTACTGTATTGCAGCAGCACTGTGCCATGCACTGCAACACAGTGGGACATGAATGAACATTACCTAATCTAAACACCTCTTGGGCCAAGCGGGCAAGAAAAAGGCAAAGTGTGAGAAACAGCACAGAAAACAATAGGTGATTTGCCTACAGGTCAGGACTGTGGCAGAGACTTCGAACAAAACCCTAAGCATCCCTGAGGATCTCTGAGACTGTGGCACCTGCTCTGGCTCCCTCCTCTGACCAGCTGGGCAATATCCACCGGATCTGTGGGTGCCTCCAGCAGCCATGGGTGCTGGCAACAGTTCACAGTTCTACCACACTCCTTTGTATTTTTTCCCCCCGAATGTAGTGTTCCTTCTAACAATGTTTCTGTTTCGTTCAGCCACCTCCATGCTAGGAGGAACTGAATACTTCTGTTAGGAACAATGAAAAGGGCAAAAGATCCCAAGCCTCCTGCCTGTCCGTGCAGTGTTCTGCTCAGCAGGGAAATATTTTAATTTGACCTCCACACTTCCATTTTCTTATGGGAAACAGCTGTTTGAAAATCCATGTTGTAAATGCATACTCACATAGGAAGCCAGTCCTACTCCTCCAGTGTTTGCTGGCTCAAGTCAGCCGAGACAGATTTGGGCTCATTTGAGCACATGGGTTGGGTCACTGGCAGTATGTAGTTGTCTGTGCTTGGCAATCTCAGAAGGATGGTGCCATCTGACTCTTCTTTTTTAGTAGGTTACCTCTATTCTCAGTAGAAAGTGACAGCACTTTTATTAGGGTTTCTTCACCAGGATTAGCAACTCTGTAAGCAGGACTAAAAGTGATTTATGAATACACTGCATTTCCTGGTTAACACACTAATATGTGCAATAGATGCTTGTAACTACAGTGCATGGGCTAAGCATTAGCAAACTCATCACTCCTGACACAGACACCTGATGAGACTGTTAGTCAGGTTAATGATGTATCAGTCACGTTGAGCTTTCTCATGAGCTGAGCTTAATCCCACCTAGCTGAGTCCTTCAATTTTGTTTCTTTTTTTCTCGTATTTAATGAATTTTCATGTCAGTGTTTTTCTCTGCAGACCCCAGGTTACTAAGTATTAATTACCGCCTCAACTATTTAATTTCAGTCCTTGCTTTTACATTTCTCATCTTGCATGGCTTTTGTTTGCAAACTGTTGCAGGTCAATACTATTCAGAAAAGCTAAATGAAGGTCTCATAGCTGTGCCACACAAAACTGGGCTGTGTGTCACACCCAGGGGGTACTCCGCAAACTGACAGCATACTTACTTTCAGAATTTGTAGGCAAGATTCATCCCATCTACCTTTAGACAACTAAAGTCAAAGATCAGTTAGGTGGAGCGAGAAGGGCACCCTGCTGAAATGAATTCATCCTGTCTTAAGACAATTTTCCAGGTAAGGTGGGACAAATCACATCCAGAGGTTCCTTTATTGCTCCACTGATTGAAAAAGGAGTCTAAGTTACTAGTTTGGCCTAAAATCTATGTGCGTTGGGGTTGGGGGGAAGGGTGTTGGAGATTATTATCACCCTATGTGATCAAAAAGATTTTGTTGTCATGATACAGAAATGGAATTCCAGGAAACTGCAAACAGCTGCATTACTACCTGTGATATTTAAAAGGGAACTACTTGTAAAAGCTTTTATATGAAGACGCCAAGAAGCTAACTTTCAATTTATTCTGAATACTTTTTTTTTGCCTTTCTCTCATGCCTACAGATCTGTTTTTAAAAGACTTTTCAAAAAAATGTGATCAAATATCTTGCTTAATCTATACTCATTTATATGAGGTTTAGGAAAGCACAAGCCAATAATTTCTCTGAGTATAGAAGTGGATGACAAAAAGAGAATGAAGAGAATGACATGCGAAGAATTAAATCAACAGACTGAAAAGTGTTTGGATGCCATCTCATTTACTCCAAAGAGCTAATTGAATCAAAAGAACCTCTACAAAAGAACATTTATAAAGTTGTTCAATAGATTTTATTTCAAATCAAGGATTAATTTTGTGAACTGGATTAGAAAGGCTCCTTTGCAAATAGATGTCATTCACTTCTTAAAATTGGATTTATTTGCAAGTGATGGCTAATTAAAAGTAAAGAATAGATCTTTGCACTGCAGGCCAAAAAAAAAAAAAAAATTTCCTCTAATCCATATCCAAAACCAAATTACTCATGACAACAGCGCGCAGTTAAACCACTAAGTGATAGTACTGCATTTGCCCTGTCCTGTAGAGAGCTGAGTTCAAGATCAAACAGGAATTTTGCTTTGTAGACTGATGGAGCCTGGGAGACTGTTGAGATTTAATGAAAACATTTTCCTCTGGGAGGTTTCTGTTCATGTGCAGATGTCTAACACCTACTGTGAGTTAATTCAGAGTGGCATGAAGCAGTAGCTTCACATGCACAGAGACTTTCTGCTGCTTGGTGAGCACTGGTGGTGGAACCTTGTAAAGGAGGTATCACCTCATTACATTATGGGATGTAACAAAGGTTTTTATTAAGAAGGACCATAATTGCATATAACTGTGACCTAAAGGAGAAAAAAGAAAAAAAAAAAGGGGAAAAAAAAGAAGAAGATATCCATGGAAAGCATTTAGACGTGGAAAAAAAATCCCCATTTAGTACTATAATATACATTTCTTATGCTTCTAAGATGTGGAAAGGGCCCATAATGTTGAGACGTGACAATCTGTAAATAATTTTTCCAGCAAAACAATGCTGAAAGTTTACTCAAAGGAAACAATTTTTTACCAAAGCTGCATGTCTTGTAATGTGGTATAGCTAGCTGTTCTTGGCATCTGTTCAACAAGTCTCCTCAAAGAAGATAACCAGGTTTGAAAAGTTAAGTTTTGATCTACTGGAATTGCCTAACTGCATCACATCCCTAAAATACTGGTGGTCTAAGCTACATCTGTGTTATGAGGGTTTGCACTACCAGTAAAATCAATAGAGCACTAATGCAGCATTAAAGAGCTGACTTACTACACTTTTCAATGCCCTTGAACCTATTTGCCACTGTAAAATCCCATTGACTCTATTCAGTCAAAGCGAGAAGGATTAAAAAGTGTTAATTACATTGCTGAACTTACATACCTGACAAAAAAAAAATACTTTTAACATACTAGAATCATTTGTGAAGGTTTTATGTGAGTTATAAATTATACAGGTCTTGTGACAGAAGAAAGCTCTACAGATATGTGACTTCCCATTTTCCTATCTAGCTCTTTTCTTCTCCTCAAACATGGCACTGCTTCCACCGTCCCTGAATAGACAACAACAAAGCGTGGGCAAGGGCAGGAATGAAACCCAATGTCCCAACACCTGGCTAACACACACAGAAGTGGCAACTACACCTGGCAGCAGCAAACAGAGATACCACCTGGTTTATTTCCTTGTTCTAGGCTGCTTTATTTCTCTGTGTTAGGCAAATCAAACATTGATTGGGGGTCTCTTAACTCTCTTTTCTCCCTGTTCCCTCTTCTTCTCCCGTGTTCCCCACTCTCTTCACAAATCTTCGCTCCCTGTACAGCAGGATCAACCATCCAAACGGGCTAAAAAGATGCAGTCCTTTGTTCTGACTTTGCCTGTCCACTTTCATTTGCTTCTGTAAAACAAATCAGTTTTAAAAAAAAAACCCCAAACCTAGCCTACCCATATAGAGGATTGCTCTGCATGCTCTCATTTTGCAGCTCAAAAACATCTCCAGAAAGAGCAGAACCCCATGCAACTCCACAGTTCTGCACTTTCTGCACACAGGACTATTTCAGCCATCCCATCCCCAGAACTTTCTTCTTTTCTTCCCACATGCCCCAAGTGCACACGTGCCATTTTCTGGCAGGGAACACTGGTTTCATGCTGGGAACACTAGCTGGGGAGGGAAGGAAAGTCTCAGAACAAACCATTTATGTTACAAAACAAAGAACTTTTGAAGCCAGTGAATATTACCTTGATTATATATTTTTCAGATTTTTAAAATACTATAAAATTACTTCAAAGTTTTTGCTGTCACAAATCTCACCTCCATATGGCAAGTGACATGGTAAAATCCTCTTAAAATAGTCACCTGAGAAATTGGTTAAGGTTTGAATAGGAAAATTGATAACTGAAGCTAATTGGCCTAATTTGCTGGCTACCCATTACTACTAATGATTGCACCTCCTGCCAAAAGGGTGAACAATGTTTGGTTGTTTTGTTCCTTTTCCCCTGTTTTCAGAGTTTGCTCCATAATAGGGACTTCTGATGTCTCTTTTCAAAACTTGAGTTTTGCTGCAGATCTGCTCCAACTTGTGCATCACACCCTTATTTCTAAAGCAGCTGAACTGGGAGTTGATATGGCAGGTTCCAATTTAACTCTTTAAATAAAAATTAAATCTTAGAATAACCCAGTTGCCTGAGGCTACTGTGCACAACAGCTAAGCATGAGAGTGAAGCAGGCTCCTGGGGTTTGGATGACTTTGCTATAAAAAGTTTCTGGCTATTACAGTGAAAAACGTTTAGAAAAAGTGGAAGGAGATTATGTTCCTATTTCTTCTGTGTGTTTCCCTGTTTCATTTCCATAATGCTCAGAGGAAAGGTATCCTGAGAACTGTGTTATATAGTAGGGAAACTTCATTTTTCTTGTGTTTTCTAGAAGAACTGAATTCCCTTTGAAGGTTAACTTCGTACCTTTGGTTTATACGCAGTATTTTTCATCAGCAGAATTGCTATGAGCATGAAGCTGCAAGGATCTTTTAAAAGCTTGGACTCTGGCAACTACCTCTCATCAAACATCCACTTAGGTTTCAGGAAACCGAGCTTCAGTTCCCAGTTCTGTTGCTTGTTTGTCGGACAAACTTGATCAACTCACTTCCCCTCTTTCTGTGCCCTAATTCTACCATTGTGAAGTGGTCACTATGAACCTCAGTTGTAGAAGAGGCTGAGGCAACAGAAGGTAATTAAGTTTATTAAGATTAGCACGTCTTAATATTTGATTAGATATAGTTTTGGCCTGGGTAAAAGACTACTTTAAGCATAAAGTATCTCCCCTCTTAAGGGGGGGATCCACTCTTTTTTTTGGTTTTGTCTTGTGATTCAAAGACCTAACTGGACACAGAAGGGTCAGATATGCACTGACCAAACAAAACCAAAAAAATTTTAGCTCCTCCACTAAGATATATTTTTTTTAATTTCTTCTTTTTCAATTTTTAAAATTTGTCTTGTAAAATCTGATTCCCAATACTGTGCCATAGCAGGCTGCCTGGATGAGTAAAGAAGGAATGAGAGATATGTTAAATATTAGAGTGCTAAAATGAGTAGTTACAAAGCAATGGGAAATTTATGGTATTTGCCAAAGCTTCCTCTCCCAGGTGTGCAGTGATATCAGTGATTAGGTAGCATGGTTAATAAAATGTAAAAATGTTCTGAAGTTCAGAAAGTAAATAATAGTCACTATTTTAGATTGTATAGTACGCATTTTCAGTAATTTATTCATAGAAATAGGTATGTATGTCCCCTTGTTGCCAAGTTGAGTAAAAATCATAGAATCAGAATGGTTTGGGATGGAAAGGGTCTTTAAAAGTCTTCTAGTCCACCCCACACCCACCCCCCCCTGCCATAGGTAAGGGTATCTTTCATTAGATCAGGTTTCTCAAAGCCCCAGACAACCTGACTTTGAACACTTCCAGTGATGGGGCATCCATATTTGATGGGGCAACCTGTTCCAGTGTCTTATCACCCCCATTGTAAAAAATGTCTTCCTTATATCTAGTCTAAACCTGCCTTCTTTTAGTTTGAAACTATTGCCCCTAGTCCTTTCACTACAGGTGCTACTAAAAAGCCTTTCTCCATCTTTCTTGTAAGCTCCCTTTTAGTATTGAAATGCCACAGTAAGGTCTCCCTGGAGCCTTTTCTTCTCCAGGTTGGACAACCCCAGCTCTCTCAGCCTGTCTTCATAGGAGAGGCGCTCCAGCAATCCGATCACTTTCATGTCCGTCCCCCAGATGCTCTAGGAGGTCCATATCTTTCTTGTGCTGGGGACCCTGCTACCGAAAATTGGAGAGTTTTGCTCGTTACAAGCCAAAAGATAGTTTAGAAAGCCAGGATTCATTTATTGCAGTGCTGGGGCACGGGAGATCTTTCCTCCTAACATGCCCACCAAGTTACTTGAGGGTACACATCACATACAGTAGAGCACTTGCATATTCACAGTACATTACATATTCATTGTCATTCACACACAGGACTGGTTGCAAGTCTCTCACTTTTAATGCAAAGTAGCAAGCATCCCTAGGTAGCACTGAAGTGTTTTTTTACCAGCTACACATGCTCCCAAAGCAGGGGTTTATGCTCTTTTGGGGGGGCTATTTGAGCTGGATGTCTCGATCTCCCATTACCACAATTACCTTTGTCCTGCTTTCAACTAATTTTCTGTGGGTTGCAGCACCTTCTCAGCTTGTCTCCTCCTGCGGCCACATCTTTTTCTCTTGGAGGCTTCTTTCTCCATTATTTAGATAACTCTGTTCTTTTCCCCATCTGTTTCTTGTTTCCCAAGATTGACTCCCTTGATGAGAAGTCCTTGCACTCATAATTTTAATGACACGAGAGGGTGGGTCAGCTTGACCTAAACTTTGTGCACATTCTTGTTTAACTAAATCAGAGTTTGGTAATTTGGGAGTTTAGGCAACAACCCTAGAAGTGGATGCAGTACTCCAGGTGGGGTCTAAGGAGAGCAAAGAAGAGAAGGAAGAATCTCTTCCCTTGACCTGCTGGCCATATTTCTTTTTATACAGCCCAGGGTACTATCGGCTTTCTGGGCTGTGAGTGCCAGCTCATATCTATTTTTTTTCCATCCATCACTATCCCCAAATCCTTTTCTGTTGGGCTGCTTTCAATCAACTCATCCCCCAGTCTGTGCTGATATTGAGGATTGCCCTAACCCAGGTGCAGGAGCTGTAAGGGACTATTAACATTTGTGAAGGGCTATTAACATTCTCAGAATGTCTTGAACATCTGCCTTGCCCGAGGGAAGGTACAGAGAGGTACCCTCTGTGGAGGTGAGGTGGCACTTTTCTGTGCCTGCAGCCTAGCCTAGGGGTCACATAGGCAAAGAGGCAGAGTGCCTGTGCACTGAAGGCAAGGTCAATCAAAGGTAATTCAGGCAGGCATCTGGAGACACCTGGACGCCGATATCACCCTTCGATTCATTTCAAGAACTTTCCACAAGGCCTAATGCACATGTACATCCATACTCAAAGGTCCACCTCAGGGGTGCAACTGAGTGGAGACTGAGAACATAGAACTGTGCCCCACATAGGTGTACAAGTGTGCCCACTACCTAAGGATTACCTGAGGTCCATAGAAAACTGCAGATCAAGGCCAGGAGGGATCTGATGGTGGTGAATATTTTCTCCTCCTTCTTTCTTTCTCTATTTTCTCATATATTTCTGTTTACAGATCCATATGCCTGAAGTTTGAGAATTCAAGTTTACTCTGTTTTCTTGTACCACATGCTTAAGAATTCAAGTTTACCAATCAGTTTGCTTTGCCATGTACCAATTACAATAAGCAAATTGGCCAGTAAAAGCTGCTGGTTTACCTTAAGTCTCTGAGTAACCATAGTTATTCTGAGTTGCCATGTAGAGGATCCAAAACAGTCTATCGCCTATACCTCCTCCCATCAAGTGGGATGGGATGGGAGCTCAGCATGGTATCATGTGTGAACTTGCTGAGGGTGCACTCAATTTTACTAACTATGGCATTGAAGAAGTTTTGAAATAATATCCCTTCCAGTACAGAGCCTTGAAGGACACCACGTGCTACTGGTGTTCATTTGGACATTGAGGCGTTGACTGTAGCAATTTGAATGTGGCCATCTAGCTAATTTCTTATCCATCTAATCGTCCATCCATCAAATCCATCTCCTATTTAGAGGTAAGAAAGTTGTGGGGGAATGAATCAAAAACCTTACAGAGTCCAGGTAGGTGACATCCATATCTTTTCCCTTGGCCACTGAATGCAAGTAGGACCCTGAAAGTAACACCCAAAGTTCAACTAAAGCAATACTCAGCAAACCACAAAAAGGCAGTAGCCTTGAGACATCTAAGCTTCCTTACTCCTCTCAGCAAAGGGGTAATTTGGGGAAATATATATGTTGATTCAAGTTTGTCACTGGTCGCCACGGCATTGCTTTTCATCACCAGAGACCGTATAAATCCTTAGCTATTTATTGTTCCCCTGTAGGTACCTAAAAGTACGAATGGTCCTAACCTAAAATAAATCAATAAGGGTTTAATCTTTGCCCTGGCATATTCAGCAGTGTGGTTATATAGCACTCCAATCAAATACAGGAAATGTGAGCAGCCTGTGTCCTTGGCACTACGTAAGTCAGAAGAAAAAAAACATTAGTAATAGTAAGCTTCCTCTCTTTGGATAGAAAAAACAAAAGGGAGATAATAAGCTGTCTAAGGGAGAAGTTTGGTTTGCTTTTTATCTTTGAGTAATGATTGCCCTGCAACCACACATGTAGCCTGGAACCAAATGGTTGAATGTCTGTTACCTGGTTTTTGCAAATTTCTTATCTATTTCAGGTAAGAAGACTTCTACTCAGGATCCAAAACTGCTGATGAAGTCTTAAAATGCTTTCACTTTGGGATTTTCTCTCACTAACTTTGTCTGTGTTCACTTGCAGCTTTGTGTAAGAGAATTCTGGACCTGGATAAGATACATCAGCAGTATTTGGTAGTGTTAGCTACCTGTTCTTAACACAAACAAGATGTTATGACTAGTTGTAGAGGGCAGTCATCTGGCCTGCTGGTATGAACTCTGCTAATGGATATCTGAGTGAGAATCTGCTAGAGCCAATGTCCCTGTACACTCTCAGTGTATTTTACCTGAAGTTTTCAGATTCAAGCCTTCAACCTTGTTAGGTCTTACATTAAATGACTTTTGCTACTGAAATCAACAAGACTAGAAAAAACAAATCATGAAATTAAGTATCATAATGTAAAGGGGAAAAATTGGCTGATTGGAAATGCCATGAAATGTTTTTTCTATTTATTCTTACCCATGAAATTTTTTATACTACTGCATGAGTTATAAGAAAATACAGTTAACATCAAGTACCAATTACTTACATTCTCTTGATGAGCATCTGATCACTCTGGTGTAACTTGGTCCTCTCAAGTTACAACCAAGTTCTCACTAGGCCAGGTAGTTTCTTTGAAAAAGAAAACTCATTATAGCTGTACCTTTGGGTATCTGGATGGTGTTTTACCACTATCAGTTTAGTATTCCAAATGCATATAGGACACTCATGATAAAAGAAATGGAATTAAAAGAGAGAAAGACTGATTGCTTGCAACTGCAAGTTCTGCGTGACCTTGAAAATGGAAGATCACAAAGGATTCAAATATATGGTGCAATATAGAAATGATTTAAAATACTCTTAAAAGAAACAGCTGTAGCAAGATGAGAAGAAAACAGATAATTGACACCAGATGTCCCTCTCAGACAGTGATGAAAGAGTAATTACAGAGGGAGAGATAGCATCCTGCAGAGAGCAGATGAGCTTTACCAGCAGCTCTACAAGAATGCATAGAGACAAACATGACAAGTTTCACTACCTCCTCTGACATAAAAAGAGACATGAAAAGAAACCCTTACCTTATGCACTCAAAAAGAAGATTCAGAAAGTCATGAGGCCTTTAAGAGGAAAAATACCTGGGACAGATGGCATCACTAGCTATACCATAAAAGTTGGAGGGAACCCAGTAACCCAGCCAGAAAAGCTAATCAACTTGAACTACAGTGAACGAAGTGTCAAAGAACTTGAATTATACTTTAATCACTCTTCTGCACTGTAAAAATGCCAAAGGTGCTAAGAGACATACGGTCTTCTTATAGACTTCCACCCATTTCTTATGTTGTTGAGCACATTAGCTGAGCAATTGACTTTTCTAACAGCTACAGTTCAACTGCCCCAAAATAGATAAGAATACTTTATAAAACATATTTCATGTTGGTGTATTAAACTACTAAATGCACATCATTTCATGAGATAGGTAATGACTCTGACAGGCTCTCTGTCTACATGCCTAAGTAATGATATAGCAATATGTGAAAAATAAATACCCTCAAATCGAACCCAACCAAAATGACACACTGCTCTACGTACACTCCCTAGGGAGAGGATGAGAGGGATCATGAACTACGTGTGACAGATGTTAGTCAGAGTGCTTAAAGCTCTAGAGGGAAGCAATTACATTATGGTGATGAGGGTGGCTTGAGAATCTACACAGAGGAGAAAATTATGAGAAAAAGTAACCTCTGAATATGCCTACACATGCCTTCTGAATAAATGTTATATTGTAATATTGATAGGAAGGTTTTCAATCTCTTAATAGACAAACATTTTCCCAAATGTACATCTAACAACTTTTCTTTTTTTTTTTTTTTGAATTTTTAAAGTGACTTTGTAAACAAGTTGAGAACCTGTATGATTACATTTGTTCAGTACCTGAACTTAAATTAAGATCCTAAATTGCTCGTCACTGAATAGTACACATCTTTAATAAACTGATCTGTATTTCAGCGCTGCTGAACAATACTGCTCCCCTTAATTATATGTTTGTATCTTGTACTACTTTTTGGACACTGAAGAAACCAGCTTTCAAATGACCATTTACTTTATGATTATTTTTTTTCCTAATTTGATTCTAGTTTGCTAATGCTGTACTAGTTCAACAGATGGAATTAATTCTGAAGCACATTTTCATGACAAAGGTGCTCTTCTGTTTACTGGGGAATGTTTTAACTAATTTTTTTCTGATCAGCTAATGTAGGGTGCAACACAGAAAGATGAAAGCATGCTAGAGTTTTTTGTTACACTGTCAAAATACTTCTTGAAGAGCTCCAATTAGATAGCTCTTTGTTAACACTATATTTCTAAGGTACTCTTAATTATTTGATAAGGATATTCATTGGTGGGACAGTGAGTAATGAATTTAAATGCATCTTCTGGTTAACTTTCTAGCAGGTTAGAAATATGGGAACTTTCCCCTCATGGGACAATGAAAACATTATTAAATGACTCGTAAGGAATGATTCAGTCATTGCTAAGATTCCATTTATGATTTAATATAAAAATGTTGGATTCAGAAACAAATCTTCATTGTCTGAAGAGAGCTTTATCAGTACAGATAGTATCTTTGTTGATAGATCAAGGCACAATTCTACATATTCAATGAGCTTTGGATCAGAGCCAGGGTGAAGTACACTGGTTCTTACTCTCTCTTCTTTTAAAAAGCATTGGTAAAATAATTTGGGTGTCAGTCTAATGATTATGCTTTCTTGAACACTTGTATTGATATGTGCAAAAAGGCATTTGTGCACTCAAGAAAAGCTCTATATTATTGGTGTATTTATGGTTTCCAGCACTGGAATTTTCAGAGTGAAAATGAAAAATCTACAAAAAATGTTTGCAAAAGAGGGCATGAATTTTTCACATAGGGAGCTCATGCTCTTCAAATTGCTCTAGGCATGGATTTGAAATAAGCAGGTTTCCACTCTTGAATAGCACCATTGAGTGTACTCCATCAAGACAACTGGCAGTCCAAACAAAGAACATTATCAAACATGTGTGAAATGGTAATTATGCAACTGTCATTAGTCAAATCAGCAGCTGTTAGAAGAAAACTCTAAGTGACAGATGGAAACATTCTTTTTCTTTTCCTTCCTCCATTTCCATTTCCCTCCCTCTCTCTGCCTAGACGAGACCTTTTTTAAACTGGAACTGCCTGGGAAAGTGGGACATTAAAAATAAAGATTAATCATTTTCTCTTAACTTGTGTTCAACAATGCTTTGCAAATCTGTCCAGAATAGGTAAGTAATGAACAACATTGCCCTCTGATGGACTCTGTTTTGCTGTGTCAATTAAGTATGTATGAAATCATTCCATTTCTGGTTTTGTGGGGAGACAGACAAAATTAATGGAAGAAGTAGAGCCAAGCTGTATTTTTTGGAACAGATTTATCTGATGCTATGAAAGGGACTAAAGTCTTCCTGAAGTCAAAATCTCTTCTTAGATGACTGCCTAGCTAAGTTGCAATCATACATTTCTTTTTAATCATGTAACGTATTCCTTTGTGAAATAATAATGATTTCAGTGGGACCAGCTACATTTAAGCACTCATTTAATGTTTTGCTGCACCAGGACCTCATAATAATATAAATTTTCTTCTTGTTTCCACAATGGAATGGGAGAAATCATAAGACCTGACTAAATCAGTGCCAGAAAATCATAACAAATTTAAATCAAACCTTTCTGAAAATTTGTTGTCCCCAAAAGGATTGGAACAGAAATATCAAAATAGTTTTTAAAATGCTGTTCTTGGTATATTCTTGATCCATTAGAATAATAAACTATCAGATTTCCAGGAATCCAAAGGAAAAGAAAGAAGTTCAAAATGACTGAGGGTTTTTATATGTACTTCCTTTTCCAAAACCAGTAATCTGCACATAGGCTGTAACAGATTTTGAAAATTTGGTTATACCAAACCTGAAAACTCAAACTGTTAATTATCAGAACTGATTCCTAGTGCTTGAACTTGAGTTCCCCCTGTTACAAAAATCAGCATCAACAGTGGTTGCCAGCATAAACTAGATTTTTGGGTTTCTCCCCTTCTCCCATATACCCATATCTGTGTACCCACTCGTAAACGAGGGGCATAAAACAGAAATGTATTAATTTGCTTTTCTGTTTTTCACATGATCTTAAAGGTACAATTACAGAAAGAAGTAAACGATGCTCAACAGAAACAGTAAGTAGGTAAGTAAATAATACTTAGATGAAAACTATACCACTGGAAGTGTTTACTTTTGATTTAGAGGATACCTTTTACATGCCACACACTAAGCTAGAATAGGGTGATGCACCTAGCTTACCTCTGAAGTCAGCCTTGCCACCTCCAGCATTACTAAGCCTGAGTCAGTGAATGGTGTAAACAGTGTAATTCTAGCCTCACTGAAGTTCACGGCAAAATTTTGATTGATTTCAGTAGGTAAGTACTTTTTCACACCACTCAGCAAGTCTCTGTGTGAGAACAGTGTTAAAGAGGTTCTGAGCAAACCCCTTTTCTAAGCTTTTCCCTTTCTTTTTAATATCCAACGCATGTCAGTCCAAAAGCAACAAGAACAGAACTGATTCAGAAGAGGTAATGAAATATGTCTCTTGTTTGTATCATACATGTTTGGAAAAGTTATGAGCCACACAGAAGGAAGATGAATTGCATGAGAATGGTAAAACAGATTCAGTTATCCATGCTGGTGAACTGTGGAAATGTTTGAAAACAGGACCATTTATAAGGGGCTCACTGTGAATTTTCACTTTGTTTTGGTCAAGTTTATTATATATATCCTTCTCACAAGTCAGATTTTTCATTACAATAATTCTGCAAAAAAGCTCATCATAAAATCTCTGCAGATGAGTTCTTTATATGTCTTATGTGGGTAAACACAAGTGAACAAATACAGATGTATATAGTGAATGTGGAAGAGAAAATCTAATTTTGATTTTCTCCTATGTAGCACAATGGAAATAATAACTATATAATTATTTTTCACATTTGCCTTCCCCACAAAAAAGAAACACATACATGCATACAGGCAGGGTATTAGTAATGTTAACACAGATCAGAAACTCTTTTTATGCCTTTTTCAACTTTTACATACATTAGAGACTTTCATATATTGATAGATAATTGATTTTTAATAATTTTTAAACATACTCCTTCTGATCCACTTTGAAATTTTGTGGAAAAGTAATGTGACTGTTCATTTATTTATACTTTGAAATATCCACAACATGCAATGGTTTTGGATTGCAATAACTGCATTCTAATGCTTCTTTTATGTTGCTTGCTGATGTCTAGAAGCTGATTCTTTTTATAGGATCAGAAATCATCTAATGGACTGAAATCAAGAGCTGACACTATTTTAGTTATATAAATATAATGATGAATCAATTATTCTTTAAAAAGTCTTGAATAATTAAGGGTATCCTTTGAGAGAGAAAAAAAGTAAATTACTGAAATTGGGGTATAAAAAAAGGAATATATTCCTTTTTAGATAATTTTTGTCTCATATTTTTACAGATATATAGATATGCCAGTAGCAATATAAATATGTTTTGTAAGATGTACCCTAATATTAGATCAAATAATGTTTCAGGAAACATAACTGATCTCTCTATTACTGCAGCATGCCAATACCTATCCTATTTCGTAACTCATGTTCAAAAACTAATGAAGAGGGAGTAGACCAGTTGCATGACTTGCCTGAATATTTGGCTGACTTGATTCATAGCTGTCAGGAGAGGTGGTTTTATTGATCTTTTTTAAAATTTCAGCCTCAAAGAACTGCTCAAGACTGCCTAAGATGTCAGAGTGTCAGGACAGAAACTAGAGCTGACATAATCTATCTTCTACCCTCATTTACCTACTCAAATGTTCATATAGCCTGAGAATAATATTAAGAAATTGTTATAATTTTGATTTGTATTATTTCTGTTAGTTTTTTAGTTAATTAGGTAGAACGTCAGTATGATTTAATTATTAGTTTATTGTCGCACAATTTTTATGTATCTAAGTATAAAATGGCAGTAAGCACCTTCATGAAGATGTCAGTGTCTTGTCACTGAATCAGCTCAATATTTCATTTCTCCATTATAAAATTATATTCCAGATTTTTTATATCTGTCCTTTCAAAAATTTATTTTGGAGTCAAGTCAGCTATCTTATACAGCAAGAGCTTTTTATGCTAGATTTATATTTAGTTCCTTTGATAACTGAGATGTAGAATGCCTAGTAAACCTAACATATGATGGGTGATTTAGGTCATGGTCTTGTTGCAAAAAATACTCCTTGAATCACTTTTGACAGTTTTATAAGCTACTTATATCAAAGCCATCAATGAAGCATGCCTCATTAATTGAGAGAACATCTATTGCCCTTCATATGTAAGCCTCAAAGAATTCAGATTTTTACTTCCTGCAATGGCATGAAGGTGCTCGTCTTTCTAACAAGTGTTACTCCAAAAGCAAATGATTCATACCCTTTCAGCAGCTTTCTGAGAAGTAATGTATATCTCATTTCAAAAAATATAATTAACTTTCCCTATTAGAAGGAAAACTGGGAAGAAACCTGACAATCATTCACCAGCTGAAAAAGAAAGGCTGAAGTGCACTCCAGAATAGGCCTTGGAGATGTATTTGTCATGTCAAGTATGGTCTGCAGACCTAGCTTTGGAAGGTGAGTCCAAACTTTATTGTGCTATGGGGACAGGACAATGTGGTTGCAGACCCAAGAGCTGAGAAGTCCTCCTAGATCCCACAGTCAAGGCTGGGAAGACAGCAGGAGTAGGTCCACTCTCTGTAAATATCCAGGGAAGATGAGGGTGTTCAAGGACTTGAAAATTCCTTCTGTTTCTTGTGTCATGAGGCTTGTCTTATCAACACATTAAACTTACTAGTTACAATAAAGGAAGTAGTATGTCTTTAATTTGTTTGAACTAATCCAATTTGTGCAAACCGGTATTTTCACTAGTATAGAATATAAGCATCATTGTTTCCAAGGAACCCTGGAAAATTAATCAAGGACAAATTTCAAGCAGGTGCATTCACAGCGTCACAATGGAACTGTAAATGGTAGTAACTTACTCCTGATATAATGCAAGGCATGCAGGCAGTGGGACATAGGAAGATGAGAGAAAGAAGAGAGGAAATCCCCCTTACTTACGTCACTTTTCTGAGCAGTCCTTTTTTTCCCAAATGTGTGGGTCAGATGTCAATTTGGAGCATTTTTACAGGGGACATGAAGAATCCTTGCCAGACAAAAGAGTTTGGCAAGGAAATCTCTCTGCATGGGACTTGATGACTCAATGACATGGTGTGTGAGCGTAAAGGAGACACCGCACAACTGCTGTACATCAGACATAGCTGGAAACAGTCACATGACAGAATCAACACAGAAAAACAAAAGACTACATTTGCCCCATAAGTGGTCCTTCAGGCTACCTTGATTTAGCCCTTTCCATTGCTTTTCTTGCTTCATCTTAGTCCAGAGACTACTAACAAATGAATCATGCTAATATAGTTATCCGCAGGCATTCTTAGAGTTTCAAAACCTAACCCTTTTCATGTGTAAAGACCAGTCTTGAGTTTGTACCCAGGTCTGAAAATTTAGGTTCACTTTGAAAAGGTTTACATGAAGAATACACCCTCTTAAATGTTTGAAAGACCATTATAGTTAGAAAATGAAATAGCAAGTTGTCTCAGTAGTGACTGTAGACGGTGTCCTTTCTTAAGAAAGAATTAAGAAGAATTATAGATTAATATAATGCTACATAATATAGTATAAATATAACATAAATGGGCTGGGGAAATTTATAAGATGATACTACCACTTTAATCAGGCATTTTCAAAAAGGCTTGAAAAGTAGGGAAAAACTGTTTTTTAATAAAATACACAACAGCATAAATCCAGAGGAATAGCTGGTAATCACCTCTCACTTTCTAAATGCAACCAAACCCCTAATTCCTGTAAGTTAAAGTGAATTGCATAGAAATAGCAAATATGACAGTAATAATTACTGAATTTTTATATTCAAAGAAAACTGGGAATTCATAAATATCAAATAGTGTCCTAACCATATATAGTGTGTGCTAGTTTTCAATAACTATAAATTTACTATGTCCAATTATCCATTATTTACCTATATTTGTCAGTATAAATAAACTCAAAAGTTGCAAACATTTATTAGAATTGAAACAATGCTGAAGATCTACTGTTTCTTTATAGTGAAGAGGTTGAACTGACTACTACACATTTTGCTCTTTCAGATAGGCACCCCAAATTTTTTTTGCATCTTGTATTCGAGACTGAAGGTAACAGAAAAGATTTTTGCCTTTGCGAAGCTGTATGCACCAAATCCCACCATTCTTTTCATATCCCAGGGTGGTATAATTGAAAGCTTTATAGATAAAAACACGGTATAAAGTATAAACATTAAAATTTTCAGTGGAAATAAAAAAGTTTCAAATCTGGTTCAAAACAGAAGTCCTCAGTATTACTGAATAAAGGTAAGAAAAGGTATAATAACGACTTAATATAAAAGTGAAATAAAACAATGCTAAAACTGTGGGAAACAGAACACAGTATGTTAACGTGATGCAGGGCAGAAGGTTGCGGTTTATGTAAATTATCATTTCTTTCTTATTTATAGAATTTGTTTACCATGATTAATGTAATATAAGGCTTGAAGGCCTTTCCCAGTCTTTTAAAAAGATGAGGCAGAAGGCTACGGCCATCAATAGCTATTTGATAACTAATGGGAATAATTTTTAAACTGAATTTTGACTGGGTAGAAGATCTGTCTGCCTCCATGTTTTCCAAAAACATCTCACCAAGCTCAAGGAAACAGACACCCAAGTGATGTGCTGAGGAGGCACCCAGAGCCTGCCCTGCAATGTGCTGTTTGGCCAGGCTTGGAAATGCTGACCTTCCCATTTGGAGGCTTGGCTCAAGTGGAAGATGTGGCCAAAAGATGTTACAGTTTTGAATGGTCAAAATGGGGAGGGGTGACAACGAGTGCTGAGACCTTTGAAACAATTGCTTCTGTAAGGAAGGGGGATTCCCTGCTTCTGGGCTCACTCTGAGCGGGAAAGTCTCTTAGAAACAAATGTAACTGGGGTTTGTCATTTTCCCTATAATTGAGGCTAACTCTCTAGACAAGCTTGGAGAAAGTCAGCCTTTCTTGCAGTGTCAGTCTGTAGCTGGTAAGCAAATTATTTCTTTAGAATTATTTTTTTGCTACCAATATATATTCCTTTAAGGAATTAGTACATTTTGTTCATACTTCAAGAATACGATCACCTGATAGAAAATAAACCTACTGCCTTGCCAAGGAAGTGTGAAGAGGTGTCCAGATCACACGCTCTCAGTTAACATTTATGAACATGAAAGCAGGTTGTAGTTCTTGTAAAACATTAAATGAAACTTGGGAAAGACATGCAAATTGAAGGCTAGTGGAGTCAAAGGCTAATACTATTAAAACAAGTATGTTTAGTACAGGAAAGTCTTTTTTAAAGATTTGAGTAGTGTAAATGTTTTTATATCTGTGAAGAATATGGTTGTGTCTTACTGCTGGAAGGAAGGAGTTACAGATTTAATAAAACATCATAAGCCAAGACAATTTTCTGTTAAGCCCTATGGAAAAAGGCTGTAGAAAATCGAAAGCAGTAGCTCTTCATAGAGTACTTTGCTTGAACTCTGGTAGCTTCGCCTCTGTTATGGATTACTTATCAAATCTATGAAAAGAGGAATCTCATGGAAAGCATTCCTTTCCTGCATAGATGGCTGCAAATCTGTTTTAATGGCAAAGAGAAGTGAGATGAGCAATTTTGCACCAACAGAGAGTGCTGGCTTCACATTGTCACAGGGTTTTACTTCAGGCTAAAAAACAACATGCAGGTGAGAAGTGCTTTTTCATTAAATGTCCCTGTCTTTTACCAAGATGATTCAAATCAGAAAGATGAAGATTAGTGGTGAGAATATAGAACTAGTATCACTCTGAACACTGATTTTTCTATCACCTTCTCTTTCTGATACTCACTTCCAAGTTTCCAGATATTAAGCAATGTCCAATTTGCACTGTCATCCTGGCTTACACACACACACACACACACACACACCCCTCTCAACATCTGAACTTGTTCAGTGCATAGAATGAAGGTCTAGAGGTTTATTAGATTTAATGGAAGAAACAGATGCTTCTGAGTGACAATAGTTTTAGCTCCATCATAAGAAACATGAAAAACACAGATGTTCTTCTCTTAATTCAATGGCTAAATTTGTATATTTTTAATCTGAGGACATATTTAATGGAATATACATACATCAAACACTTACCGGATTTGGACTGATGAAAAAAGCAGGGTAGGTCTGAATCTAAGAAAGTCCTTGAGTTTGATCTTTTAGGTGCTTCACAAACAATTGGCACATCAAGTTCATAATAAATAAACACATCAGAATTAAGTAGGAAAATGCTATTCTACATTTAATTAGAAACCTGTGCTTTACAGAGTTGGCTTAGTGTAAAATGTAAGACAGAAGTGTTGATCAGCTAGCAGGTAAATGCTCCCATGACCCTGTAATGAACACACTGCAGCTTTAAGCCTGGTCTCTTAAAGACTTCAGGAATATCTACAGGTCAGCTTTCAATGACTAATTCAAAGTGAAGGTGCTCAATTGTGTATGTATGTATTGAAATGTATTCAGATGAAAAATACATCTGAGAACAGGGATCTGGACGTGTTACAGAAGTGCAAGAAACTAACTCTGAGGAATACTGTATTCCTTGTACATTATTCACTCAAACGTAGTCAATATGAAATAGTGTTGCAACAGCCATTGTGCCAATATCCCACAAGTTACTGAAGAAATATTGTACCTAAGGTAGGTAATGGCAACTGAACATAGATTATATTTCATTTTGGTTTTGACTGTTTACCGTTACTCAAAAAAATCAGGTATTGACAAAGTTAGCTAATTCAAGTAAATTTTAACAAAAGAAAGACATTTTGCTTTGTATTTACCTGAAAAAATGTTTTATGTTTCTTCCACTATTGATAAATGGTATCTTGTTATTAAACAGCAAGTCAGAAATACCAAAAATTAGGTAGAATACTGGGAAAGTATTTAGCAAAATAATTATATTTTTAGTTATTCTCCTCCAGGAAATCATGTATGATATGAATTTGCTAGAGAAACTTGCATAAACCTTCTTGTAGAGATTAAACGTTCCTGTAGTTTCCACCACACTAATTGTGACTACGTTTTATGATGATAATAATATGTCTAATGCCACAGCAGATCAGATTGAGATTTTTTATTACTCATAAGACATCCTATACTTTCCAGAAGAGCTACTTTTCATAACCAATATGTCATCCACTCTCCCTAATTTGTTTGGACAAAATATCTTTCCACCTTTAAAATGCAATTCCCTACATGACTGACAATCTCTATTATGAAGTAAACCAGATGGAGGTTGTTCTGCCACCCATGAGTCTCTGTCTCCCCATCTATATTAACATTCAAAGCTTATGTGATGTTCATACTTGA
The DNA here is from genome assembly GCA_035590275.1 of Ibycter americanus. Lineage (NCBI taxonomy): Eukaryota > Metazoa > Chordata > Aves > Falconiformes > Falconidae > Ibycter > Ibycter americanus. The sequence continues at coordinate 78,484,805 of JAVJGI010000040.1, read as the reverse complement.
ATATCTGCATTAATCTGCGTAGCTTTGTAATGACACTTACAAGAAAGCAGTATCACTCCCGGTTTCAGTGCTGAAACTGAAAGCTTTCCATCTCAGAAGGCCCCATAGCAAGCCAGGACCAGAAATCGGTAAAGTGCTGTTTCCAATCTACTGCCGCTCCTTCACATGGAACAACATCCAGGCCTGTAAATGCCTTGGAGCTGACAGCAACAATTAGGACCTTGCAAAGCAGCCATCCTCTCTTTGATCTGGTATAGCTCTTGAAAGCTCCTTTTCTTGATAAATCAAACTTACATGAAAACACACCAATTTGTCTTGGGCATGTAGGCACGTTCTCCAAAGCTTTAAAGGCTCACAAGAGACAGATTGTACAGCTCCTGATCAGACAATCTGATGCAGAAAATTTCACCTTGGTGTAGTGCTGAGCCTCAGGTTTGGTTAGGTCTGGGAGCTCTGCATGAAAACATTTAATGGACTGGCAACCACTGATGTGAGCAGGAGCTAATTGCTGGTCTTGGTGGAACCAAAGGAATTTGAGGTGTTCATTTCTTTGCAGTGCCAAGGTATTGATTTGCAGATAATGGCAACAGAGGATATTTAAATAGAGTAATTTATTTTGCTTTACTTTAGCTCTCAGCTTTACAACAGGATGGTTAAATTATATCAGATGTAAATAGAAGTTAGATTGCTAACCTATTGAGTGTTCTGTCCTCTTTTTCTTATATGTGCTTAGAACATAAAATATTTTCTCATGGTTTAATCCCAACCATCAACTAAGTACCATGCAGCTGCTTGCTCACTCCCTTACCTGCCAGGGGGATGGGGAGGAAAATCAGAAAAAGGTAAAACCTGTGGGCTGAGATAAGAACAATTTAATAATTGAAATAAAGTAACAACAACAACAATAATTAATAATTATGAAGAGGAGAGGTAGAGAGGAATAAAACTCAAGGGGAAAAAAACCCCAAGTGATGCACAATCGAGTTGCTCACCACCTGCTGACCAATGCCCAGCCAGTCCCCCAAAGTGATCGGTGGCTCCCAGACAACTCTTCCAAGTTTATATACCGAGCACGATGTTCTATATTATGGAATACCTCTTTGGCCAGTTTGCATCAGCTGTCCTGGCTCTGCTCCCTCCTGGCTTCTTGCACACCTGCTCACTGGCAGAGCATGGGAAACTTGAAAAGTCCTTGATATAAAGTAAGCACTTAGCAACAACTAAAACATCAGTGTGCTATCAACATCAAGTTCATACTAAATCCAAAACACTGCCCTGTACCAGCTACTAAGAAAATTAACTCTACCCCAGCTGAAACCAGGACAATTTACAATTCTCAAAAGCTATTTCACTTTTGACTTCCTGAGTTGCTGGAATTTTCTCTTCATTTTCACTATTTTAGCAAGCCAGACACTCAGTTTTTAAAAGATGTCTTCTAATAATATATATTTCATCTGTGAGGACAATGACCTTGACCAACAGTGACAGGTGGGATATTCACTATCCAAGCTAAGTTCTGACGTGGCTGTCCTTAAACCTGAGAGAGTTTTCACAGTTTTCCTTTTCTTTAGCTCTCTACTGTCTTCCTTGTATCTGTAACTGTATCTAGTTGACTCAAATTTACTATGAAGTTGTTTTATTTTATCCACAGTAGCTGAAGAGGGGACTCAGGATTATTTAAGACTGAGAATGCTAGATGAAGTGTAAGTAGAAAGAACAGAAACGGTTTAATCACATAAACATGAAACTGGAGTTTGTGTCTGGCGTTAGTATAAGGGATTGCGTGTTCAAAGGCACATCTGCTTCTTTCTACCTTGCTGGACAGTTTAACTAAATATATCCTCTCTCCCTGCAAATCTGCAGTTACAAAACATTGAAAAGATGGCACTCTTAAGGATGACATGTTTAACTCCATTATCATCCAAATACCAGAAAGCTGCTTCTACAACATTAAGGTATGTTTAGACATTCTAAATCCACACATTTCTGCTGTGCTCTGTTAAACTCACCTCCTTTTGAAGGTGAGTGCAGCTTGTTAGAGACTGCAACAAGTATATTTTTCATGGGATTCTCTCAGTGTGAGTGCTGTAGGTAGTTCTGAATGAGAATTGGCAAAGGGGTTTAGACTTTCTGAAGGATCTTACATAAACATAAGATCTACAGTTTCAAGATGCAAAGGCTATTCAGCCCAAAGCCAAGTCATTCAGTACTGAAAAAATTGTTCCTGTGTAATTGGTTGACACTTAGTCTCTGAGTTGACCCAATCTCAATTAAAACTTCCAACTTTCTGCACGTGTGCTCTATTATGAATAAAATTAATATTAAACTCACTCTACACAGAAGGCTCTGCCTTGGCATTAGCCTGTGAAAAGTCCACTTCCATGGTCAGTTTTTATGGAGTAAAGGCAAAGCAGAAAAGTAATAGAAGGGAAAATCACTTGTTTTTCTGATGTGGTAGGAATGGAAGTAACAGCAAGAAAAGGACAAGAGTGAAATTAGAATCTCTGCAGAAGGGTAAGGGGCTGTAAGCGATCTTCAGTCTCCTACACAGGCAAGTCCTTTCCAGCAAACCTCTGTGGGTGAACTAGGTCAAAAGAGAACAGCAGACATTGTGGTAGAGGGTGCTCGATCATTACAGCTCAGCTTGATCAAATACAAAGCTAGTCTATAGGTAGGCGAGGGATGGTGCAGGCTGTTTCATTAGAGTACGTGGAAGAGTAGGGTTGATCCTGAAAGTACCTTGTGAGCTGTCAGTCTTAATCTAGTGTACAGTGACATGACATTTCAGTCTCATCTCCTGTCTGTATCAGTGCTACCAAGTTTTCTAAGAATGCAGCAAGTTATCTAATTGAGAAAAGGTCCATAGATTATATTTTTTTTGTGTTTAGTTTGCTTCTACTGAGAATTGTCAGGATCCTTTTACTAATACCTAGAGTGAAAGAACATAGAAGTCATCAACTTACTGGAAAACTTCAGGGCAGAATTTAAAGTGTTTCAGCAGTGATGTCATGTGTCACATACTATTAATAAACAAGCAAGTAGGCAATCATTACCTGTGATACATTTTGAAAAAAAACAATTCTCAGCCTCAGATTGTGAGGTGAACCTAATAATGAATACGTTAGACTTCCCAAATTGAGTATACATGGATTAATCTACAACAGTTGTGGGATGGATGGGAAAAAAAACCACCAAAAACCCCACGGTCAGAAAAGTTAGACATGTATTTTTTAAGAGAATGAAGGCTTCCAAAAGACTTGAACAGAGAATCACAGGATCAGGGAGAAAATTCCTGTGATTGCCATAGTTTTTAGTTCTTACATCAGAAATGAAAAACTACTGCATACATCCAGATACCACAAGCCGTATGTGATGTGTTTTGTATACAGAACAAACCCTGTATGCACAGAAAAAAAAAAAAAAATCCCACAACTCACAGATAACTTTACATTATTGGTTGCATGGCATCAGCTTGTTTATATGCAGTGGTGTGCCTTCCTTCTATTAGTTCATTGTTTGTAGGGTTTTTAAAAAGTTTTTAACCCTTGCATATAAAATCACATCAGCTCCATAACTTGAATGCACACACAGTTCCTCACCTGATACTTTGGAATTCCCTTCTCTTTCTTCCTATAGATTTTTCTTTATGAACAATCTATTTTCTAAATATACTCTGGAATTTACACTGACATATCATAGACCTTTTCCTGTGTTTAGTCATCCAACAAAAAGTACAAAGAAACTTAAATACCATGTGTTGCCAGGACTAGTTAAAAAAGAAAGAACAAAAGAGAAAAAAGGAAATGGTTAGTAAAAAAAAGAAGAGTACAGATGTTATGCCATGAAAATGTCTGCATCATTTGCTTAACTACCCTGTGTAAGACACACACCATTGTTTTTGGCTGATGCAAAACAACTCGGAAAGGTGTTCAATATTGCCAGAGACACAAGAGAAAAAAAAAGTCCATTAATGTGTGCTCATATGCTCTCTAGACTGTAAATTGAACATAAAAATTCAAATAAATTCTCTTCTCAGAAACAGGAAGAGGAAGAGTGGTTGAAAATGTTGTAGGTATTTTCTGTCACTGATGACCTATGCCCTTTTTTCTAACCTGTCTTGCCCTAGTACTTAATTCTGTTCTACCTCAATTTGCACATATAAACTTGCAGAAAATAAATATACCAAGGTCATGATCTCTGGAGGGCTCTCTCTTGGCTACATGACTGTGATGTTTTAGGAATACTAATGCTGTTTCCTCCCTCAACTCCATTTTTTCTTCCACTCAATTCTTCCTTTACCTTTTCTCCAACAGTTAGTATTGAGAGTTCATAAAACCACAGCATTGCCACTGCAGACATTGAAAACTGTGATCTAGACAACTGTCTTAAAAGCATGTAATAAAGGAATTAAATTTGGGTTCCTTTTAGCTGGCTTTTGGTGTTTAGATTTTCAGGATAGACCTGGCTTACTTTTTTGTTTACTGAAAGTGGTATTTCAGAAAATGGCTTTATACAGTATTTATGAATTGCATTGTGATGTTCAGCTCTTTTTTCTGTAAACCCTTCTGATGTTGTTGTTGTTAGAATGGGTGAGTTGAATAGTTTCACTGAAATATTTATGTGAAAATCCCATTTAAAAAATGCCCCATCATCTTCAATGCAGCCAGAGCTTCCACAGCTGTCCCGGTGCCACTGAACTGCAACTTCACATCCCCAAAGGCAGTGAGAGAAGCTCCCAGGCACTCTCACACACATTGACCCATGCAGCACTGGGGTGAGTCTGAAGTGGGTGCAGAAAGGCCATTCTAGATTACTGCCCGTCGTTCCTTAGGTGAAGTGCCGGAGACCTCCTGTCCTGGTCATTTCCTGACCCTCCTCACAGGTCAGCTGAGTGCTATTCTTCATATTTCTTGCAAGTGACCCATGTACTACCCTGGAAAAATTCTGTCGATGACTCTGTATATATAATCCAACAGAGAATATAAAGCGCATTAGAATGAGAACACCATCATGGATGTGTGTAGGAGAATTAGAAAACACACATAATAGACACATTCACCTCACTGTGATTTAATTTGTTTATTTTTCTCTTCACACAGTACACTGCTCTTCATTTTTTTTCTTTGTCCTTTTAAAGTGCACTTGGAAAGCAAGAGTGAGACATTCTTCTAGTGATTAAGAGGTAACCAGACAAAATTACCGATAAAAGTTTTTGAAAATATCTTCTGATTTCATACATCTCTGTTCTTGAGATCCAATTTAATATTCCTCAGAAGACCATGTTTTCAGAATCTTGAACACTTTTTCTCTTAAAGAGGCCTTAATATGGCTATTGGGTCCCCTCAAGGTGCTTTTACTTGTGCAAGAGGAAATGAAAGCGTTCAAAATCAAAGCAGAGAACAAAGACTAAGCTGTGATTCTCAGAGCTGCAGTTTGATTGTTGCTTCTGTCTGCCCAGGAAAAGAAGGACGCAGTGTCAGTCATTTTTCTAATACAAGGGGTTTTTTTCCATCCTGTGCATCTCTTTCAGATGTCTTGGCTACCGCAGACGTAGAATCTGTTTGCACTTAGAATTCTGTTGCCTTCATTTCACGGGAGTTAATGATTTGGTGTTGAGTGATTCTCACAGCTATATATCTGCTGACAATACCCCTCCTTGGTTTGCTGAGGAGGAATGTACGCCAGGCCAGATATAATCTGTTGCATACTGAGCTGAAGTCAGACTTCAGTAAATATTGTGCTACACAGTACAGTAATTTAAATTGTGGGTCAATCATGAAACCGCTTTTTCTTGTAAATAAGAGGTATATTTCTTGTAATTACATCTGTCAGTAATTTACTCTTCTGCACCCATAAACATTTAGATATTCTGAAACAAGAGAATGAAAATTTGCAATTTATGAGCAACCATGCATTTCAGAACAAAAAGCGAAGAGTTAAAGGATCAGATTATGAATTTTTTGCTAATACTGCAAAGTACTTATTTCTGGAAGTTAGTAGGTCTTCTCAGCTGAGTATATGCACACAGGGGTAGAACTTATGTTGTTTAAATAATGTCAGTCTGCCCCTGCAATTTTAAAGGTTATTATACAGCTAATAAAGACTAGTGAGTCATGATTTTACAGAAGTCTTTTGCTCTGCAGCTGACACTAACTTGCCAAGAGGAGCTTGATTAATTATAGCATTGTAAGATAATGCATTGTGAGCCCATACCAGGCAAATTACTCTTCACGGAGCACTGACAGTGTGTCTCTCTTCCACCTATGTAATTTATGCTAAGTGTAACAGTCACTGGAAACACACAGCCCCTGAAAATTAAAGCAGCAAAATAACAAACACAAAGCAGACTAGATTGCAAGCTTGAAACCATTTCTCATGGGCTGTAATTATAATCACACATCAGTCCTCCAGGCTAGACCACAGCCTCTAGAAGGAATAACGTGCCATGGAAAATCCAGTGCAAAACTTCATTATCTGTCACCTAGACTAAAACATACTTCACCCTATCTGATTGCCATTGTTTCCTTTCTCATATATTTAACAAAGGCAGAACAGTGCATAACTTGCAGCAGTCTTTCTATGTTGTGATCTGTGATACGTCTGCACTGGTTTCCAACAGCCTTTTACTGTGAGGCTTCCACTTTTAAAATAATAGGTAATGGGAACTGCTGTATTTTCATAAGTAAGAACATAAGAAGTTTCTGTAATTCAACATTAAAAAAACCCCAAAACCAAAAATAAAAACAACCCCCCAAATAACCAACCAAACAAAACAGGAAAGGTCTTGTTATGACATTTTATCATAATCTATTTTTCTAGCAAACCAGAATGACCTGCCCAATGCAAAAGGGAAGAGGGAAGCTCAGTATATTCAAAGCCAGTAAAATAACATTTGAAACTGCTAGAAATGAAAAAGGATCAGTCATCCCTGATTTCACTATTATTAAGAAACAATTTTGTCTTAGATGGCCTAATCAGGAGTACACCCTTGGGGGAAGCTGGTGTACTAATGGTTTTTGATAATGTATTATTTCCCTTCATGAATAACATCTGGATGCCAAGAACCAGACTGTTACTAGTCACAGGTAATAATTTGCTCAGGGTGAGGTGTCTGGAATATGGTAATTGAGCAGGAGGAAATTTTGCCTAAGATCATGAAACAACCATATCATCACTGGGCATCTACAGACTTTTCACCAGTGAACTCTTTTATAGTGAAAAGATCCAAAGCCTTCTGTAAAAGAAAGGCGGGGGGGGGAAGAGCAGACAAACAGAAAAAAATGCTAGATATGCTTTACAAATGAAAGATTGTTTTCTCAGATAAGAACACCCAGCAAAAGTGTAAAGGACCTGGAAAAAGATAACGTAACAAACAAAAAACCCCATCAGACATCCAAACAAGCAAAAAGACAGAGAAATGAGATTTTACTCTAAGCTTATCCAGTCTATCAGTGAGTTTATTGAAATTAATTTATCTCAGATTTTAGGCAATGGCTAAATTCTTTAACATGAAAATTAAAGAACTACAGTGCATTTAAAATCTTTCTGAACCCACCTCAATTGCCAAGCCACTTAGACTGTTTTGTGCTCCAGTGGCAACAGACATTATTCTAACAATGAGTACTTGCATTCCTAGGAGGTGTAACGGTCCATAGTGCCACTTGGAAGGAGAACCTAATGGAAATGTTTGAATGGATTAAATAATTTTTCTTAGTATTACAACCAAGCAAGCGGTCAATGGAAGCAAATATAAAAAAAATAATTCAATAAAATGTGGGCCTAACCGTTGCATGGAGATGAATTTCACAAACCACTCAATCCTTGCAGAGAAACAAGCAAGCTGCTTTCTAGAGGTTATGCTGTGGTAGTGGAGTTATATTCTTACATTCATTGTGTTCAGGTTATAGTCTCTAATTAATACATCATTGGTGATAAAGTGTCATGTAACATTATCAGTTGTAGATCACATTAATAAAACTATGCTTTTGCTAATGTAGACTGTTCCAGAAATCGAGATAAATTATCCCAGGAAAAGCATAAGGATTATGTGCTACGTGAGTGTATTCCATGGGTTTTTCTTAACTGACACAGCAGTGTTGGCAAGGTTTGTCATTAAAACCTCAGATATTTTTAACCTTGTGGAGAACTTCAGCTAACAGAGCTGAAATTTCCTATATTTTTTTTACCTGGGAATTTCAACACATATGATTCATAATAAAAATGGATAAGTAAAAAAAAAATAACTCAATATTTGAAGATATGCATGATTTCCTGGAACTGCCATGGTCTGGCAGCTGAAATTTGTCTCAGGCATAAACCTCACTGAATAATAATACACAGTCTTGTTTTAGGAAGAAAATGTTTTTGTCAAGGTCTGGGAATCTGAGAACTGTGGTCTATGCATACATATAATAATAGTTTTTGACGGTGCTTTAAGTGAAAATGACTGGCTCAGAAGCAACGTTAGCCTAGGAGTACAATTGGAAAGACAGCTAGTGAGAAATTTTCACATCACTGAATGTAAGAAGAATTTCTTTTTAGATGTTAGATATATATTTGGAGCAAGTGTGGATGTTCTTTCTTGCAGAACTACATGGCAAATTTTACTTGCAGACTAGTTTTATCGTGTTGCAGATAAAATTGCTATTGTGGCCATGTACTGGTCTCACTCAGAAGAAATTATTTACCTTTTATTCTTTTTAAGCAGGTCTCTGATAATAAGATATTTTTGTGACTCTGTGACCAGGTCATGCAAGAACGTGATAGTCAAGTTTTTGCTAAAAGGTATTGCGAACTTTCAGCTCATATGCACCTTTCTCCATGTTTCTCTCATTTCCATCAGCTCAGAGACTGACGGAACTGCATTTTGAATGTAGGAAGACAACATCTGGAGGAACAGGGAGTCTGGTAGGAGATTCAGCTACCATCTTCTTAGACAGGATATCTTAGCTGACTCCTAGCAGACGTGGAAAGGGAGATCCACTTGTACGGCTGTGTATGCTTTCTCAGAAGGGACTTGTATTTGCAAGTTGTGCAAAAGGCACCTTTGATGGCACCTTCGACTCCTATTGGTTTAAGTAGAGAAAGACAGCCAAAAAACTTTTAGGATTACTTCAATAAAATGAGCAAGTTTTTGTGAAGAAGAGAAAGAACGGGGTCACCAATATGACAAGTTATACACAAAGATGCCGTGAATCTCAGGGAAAAACTCTTCCACATACTTTAAATCCAGTCAACATCAAAACTTGATTTCTTGATTTATGAACAGCACATAATTAAAAGCAATCATTGAATAATATTTTCAAGATCAATATCTGCAATGCAAGAGAAAAACCACACCACAAGACTCTGACAAAACGTTAGTAAACACCACTTTCTAAGTACCCTCCTAGGACTAATCCCCTCAGGCTCTAACCCCACAGACACACTCGAAGTTGTGCGTTCCCTCCGTTCACACCCAGTCCCACAGCAGGTATGGGTCACAGGCCCCTATTCCTTCCCTGGAGAGGGCAGGCTGCCTCATTTACCCCACTTCCAAGGTCTACACAGGCTCTCCAGCCTGGCACCTACCCCTGCTGCTCCCCGGATCCCACCAACGCAGGTGCTGGTGAGAAAGCCCTGGTGTCCCCAGGTGCTGTGAGGGGGAGGTCCCGATGCTGCCCCACGCTGCCAGCAGTTGATGGTCATCTGAATATACCTTCACCATTGGTAAGTTCTTCAGGGTATTATCAGCTTTGGTACAAACGCTGCCACCGGTGCTGCACCAGTTTTGGGTGCTGCAGCCAGGCGGAGGGGCTGCCCCCTTGCTGCCCACTGCCACATGAGGCTCCCAGGCTGCTTGCACAGCTGTCAGGGGGATGGGCATTAGAGAGAGATGGGAGAAAAAGGTAGAGGGCAGCTTATCTGAAGGGGAGTGAAACTGCTCACTCCCAAAGCAGAGGAAAAACAATAGCAAGAAAACATGAGCCAGGAGTCTCCAAATTTTCATTCACCCAGCAGGCTTCTAACCTGCCACAGGTTTTCACTATTGTCTGCATCCTTGCCATGAGACATCCTTGGATAATCCTGTGACTCTTTTTCTGTAAATAAATGGTTCAAGGTGAGTAAAGTTGGTAGGGACTCAACCTCTGACAACCTGTCTTTTGGGACAGGTTGTAAAGACTTGCCATGTGCATTTGGTAAGAGATATATATGCTGCCAACACATCAGTGGCAAATAAAAAATAGTAATTCTGCATGACTACCTTAACTTACAGTGACATTAATTAAAATTACCCTGTAAGTTAAGAAACTTTAAAACCTATCTCTTGTATACTCTCATGAAGTAAACAGTTTACAAAGGCAGCATACTCTGATTTAGCAGTTTCATCCTAGATACTGCAGGCAGATGGAGGCATCAGCTATAAAGAATTTTCACAGCCTTGCTTTACAATTACTTTGAAATCTTAGACAACAGTAACACCAAAAGAAAGATACAGAAATTATCCACATTTGTTACAAGGCTGGGTTAATTCTATCTCTATGATACACTGTATCATAAGATACAAAGTTATCTTTCTACCCAGGGATGTCACACTCACACACCCCACCCCCAAAAAAAGTCAGCGGACAATCTGTCTTTTTTAATACAGGATTTTAAATTATTTTTTTATCATCTGATTTTATTTAAATAAGCTAGTATATATTGTCTGTTCTGTTCTGTTCTGTTCTGTTCTGTTCTGTTCTTGGGAGTCTTCTGCCTTTAATTGGAAAAAGATCTACACATTCAAAACAGAGAAATGATGAAGAAATCAAATACCAAAAAAGTCAAATAGCCTGTGCACAGTGCCAAAGAAGCAGGGTGTTTGCTGTTTCCATCTGCTGGTTAATATGTTACAAATGCACCAATATCTTCTGGATAATGTAATAGATGTATACATTACAATATATAACAAACATATTATGAAGCCTGATGGCGATGCCCATCCTTATATTTTGCTCTTCCCCTTTGTTTCCTCTGGTTCTTCAAAGTGCAGGCTTTGTCCTGTCTTTCTCAATTTCTGCAGGTTCTTTGGGGCATAAAAGCCCTTCTCCTCCTTCCCCAAGCCAGATGCTCACATCAGCCTCGCTTCTACCTCACATCAAGGTAATACACAGTTATGCACCATCCTTCTGCGAATCCTTTTCTTCAGGGAAGAACAGAGTTTGTTGTGTAGCTCTGAAAGGGACGCAGATTTCGGGGCTGGGGACCAGGGACATGCTGCAGCTGCACATGCAGTGCAATTTAGATGTTGTCTGGTTGTTCCAGAATTTGGAATGAAAAGCCCAAACAATCTCTAAATTCTTTCCAGAAAGAGTGGCTTTACTTGGTTGCTGTTCTAAGAGCCCAGCAAAAAGTCCATTTAACCACTGAAAAGGAATAAACAAGGGATATTTACCTAAGGACTTCAGCATAACTATATTGCTACAGTTCTGGTTGGCCTTGATGATCTCAAAGGTCTTTTCCAACCTAAATGGTTCTATAATTCTATGATTCCAAATTTTAAAAGGCTGCAGGTGCACTTCAATAGCCATCATTAATCTAATAAAAAAAACCAAAATATTTTTCAGTTATGTATACGCTATAATTTTGAGTGATACCTGGCCACTTAGAGTTCATGTCTATGTGGAGGAAAACCTATTAATATTTCTTGTCACCTGTCAATCTCATACACTTACATGTATATACACAAACACACACCACTAATGTCTATTCTGTTTGAGAAATAACATATATTTGGGCACTATAACTAAAATGTTTACACTTAGCTGTTTTCAATAAAGATTAAAAACAGCCAAGCAAACTGAAATTTTCCCCAAAGTTACCCATCAGCATAAGGATGCAGTACCGATGCATACTATGCCAATTACATCCAGTGACAGCTAAAAAGCTGAGATAAACTTCACATTTATTTCAAGTTTTTTTCATGTTTTCAAGAGTTTGTTTCTGGTTTACTGCAAGCCATGATAGTAAGCTAATACATGGACATTTAAAGTGTTTATTTCTTAAATGTTTGTTGACCCTTGTTGAAAAACGAAGTATAACATAAACAAATTTAGGCATATGAATTCATTATGAATTTCACAGTGACAATTACGCCTGGCAGATTATGCTACTAACTTTATTTTCCATCATGCTTTTTTGAAATTTGGCCAATAGATTTTGTAATTGAAGGCTTTAAAAGAAGAGCTCAAGTTTTTATCTGTTTCTTCAGACTTTGAATTAAAAAAAAAAAAGATAGGATCTGTTTAGGTTATTTTTCTATGCTACTGTAAATTTGTTTTATAGAAACTACAATATAGTCTTGTATAAGTAGTGCAGTTCACTTTTATATAAGTAAACAGAATTCTATTGCATCAGTTTCTATATTTCATCTAGGATACCTTTTCTTCCATCTAACAAATTTCATTTGGAGTTTTTGTTTTCTCAGGGGACTAGAGACTGTTTAAACAGGCTTTCCAGGTTTTTACCCTTTGCTTTTAGTTCTCTTGCCTTTAAATCTACACAAAAATTGCGTCTTATTCATTGATATTCTTGCAATCTTTGGCTTTTCATTCATTTATTCAGATAATTGTTTTGTTCTGTTTGTATATGTCTTATGTTCTTTTCACTTGTTCTTTTTCATGTAGCAAGTATACTTAATGATTTCATAGTCCATGCCCAGTCCATTTGTAGACATGCAATAACATGTCACTGTCATATGAATATATTCACACGTAGATCTCAAAGACTTTTGCATTCGTTCTAAGACCTTCTGGGAAGCCCTCTTTGGCACCTGCCCCATCTGTCTAATACTGTAGAATTGCATACCATATAATTCAGCCAATTCTATAATTCTTTGGATGAGTGTATATCTCATACATACACTTACCTGGATTTTTGAGTTTTACATGCTGTGCAGTTGAGGTTAAAAAACAGTTGTAATGTTCCCAGCTCATTGAAGCTGATGTGTTTTCAGCTGGGGAAGAAATAGGGAGACCCTTGTCTTATAGTAACAAATACAAGGAGGCTGGTGTTTAGCTGGTCTTGAGACGGATCTGCCCCACCTTTCATCCACGAATAAGCAAACCTAAAGACCATCAAAAAGCTCCATTCACTAAAGGTCTGTTTGATTAGATGGCAAACAAATAGGAGAATAAATCATTTTTTCACCAGAGAAAGCCTTGATTCTTCTAGCAAAAGAGAGCTAAGAAAAGATTTAAAAATCCTGCTCCTTGCCTACTGTACACGTACAAGGATATGAGTCTTTTCTTCTTCCTTGCTCTCCAGAACAGTCATTCTTGAGCTCTTCCTGGCTTAATTGTCCCCTTCTGGGTGCCAGCAGAGTTTAATCCTCAGCATGACCTCTAAGACTTGTTTGCAGATCTCTTTCTTGAATTAGGAAAGCCTCCTGTTCTTTCCAGACTTTTTCTAGCAGTTGTGAGATGTTCGCAAAATGTCTTTCTGCCAGCCCAAAGTTCCTCCAGTGGTGCATGCTCAGTACAACTTCCCAAAGAAGGGCATTTTCTCCCCTCCAGCTTCTTCCTGACCCAAAAAATGCCAGGTGTGACAACTGCAGGCCATATGAAGCTGAACTGGAAAAGGACGTCTTGCAGTACCCTTACAGGTCTGCAGATGCTACTCAACACTCGTCCTATGGGATCATCAGAAGGACCCCCCACAGCTGTGTGTAATGTGGGGTCCTCTATGCTGGCTGCTTTGCTCTACATATTTTCACTGTTTTCTAATGTAGTCAGAGCCACATGGCAATATACAATATTACTTAATAAATGGTAAATAAGCAAGTTAAAATTGTTATGCCATCATCATACTGAACAGAAGACAGAAAACCATTTTCTCCTAATACTACTGTACTTTCACCCATAGTCTCTCTCTGGTCTTTGTGTTTATTTTTCCCTTATAGTTTGTTTTCTTCTGTCTTCGAGAAACTTTTGCAGTTCTTTTGTCTTTTGTATGTATTAACAATAATAAATTGCACTTTAAATCTATCCAGTAAGCCAAAATGTGTCTCTGACTTTAGCACTGTTAGCTGTGTAGTTTTTCCTCTGGCTTTGAAAAAGGGTCTGGTCCTGGAGGTGCACTGGAATTGTTAGATCCTTGAGCTGTGAATGTGATTTGTAGAGGAGCTTTCTCCAGAGGCTTTGTCTCCTCTCTCTCAGACTATGGCATCTTCTAAAATGGTACAGTATGTTTGACCAGCTGTGTCAATCAAAGTCCACCCTTCACTCCAGGGGTGGTGAATGCTTCCTCTAAATGGGTTATAAAGAACTTTGTTTATGAGTCCAGAGTCTCAGGATGCTTCCATATCATTACAATTTGCAGAAAATATTTTCTAATCCAGTATTAAGAAAGACGGTGTTAGAGAGCTCTTAGTCACACATGTCTTGAAAGGATAATTTCAAGTGAATTCATAAGGTTAGCAGGTGTCTTCTCACCTATGTATCCACTTAGTGCCGGGCAAGGTTTAGTCTGGAGACTAACAGAGAAGCTGTCACCTAACAGACATGATTTGGGATTATTGTCTGTTCAGAATTATGTTATCCATTTTTATTTCTCTCTCCACATTCTTATTTACAGCATGGACTGCAAGTAGTATGACTGAAATATTTCCATGCCCTGTAAAATTAAAAGATGGAAGACTATTGAAAAAAAGACATTTTCTTGCAAAATATCAGGATCTCAGTCTTTAGAAAGCCTGAAAATAAGGTGAACTAATAATTTACAAAAAATAATTGACTTGCTGAATTTTGTACAATTTTAGAGATAAACACAAATCTCTACAATATGCTCAATAATATACATTATTCACTGACTACTTCACAAAACATTTTTTACTGTAGAGAATATTCAAATCAAATTGCAGTCATTACTATTGTGTGTGCAATTAAGACTGCTTAAATTTATATTATGTATGTTATAAAAAATGTGTATTGCATTTTATTGCAATATTCCCAGTTCACAGTCCTGATTGGTTAATGTAAGATAAATATAATCCAGAAGGAGACACAAAGTTCCTAATCTTTGGGATGGGTCAAATTGCCAATTTTATAGTTCAACATAAAAGGTGAAATTATCATAGAAGCAGTATTTGTGCATGCTAGTTGTTACCTTTGTGTACATGAACAGTAGTTGAAAGTTCATGGGAAGAAAAAGAGAATACTGAGAATTCAGATTTTTTTTCAAGATGGAAATCAAAATAAAATCAAGTTTTGCAATTCAGTTCTCTTGAATTGCCTGTGTGTAATATTTATTGCACTTCCTACACAAATGGGCGAGCTGAAACAAAGGTCCTTTTTTAGGGTCACATATAAATCCTTAACACTGCTGGGAAGAGAAATGCTGGTTTTCTCTCATTTCTAACTAGAAATTCTGAAGAAATGTGCCAAGTGAAGACTTAGACATATGACTTAAGAGATATGTCTGTTAAAGGATAAATTATTAGATTATTAAAACTACTAAGGAGGTTATGGGTAAATTAGATAAGTACATAGGTATAACAAAATTTGCAAGCAAAGCTTGATTGCAGAGTCCCACAGTGTCCATTCCTTCTGTAGACATGCAAAGCTGTGACTTCTTACGTGTCATGTCAGAAGAATTAACATAATTATTGCACAACCAAGTTGGTATACACATGGGTGATAAAGGTCTAACAATGTTTTAAACTTCTTATAAATTATTTTTTGCTGGAGTACTTCACAACTACATTTTTAAGTGTCATCTGAAGAGTTAAATAAGAATGTATATTTGAAAAAATCATCTTTCACTGAGCCGAGTCACTGTCCTAAACAAGTTGTTCCCCATGAATCACATGCAAATACAGCGTGCATACAGAATACACTTTGCTATATTGCTGGTCTTGCCCATTTCCTTATTATGCACTAAGTCGGTGTTAGGAACTATTTTAAGAACATTGTGCTATAACCAGAACTTGCTCTTAGGCATGTCAGTGCCCAATGTCCATCACCTGAAGGGCAAAACCCTTGCTCCCTAATGAAGGCTTTTCCCTTGAATGACGCATTTGGATTCCCTGTTCTGGGAAAAATCACCAGTCTTTATGTCAAATCAAAAAAGCGCCATCATTTGGGAGGGGGAAGGAGGCTATAAAAATGCCACGGAGAGCAGTGGGATAGTGTTTAACCTATTGAACAGAGCTACCTTGTCTGCTTTGAAATTTCAGCAGCAATTCTAAGTCTCTTGCTAGATTTGTGCTATATCACAAACTACCAGTACTAAAATAAAACCACTATGGAATTACTAGATATTCTTTGTGCTTTCTGTAGCCTTTCATGTTATATCTGGATTACAGAACTCAATGCATGCATTACTGTCTTGGGATAAGAGCCTGGCATGCAGGTTATTTCCTGCACCCCAGTCTCCACGGGAGGAAAACAGCCCAGTCCTGTTGCGGGTAGGAACGACAATGTGCTGCTTTAACACATGTCCACGCTGGATAAACCTGAGACAATTCCCCTTTATAACAGGGCCCCCTTTAGGAGATAAATGATGACATGAAGCCTCCTCTCTGCTACCAAAGTTGTTCCCGTTGCCCAGACTGCATAAATGTGACTGTCAGTGTCAGACTCCAGCACACTGATGGCATGTAAGCTCAGAGTTAGCAATTTAGGCTAAAGCATTCATTCATCTTTAGACAAGGAGAGAAGCACTTCTTTCCCTTCTCTAGTGAACATTTCTATAATTAGTATAAAGAGGAACACCTGCAATTGTAATGCTAAAACTGTTGTATCATAGCAAACAAAAAGGTGGTCTAGCTAATGACATACCAGTCTTGTGCTGATGATGTCTGTTCCTTCATTAAGGTAAGGCAGTCACTTGCTGTTATGTTTTAAATGGAGATTTTCTTTCACATCTCCAGGTGACAATGCACAGCTGCAGTGCAGGCAAGAATGGTTGCACTGAAATGGACGGGTTTTGTCTCTTAACTTCAGGTAAACTAGTGTTTCATCCTCCCTCTTTGATTTGGTTCATTGCAGTGTGGAATACTACCTAGACCATCTTTATACTGATAAGACAAAATTATCATCTTAAAAGCTGCCTTTCCATTTAAGGGGGTTGACACATATACTGCGATGACCACAAAAGTCCTTAGCCACTGTGATGGGGTAGCAGATGGAAGGAAGATTTGACCAAACCCAACAAAAGAATGAACATAAAACACTTCTTAAAATTAAATTAGTTCAAAATCTATGCTTGAGTTGCAAAAGTACAAATACTTGCCTAGTTTTATTAAATTTGAGTATTTCTGAACTCATCATGTGAAAAAAGCATAAACCTGCACATTAAAGTTTTACGATATCTGAGTTATTAAATGCTTAAAAAATGTGCTTTATAATAAAAGCACCACCACAGTCCAGCCTTCAGCAACATGCATACTGCTGCTGTAATATCTATCAACTTACTGAAAATTGTGGTGGTCTGAATTTTCTTGGTATTGCGAAACAGAAGTAATCTGCAAATTTATTTCCAACAGCACCCACGCTCTTGATGTTTCATCTTTTCATTATACATGAGATCTTAGTCTGGAAAATACTAGGACAATATATTTATTAGTCTTTTAATTATATTTTGTGAAGATGTTTGATATCAAGAGAGGAGCAAAGCCTGCTTCCACTGTCAGCATCCCTAAGTGTATCAAGGCTTTTAGAACTTCTGCTGTAATATATGTCAACAGGTCCATAAAGAGAAAAAGAGTTGTCATGCAGTTGCACTTTCATCATTACTTCCTTGCTTCTCTTTCTAGTTCTCTTCCATTTGTCTGATTCCAAAGTGTAAAAATGTGCTAATATACTGACACTAGACACACACAAACACACAAATATTATCTAGGAAAATCAGCCTGCAAATCTATAAGCATTACAGGCGATAGAGGATATCCATAATAACTGTTCTATGCCCCCAATGCTTGAAGGTAATATATGTGTTCTCACAAAAAAACCCCCCGCACCTTTTATGATGCTAATTTATGCCTCTATTTCATCATTTTGACATGTTTTCTTTCTTTTCCTACTATTTTGTTGATGTAGTGCATTTTTTCCTTAGTTCCTTTCTTTATGTTTTTAATTTTTTTGAAGATGAGATGGGGAGATACTACTATTCCTTCAGGTTTATACAAATGGAAAATGGGAAAATCAGATACATGTTATGAGATAGTAAAGGATCTTTAGGAATACAAAAGGATTTAAGAGCACAACTCTTTTAAAAACTTAATCCTCAAAAATTATTTTAAATAATTAGTGTGTTAATGCATGAAAAGCAGATTATACAAAATTAGGCCAACACACAGCTGCAGTGCTGATAATAGCATGCTGGGCTGACATGACTGTGATTTATGTAGCTATACCCTGCTCTATGGCCCTCAGCTCTCCCACAGTCTTGCAGACCAGGCGGTGCAGGATATGGTAAGTAAAAGCTGAATAAAGACCCCACTCAAAGCAGAAGCAACTAAAACAGGGATGCTAGCACTTTAGGGAAACTTCACCAGCTTTAACTGTAATTTTTTGCCTTGATCTGGCTTCTGTTTCTTCTTCTGTGCTCCTTTCATACTCCCTTCCTTAATATTATGCTCATCTCTCTCCTGTCCTCTTCATCTCCTTCCCTACAATATCTGTCTCTCTATCACTCCCACTCCTTTCCTTCCTTCCCAGTGACACACTCTAATTAAACTCCTCTCACCTAAATTTTGGGAAGTGCTCCTAAAAAGGTAGCATCTCTTCCCTAACATTTTCCTCCTCCTGTCTACTTTGATATCAAGCTATGTGAGACTTTGGTTGTGCATTACTTAATGTGTACATTGACAACCACAGGGAGGTGATGTCACAATAAGCCTGATTAATACCTCTGCAGCAGCAATAAATTGGTTCTTTACTATTAAAATACATATGAGGGACAGAAAGGCTAAACAGGTGGCTGAGGAGAAACACTAGAAAATATAATTGGGAGAGGCTACCCTGGAAGGGAAAAAAACACACACCCCAAAAAACCACCCAACTCCCAAATGAAACACCTAAAGCATTACAGAACGGAGATGGTTATCATTTCCTTTTTGCTCTATCCTGTTTGATGAGCTTTTATGGTTGGGAGTGATTACAGAAGAAGATTCAGAAACATAAATAAATCTTCAGAAAAAAATGAACTTAGCCTCAGATTACTTCTGAATTGTTTCTCCTTTGATGAGGTGTATGTTCTTGCATTAAATCAGCTGTGTTTACATGGACCTTCTTGAAATCACATAATTCTTTTCATCTCCAGGACAAACCAAATAATTTTTTTGTTGTATATTATGAGTACTTATAAAACCATGAAAAGACTCCCGTTTTCATTTTGTTTGGGATATTTTTTTTCTTTCTACTGAGTTAAATTAATTAAAAAACCCTTGCATTCAGTCAGAGCATTTAATCTGTAATGAATCCAGCTTTAAATTCCGTGTATAAGAAAACAATTTTAGAAGATCATAAGGCTTGGTCTTAATTGCAATGTTTTGTCTAGAATAGTAAAAAATATGGTTTTTTACTTCAATAGATTAATTTTTAAAAACCAGACTTTTTTTATATTTTGCAAACAATATCATGGAAGCAGAAGAGTCACAATATGTATAATGGAAGCATTATAGATAGCATTGCAGCCTCTGTTAAGACCATGAAGGATTTTGCATCCAGAAAACATTAGGTTAATTCAGGTTTATTGAAGGCACTATTGATGGGAAAACAGAAAATAGAGATATTTAAATTGCTAAATGTTTGAGAAAATTTTTCTCAGTAGATTTTGGCTTTTATTTGCAGCATACAGAACAATTCTCACCACTCCCACCTCCGTCACTCCCCTGTTCCTTCATTTCTTCTTCTGAATTGTCTCGATGAAACGCCTATTGTCACAGCCTGCAGTGCCCAGGCTGGGCCACGCAATGGGCCACAAAAAGAATTATGAAGTGGTTACCATCAGCGAGGCAACAGCAAGTAGCTACCTGTACCCCAGGCTTTTGTGACTTGAATTATAGATTATCAGTGTTTGGACACCTCCAATTAAAAAGTAATGATTTCACATTATTTTCCACTTTGATTTGCCTTCATGTTCTAGTTATTTTTCTCTAATATGTGCCAGAGAAACACTTTTTCCCTTTCATTGAAATATTTTGTCATCTCATTGATTTCTGTCTTCGATATTAAAGCTGCTGTACTGGACAACAGTGCTACGTTATAGACCCAGATTCTATAGGGTGAACACTTTGTATGGTCAGGAACATATTCTCGGTGCAAAATTAGAAGAATCAGGATTATATTTGAAGTTGTAATGTTTTCCAAACTCCAGTAAGTTATCTTAGAAAACTAAAGCATACAGTATCAAGCAAAACTTTTTTTCATGTTTCCTTACTGAACAATGCAAAAGGAACAGTAAGTTTTATTCTAACTTCTGAGACCCCAGTAGTAACAGAGCTATTATGCAGAGCTATCTAGAAGTCATTTACAGTCCTCACAGGGGGTCTATCTGCAGCCTTAATTTCAGATCTGGGGCTTGCTGTATCATTTTATGCCTCTTAGATGATCTTCTCAAAACTCAAAACAAAGAAACTTTTGCAGAAAGAATAAGTTGTAACATATTTGGGGAATGATTGCTGTTCCTGGGGTTTGTGTTCTAGGGAGTTTAGGGGAAATTGTTATTACATTATGTTAGTTACAGATTGTGCATGTAAAATTTGACTGAAAACTAGTGTTTGGATGGCTTTTAAAATGGTTGTAGGCATTTTACTTAAACACTCTGTCTGAGGACAGAACTTTGAGCTTTAACAATAGAAACAAATGTATTGACGTAAAAATCCCCAGCACATTTGAAAAACCTTTCTTTGTGGGATCTCTTTTCCCCGAAAAATATTCCTTTCACCTTTTAAACTAACTTTGCTACAAAAAAAAAAAACAAACCAACAAAAAACATTACACA
This sequence comes from Ibycter americanus, assembly GCA_035590275.1. Taxonomy (NCBI): domain Eukaryota; kingdom Metazoa; phylum Chordata; class Aves; order Falconiformes; family Falconidae; genus Ibycter; species Ibycter americanus. Next base: position 78,463,838 of record JAVJGI010000040.1, on the reverse strand, counting down.
TTGTTTTGTTTGGTCCTTTCTTAACAGTAGTGACATGATGAATATAGTGGGGTTGTTGTTTATTATCATGTTGGTATGTAATAACAAACAGGTTTGTTTTAGTTCAGAATAGCTTATTGTTCTTCTTTAAAGAGCTTACAAAGTAAATAAGCTGAAGTGAAAAGGGAGAAATTAGTATAACCAGCCAGGATGTGTCTGTTTGCAAACAAATTCACAATGATTTTAATGGTACAGAATACATAAATGAAAGTATTTAAGAAATACAAAGGGATGTAAAACCAGAAGAAAGCATCTTGGACACACACATGGTTGCAGTTAAAGCTGTAATGGGAAAGAGTAAATCAATTAGACTTGGTTTCTTTTGTAACAAAACAATAAAAATTAGTTTTATCCTGAATCAATTCCTTGAGACAAGCAATTTATACATAGGCACGTCAAGAAACACATTTCTAGTATGTTTACATCAACACCTGGAGTTTCTTTCTCTTTTTCTTTCTCTTTTTTTTACCTTTCTTATAAGTCTCTAGGTGAGTACATTTACAAGGATTCTAGACAATATATATATATTTTTTTTTTAGATGGGAATTAAATTAATGTTCAAATACAAACCTATGTAGATATATGTTGTATACATATAAAAATACTTCTTCAATTCAAAACGCTGATTGAACCAGTATCTGAATAAAGTAGGCAAGACTTAGTTTCCGTGTGTATCGCCAAACAGATTCATGTACTTTGAATATTTCAGAGAGCTGCTCTAACTTTGCTAAAAATGACACTTGTTAGTTAGCCCATGGTAACACCATAATTTAATGTACTGCTTTAGTAAGGCATTTGGCCCTGGCTGCAGGTGGAGGACTTCATGGCAGTTCTGTGGCAGAAGTCCTTCTGTTCTGGGTTGCCATAGGGCTATGTATATATAGGGATGTGTCTGTGCCTCCTGAGATTGTGCCCATACCTTGTGCCACTCACGCCCAGCTCTCCCCAGCCGTATGACAGCACTTCGGTTGCCTGTCCAACACAGAGGTCACATTCTCACTGCTCAGATTTAGGAGCTGCCTTTGGTAATCTGTCTGATTTTCTCCACTGACTACACCATGCATCTCCACAACTTTTAGGAGCCAAAATTGGCAATATGAATGTTTCCCTTGCTCGGCTCTCTGTCTTTCAAACAAGGCTACTTTCCTTGGCATTTCTAGGAACATGGATCTCAAGCCCGAAAAGTAGCATTTGGTTTCTTCCTCTTGCTCACCTCTTCAGTGGTAACAGATTTTTCTTCTGAATTTTTGAGCAAAGCCTAGAATTTCCAGTAACAGAGCAAGGGGAAATTAGAGCCAGATGGTGGCAAGTTAAAAAAAATATTTGACTTCTACAGAATACTTTTTATTGGATACATAGAGATTTTCTTCTAATTTTTCTGCCATTGTTACATGGTAATCTTAAAACTCCAGCCAGACACCAGTAAGCAGTGGAAAGCATAAACAGTAAACAAATAACTTTTTAAAGTTATTTACCAGATGAAAGGTACAATTTTTATTCTAAGTCTTGTTCTTCTCGAAACAAAATAAATAAAAAAATACTAATAAACTTTTTTTTTTATTATTATGTGTAGTTACTGCACTGTTAGATCTTTTTCAAATGTGCTAGTGCTTTATGAAAACACGTTTTTACCCCAAAAAACATAGTCACATGCCATAAAGTATAATAAACAGGGTTTAGAAATGTTTGGTTTTTTATTTTGTTCTTTTCAAGGAATTGGTTCCTTGGGGTTTTTTTCATCATTTTGTAATATGTAATGATGAAAGTAATTTTATTTAAAATAACTTATGTATGCTTTCCCCTCTCAAGTTCTGGTATTAAAAAGATGTAGAATAACTAAGTTTTTTTCATAGTGACAGTGCAAGAACAGATATACTGACTAGTCTATGGGAACATTAAAATAGATTTTCTAATTTTAAGTCAATACAATTAATGCAAGGCTTAAATTGCCATTATAAATCAGAAGATGACACAGAAGTAAAACATATTCTCTTCAAGAGTGATACTTCAGAACAACTTTCCCTAAAGCACACTTAATGTTGAAAATGACCATTTCTCAATTAAGCTGACAGCAGATTATAAAGGTTCATTATGCATAACAGGGATATTTTTTTTAAACCCTGCATAAGTGGAAAGAAACCTTTGAAGAATAATTTACACATTAAAACAAAGGACTTAAAGAGATTGCCTGGTGTTAATTGGAAAAAGAACAGTCAATTATAAGACCAAAAATGGTTTTAGGCGAGGAAACTATAAATCAGTTTTTTTCAGTGGAGTTAGAATACTCCAGGACCCCAAACTTTATGTATGCTTTGTAGTGGTACTTACCAAGAACCTGTGGACTCAAAGCTGAAGCAAAAATTATTTGGGTACAGCTATTATTAATTTATAGAATAAATGATAAGCTGAGCATAAAGTTATAGAGCTCTGTTAGGAAAAAGATAAAACTTCAGACATTGTACATTGTATCAAAACCCCACGTTTCTCTCCATCTTTCTCATATGTACTGCTGTAATTTTTAGTCATCATCATATATCATGATTAACAAGTTTAGTCTGGAAATATTAAAAAGCCCTCACTTTGCTTACTTGTTAATTTTAATGAAAATATAAGGATTTGTACTAATTAAAAACATTTCCAATTAGTGTACACGAATTTTGGGAATATAACTCCTCATGCAAAGTATCCAAGATTTTTGTTTTATTATATATGAACAGTTCGACATACCCGTGTGACATGTAGTCTGTCCAGAGTTTTCCCAACTTTTTGTTCCTATTTCATGTACTTCTGACCAATATGCATGACAGTAGCATTGTCTTGCCTCCTGTGCTTTTTGATGTTGACTCTTGTAATGCCCTGACAGGCTTTTGGGCAAGGGGGAAGATTTCTTTTGTTTTGGCTTTGTACTCCAAGTTTTAATGTTACAGCGATGCTATGAACATGAGGCTCTTGCACTGCTATGACACCTCCCACAGCTTGTTGTGCTCAGCATACTTTCTGTAAGGGGGAACTTTGATAGATTGATCTGATCCATTATGAAAACCGATACTCTTAAGCTATATGTGTTTTGAGTTTGTTCATACATTTTCTATTTGTTCCGTCCTGATATGGAGTTGTAAAAAACATCCAGGCTTTACAATTTGTAATTTAGATTTTGATATTTGAGAAAGTTGTTGAGTTTTCAGTTTTCCTCCTTTCACCATCACAGGACTACAATTTGGTAAGTCCATATTTCCCAGTGGATAGATAAATAGATAGTTACCATCCATCACTGTTACAGTGCAGTACCACTGTCAGCCAGAAGCATTATGAGATGGCAAATATTTATCTAAAATGCAAGTTTAGATCAGTCTTAGACTAATATTTGCCAGAATTCAGATTATTACATTCCCAGGTATTTTTCAAAATATATTTTCAAATAGGGATCTTTAAATAAATAATAATAAAAAAATTACTTCTTTTTTGACTTGCTTCTGTGAACTATAGATTAGACAGCCACCAACAAAGAGTGTTCGGTTAATCACTATTATTTTACTAAGAAGGATTAAATGATTTATGTTGTTTCCTAAACCAAATAAATTTAAGTTTAATCAGATTAGCCTAATTCTTCTCGAGAAACACTTTTATCTTCCTGCTAGTGGCATGTATTGTTTTCAGAATTGCAGGCTACTGCAATACGACCTTTCCTTCAGCTTTGAAAATGAAACTCATATCTGTGATTACATAATTCCATTTTGGCTTTATACAATAAAATAGTATTTGAAGTGACGCAAACTGTGAAAGCTAAGCCTATATATTAAGTCTTTTGTAGAGATGCAGAAATAACCTAATAGCTATTTATACTGGATATCAGGAAAAATTTCTTCACTGAACGAGTGGTCAAGCATTGGAACAGGCTGCCCAGGGGAGTGGTTGAGTGACCATCCCTGGAGGTATTTAAAAGACGCATAGATGCTGCACTTAGGGACATGGTTTAGTGGTGGACTTGGCAATGCTAGGTTAGCGGTTGGATTTGATGATTTTAAAGGTCTTTTCCTACCAAAACGATTCTATGTTTCTACATACTTTGGCAGACTTTTTTAATATATCTGATACCTGGTGGGGAGGAGGTCACAACCTGAATGTATTGCTATTGTGAATCCAGACTTTAGAGATGTTTAAGCATATTTCCCACACAAATTTGGTTTCTGTAGGATATGCATGGGTGAGAAGCATACAGGTATGATGCAAGACCTTGAATGCTCCAGATAAGAGTATATCCCTCACTGGCACATCTGCTGAGTCTATCTTTGCCCCCCAGAAGCTTTATGACCGGGGGCAAGTGGTTAAGTGGTAAATTTGCTTTAAAAAATCCTGGTTTATGTTTGAAAGAGCCTATAGAGATGCAGCAAGCAGTTTCAAAGCCCAGGGTAACTTCTCAGCTTCCCCTACCTTTGCAGCTGTCATTGAAGCATCAGAGGGCAGATCTGATGAATGAGGGGTGGCGTGGGAGCCCCCAGCTGTGCAATCATGGATTTACTTGTCCAGGGATCATATCTGAAGGCTTGGATGGGGAAAAGAAAGCCTGGGAGGCGGCAGAGGTTACTTCTACTGAGTGCTTCATTTTCCCTGTGTTGATAGCAGCAGAGACCAGAGACCTTCTTTGTCTCCAGGGTGGCCCTGAAGTCAATAGCATGCATTACCCCTCTTATATTCATGTCTGTCCTGTAATGCTTTACTACTATCTATATCTATTCCTGCCTTGGGAGATGTGCAGGCATTAATGGACCTTCAAGGAGTAATTACATCTGTCTGTCTCATATCCTGAGTGAGAGAATGTAACTGCCTCAGTCATTGTAGGCGGGGGGGGGGGGGGGGGG
>JAVJGI010000040.1:78408686-78458930 GCA_035590275.1 Ibycter americanus | reverse complement strand
CGCCCCCCCCCCCCCCCCCCCCCCCCCCCCCCCCCAAGAAACAACCCAAAAAACCCAGACAGATTGTCTTCATGTTTTAAATAAAGGCTTTAAAAAAATAATAAAAAAGAAAAATATATATTTACCAGAGCCCTTCTGTGAGGATTGGAAATAGGACTCCTCAGAATGTTTTGCCTGATGCATTCCCAGTCAAGGCAGGTTCTCGTGCTCAAGAACGGCAAGGTTCAGAGTATTCAGCAGTTCTCAGTGCTGAATACCTGCTGGGTCCCCTACCCTGTGTGCTGGCTCTGTGGATTCCTTTTAGAGGTGGCCAACTTCCCCAGGCACGGTGTACCCAGGCACATTGCACAAGCTCTGGGCTCCCAGGATGGGAGGCAGCAATGCAATAATTCAGGATTGTGACACTTTATGGTTAAAGCTTTCAGCACAGAAAAATAGCTTGCCCTTCTAGAAGTCCTACTAGACTAAATCCCAGGCTACAGACTCTTGGCCTTGATGAGTTCCTGTGGATTAAAAATTACGTGCTGATGCTACTCACTGCTTTCAGATTCTTTTTGAGCTTATTGATCAAGGGCACATGGAGAAGTTCAGCCGTTGCTTTCCATTGCTTTGATACAAGGCAGCCAATTGCAACAAACCAATAACGAGCTTGTTCTTGAAGTACCAGTAAGGGTGGGGTGGGGTTGTTTTTTTTTCAGGCATATTTTTTTCATAGGGTATTTCATTAAAACACTCATTAGGGAGACATAGTCAAAGCTGTTTCTGCCTTGGCCTTGAGAGTTTGCTTTCTTTCTGTTCCCAGGCAGTTCAGGAAATACAGTGGAACCTTATTACCCTGGACCTCACCGCTAAAAGTATCAGGTAGCTGAAATCTCATCTAACCAGCTGCAGTCTCTACTGCGCCTGCTGCCATTTTCTGATTGCAGTGTCATGCTTAGTATATACACTTCAAAGTTGGTGTTTTTTCTTCAAATGTTCTGTTATAATGCCCATTTTTGTTAAAAAAATGTAAAGCAATCACATACTATATTTGAGAAATATACACCTGTATGAAGAGTTACTTCACTGGGGCTATGTAAACTACGACAAGGTACAACAGAGCTGCCATAAGGGATTAATGTTGTGAGTAGTTGTGGGGTGTCCACCTTGCACACGTGGTCTCAGGACCAGCAGATGGTAAGACAGTAACAGGAGTGTAACCTCTGCCAGTGACTACAGAAACAGAACTGCTTGATATATGGGGATGTATGCCTCAAAACTGACAATGCTGAAGCAGAAGACAGCCATCAGCAGGATTAAACAGTTACAAGGGAATTACCGGGGTGGAGGGGCCTGGACCCACAGCTGCTGTGGCTGTGGGTATGTGTGGATGCGCACAGATCTCTGTGTGCCTATGGACTGAAAGCTTTTGGGGATAAGATGCAGCAGAAATTCAGAAATTTGTGAGGGCTTAGTAGTGGTTTGTAAGTGTTCTGTAGCGTGGTTTATCTGTTATATTGCAGACACTGATCTTGAAATTTTTGTGCACTGATTGCTTGTTAATTATGTGCTGCTATATTTTGCAAAATTGCTTTCACAGCACCACAGAATCACAAAACCATTGAGGCTGGAAGGAATTTATGGAGGTCACCTGGTCGAGCCCCTTGCTCAAGCAGAGACACCTAAAGCAAGTTGCCCAGGACTGTGTGCAGATGTCTTTGGAATATCTCTAAGGCTGGAGACTACACAACCTCCCTGGGCAACCTGTGCTGATGCTCTGTCACCCTCACAGCAAAAAAAAGTGTTTCCTGATATTCAGAGGGAACACCCTGTGTTTCCGTCTGTGCCTGTTGCCTCTTGTCCTGTCACTGGGCACCACTGGAAAGAGCCTGGTTCCATCTTCCATTCACCCTCCCTCAAGGGATTTATATACATAGATGAGTTTCCCCCCTAGGCCTTCTCTTCTCCAGGCTGAACAGTCTCAGCTCTCTCAGATTTTCCTCATATGTGAGATGGTCCAGTCCCTTAATCATCCTTAGTGGTCCTTTGTTGGACTGTCTTCAGTATATCCATGTTTCTTTTGAAATGAAGAGCCTAGAACTGAACAGAGTATTCCAGACATGGCCTCACCAGTGCTGAGTACAGGGAAGGATAACCTCCCTCGACTTGCTGGCAGCCCCCATGTAATGCAGCCCAGGATACTGTTGGCCTTTTTTGCTGCAAGGGCCCATTGCTGGCTCACGTTCAGTTTGGGTGTCCAGTGACTTGACATTACTGAAAAGATGTTTTCCAGCCAGTCATCCCCAACATATACTGGTGCATGGGGTTATTCCTCCCCAGATGCAGGACTTGACACTTTCCTCTGTACAACGGTATGATGTTCCTTTCTGCCCATTTCTCCAACCTGTTGAGTTCTCTCTTGATAGCAGCGTAGCCCTCGTGTATCATGTCATCTTCCAATTTTGTGTTGCCTGCAAACTTGCTGAGGGTATACTCTGCACCATAATCCAGATCATTAATGAAGATGTTGAAAAGGATTAGATCCAGTACTGTCTCCTGGGGTACTTTGCTATTTACTGGCCTCCAAATGAACTTTGTGCCTCTGATCACCGCTGTCTGGGCCTGGCTGTTAATACAGTTTTCAATTAACCTCACTGTTTGCTCATGCAGCCCATACTTCACCAGCTTCTCTATGAGGATCTTATCAGAGACAGTGTCAATGGCTTTACTGAAGTACAGGTAAAGAGTATTCACTGCTTTCCCCTCATCTACCAATCCACTCATTTTTTTCTTAGAAGGTTATCAAAGTTACCTGAGATTCAACAAGGCTAAGAGCTGGGTCCTGCACTTGGGTCATAACAACCCCATGCAGTGCTATAGGCTTGGGGAAGAGTGACTTGAAAGCTGCCTGGTGGAAAAGGACCTGGGGGTGCTGGTTGACAGACGGCTGAACATGAGCCAGCAGGGTGCCCAGGTGACCAAGAAGGCCAACAGCACCCTGGCTTGTACCAGAAATAATGTGGCCAATAGGACTAGGGAAGGGATCATCCCTTTATACTTGGCACTGGTGAGATCACATCTGAAATACTGTGTTCAGTTTTGGGCCCCTCAGTACAAGAAAAATATTGAGTTACTGGAGCACATCCAAAGAACAGCAACGAAGCTGATGAAGGGTCTAGAGAACAAGTCTTAGAAGAAGCACCTGAGAGAACTAGGGCTCTTTAGTCTGGAGGAAAGGAGGCTCAGGGGACACCTTTTTGCTTTCTACAACTACCTGAAAGAAGGTATTAGGCAGGTGGGGGTGGGTCTTTTTGCCCAAGTAACAAGTGACAGGACAACAAAAAATGGCCTCAAGTTGCACAAGGGGTGGTCTGCTTTGGATATTAGGAAAAATTTCTTCACTGAAAGGGTTATTGAGCACTGGAAGAGACTGCCCAGGGAGATGGTTGGGTCACCATCCCTGGCAGTATTTAAAAGACATGTAGATGTGGCACTTAAGGACATGATTTAGTGGTGGGATTGGTAGTGCTGGGTTAACAGTTGGACTCGATGACTTTTTTCCAAAATAACCAAACCAACTCACACCACAATGGGATTTTACATTATAGCTTTCCAATGTAATTTTGGAAATGCACATACTTTTGAATATAATATTCAGTAAATTGAATCAGTAAGTACTAAGCACCATGACTGTTCTCTAAATGATTTGAATTTTATTGCCATTAATGTCAAGAAATAATGATTTCTTTTGCATTTTTCTGTGGTTGTTGACAAGATGTGTCCAGTTAATATCCTATAATACAGGTGAAGCCGATTGATAGTGGGCAGTGTTCATCTATATGAACACAGTCACGGTTAGTCACACTTCATAATCAGGGATGTGTTAAATATTAAATTTTTGTCCTTTTGAAATGTGTCTTTAAATTAGCTTTGGGTTTGCCTTTTTGAGTGTGTGCACATGTTCCATTTCTCCACATTTGCTGTTCACACCCCTTGCATGCTAAGCAGACAGCACTTGATTCAGTTATTTTCCTACTAGCCATTTTTATTATATACAGGAACACTAGGAGAAATCTCAACCACGGAAATTATTCGAAACAGAGAATGCAACTTTGTTAATTAGTTGAAGAAGAATAAATCACCCAGAAATCCCCAGCAGAGTTGCACCAGTATTGATTTTTCAGTATAAGAGTGAAGAGTTTTCAGGTCCCCCACAGGTCCTTCCTAAATCACTAATATCATCTGCCAGAATTGCAACACTGAAACATAAATCTCTTAGATAAGCCCTGTGCATGTCAAGAACAAGACAGAAAAAGGCCACCCAGCATATTGCAATAATGTCTTCTGGGGAAAGTTTCTTCCAAAACCTAGCACAGTGATCCATTGAACTCCTTGTGATGATCCAGTATGCCTGATTTAAAGAGGAGCTGAAAGACAGACCTAGGAATGAATGTCCCCGCCTGAGAAGCTGCCTATATTTATCCTGCATCTTACAGGAAAAGGAATCAGGTATAGAAATCAACACTTATTTCCTCACCTCACCCTTAGTCTATGGTGTAGGTGCATCTGTGGGTGCTGGGAAAGCTTGGGTCTCACCCAAAAACAACATTCAGCCATAGGCAGAGAAAGACATCAGAAGCCCCAGAAAGTACAAGATAAACCTTTTCTTTTCTGTCTTCATTTCCTCTTTCCAATATATATTTCCAAAGTCTCTGTATTCAGCAAAGTTCCTCTTAAGCTGTCTAATCAAGGATTTCTCTTGGGATGTTTCTCTATCGATTTGAGAAGATGTGAGAAGCAAATTCTTGTTCTTAAGACATCTGTGTCTTAAGAACTATGAAAATAGTCCCAAGGGACAGCTCCTTTTAAGTTTATATTCTTTTCTTAAGGATATCACTGTATTACAAAAAATTGCATATTAATTTTGTGATGAACTTTAAGCTGTAATAACCACTGTAGTAAGGCGCTGAGGACTCTCTCATGCTTTAATATTCGTCCATATGTTCAATTGTTCATGACTTTGTGAGTTTGCTTCATAAAATAAATAAAAGATGATCAGATTCCTTCTCTCTGTTGACTTGCTTGCCTCTTCTGGATGAGGAAGCATTTCAGGAAGAGACCAATAAGGTTCTCAATGTTGCAATAACTACTCACTGGAGCTGTAATGTAAGTTGTAGAAGTAATGTAAGTTAGAAAAACCCTAAGCTGTTCTGATACTACATTTGTAATGGTAAACCACAAACTGAAAATACGCAATATGTCATGTTACTCTAAAGAAACTGAGTTGCCAAATTTATAAACTGCTAGATATCTTTCTCAGTATCATCCGGAACTATTGGAAGCCTCTTCTTTCGCAAAAAGCAGGGCAATGTACGGAGGAAATACGATTTTCTTCAGAAATGCAATACACACGTTCCGGTCTGGGAGGACCCGAGCTGGGGAGATTCTTTGTTATACCCAGAGTGAGCTGAAGACACAAACAAAGTCAAATGCTGCTAATCAAGGAAATTTATTGTGCACTTATATAAACAAAACATTCACGTGTCGTGGTAAGAAAATAGCGATAGGAAAGAGAGGGAAAGATAGGAAAGAAGGAAATCTAGCAAGCAGTCGGGATAGAGTAGCAAGAGATAGTCACCACCATGGATCCAACGGCATCCCGTAGGTCGGTAGTCTCCATTCACATCGGTGGGGGGGTCTCCGGATTGCCACTTATTGTTTGGTGGCACATAGGGTGTTCAGGGCGGCTGTTTCCCAGACAAAAGCACGTACAGCATTACTGGGTGGGGCACATGCGATCACTGCACAGGTAGGGGTGATCGTCCATGTCTAGGCACATCCCTCACAGTGGTGTGGTCTTTCCTTGACGCTGTCCAAAAACTGATGTTGGGCAGCTGTTGGCTCCTTATCTGTTCACAACTATTAAGTCTTGCAGGAGCTCAGCTGGCAAGCTCTGAGACAGGCAGTTTGAGATATGGTCGTTCACAACATGCCTTTTCCCTTTCATATCAGGATATTGAGAAAGTTTTCACTTCCAATTAAGTTGTCTGAGAAAGAAAAAGTATGTGTCCCCACTCTACAGGACAGGTATATAAAAAACCATCTATTTTTACGTATAGGATAGTTTACAAATACGAAGGTCATTCTTTTGCTTTGATTACCTGCTTGGTTACTTCCAGCCACTAGGGAAATAAGTTAAATCTGCTCATTTCACATTTCTGGTTTACATTTCTCCTCAAAAACAATATATTATGGTTTATAGGCATTTATTTTATTTTCATACAGATTAGGTTTTATGTTGCACATCTGACTTTTGAATAATCATGTAGATAAAATAGCAAAGTAAAACAACAGTAACAAAACACAAACCAAAACCTCTTCATCCAAGTGCTACTCCAAAGAGGAACTGTAAGCTTGGAAATGAGAAAAGTTCTTCCTCTCTCTACATTTGATTCAGAGAGATTGACACTTTGTTCCACAAAGAATAGCATTTTGTTATAACACATTGGATCTGATGAATTGTCAGTACTCACACACCAAAAGACTGACACAACAAGGCAGAGATGAAGTGACATCTAGGGCATCAGCATTTCATACAGATGAGTACTAAAAAGCTGAATCTTAGTCCTGCATTAATCATTTTGCTACATGTAGCATTTAAGAAACTCAGAGCTGATTTCCTGTGTTTGTTCCTTTTGAAGCCTAAGTAAGCAAAGACAGAAGACTGTGAAGTTTATTCTCTGCCATATGATTCATTATGTTCCTCTTCACTGTGGAATCCCTGGGAATAATTACAAGATATTTCAGAATATGAGTTTATGCTCATAAAATCTCTGACATAGTTCAGGGATTCATTAGACTTACCTGAACAATGAGACTCTATTCCTCTGGAAAACAAGAAAATCAAGAGTTATGCCCATGACAAAACAAAATCCTTTACTGCTATAAGTCTTGCTAAGTAGTTTCAAATGTATCTGTTTGTCTTTGAAGCTGAAAATAGATAACCTGAAATTGTGTTTCCTCTGTATTGCAACGGGCAAAATACCTCCCCAAAGCTATGGATCCACTTACAGACTGGTTTAAAAGCTACAGGTTCCCCATTTCGTGTGGTAGTCCTGACATTTTTTCCAAGAGCACAGACATTGTGCATTCTTAGTGCTTTACATCTGTTTTGCAATCTATTCTGCACTTCCAGTTCTGTCTCTTCTCTGCCCTCTAATGTGTATCTCCTTTGGTACCTGTGTGCTATGTAACTGGCTTCATTAGCCTCTCAGAGCATCATTTCACTCATCCTGGGTTAGCAGTCCTCTATCCTACTGCGTATCCCAGGGAAGATTCTTATTCATTTCCCCAAATCGAAATTTTATATGCTTACCTTAGCAGTATAATGTAACCTGCAATAAAAAGGAGAGAAAAATCCTACTTCCTCTTTCTTCTTGCAGAGTAACTGCAGCTCTCTTTCTTGTGTAGATTAACCTACAGGGAAGAAAGTAACTCCTTTCCAGTTGAAATAATACCCAGAGTAGTACCAAACTGCTGGATCAAGTATTGCAAGACCCCTTGTTCCCCCAGTTCAGCAAAATAGACCTACATTATTCAGGTTTTCTTAATAATTACATTGAGTCCTTTCCATTTACTAAGCTTTTTTGATCTTTTTTTTTTCTTTTTCTTTTTTTCCTTTTTGCATTTACTTAAGGTTTCTAAAATATATACTGTTAGTAATGTGGGTATTTGGTAACTTTGTTTCTTTAGAGTTGATATTTAACTGACATAAACTGTAGACTAATAACCTGAGTGGGGGAGGAATGCAATGATTACATTTAAAACTGTTATTATATTTATTTCTTCATGAACTGATTGTCAGAGAAGTATTGCCTTTTAGTGCCTTGATACACTTAATTGAAACAAGGATTTTTAATATAAATGAAGCCTTCTTGACTCATTGCATTAATAAGTTTTGCAGCAATTTCTGCTTCTCATTAATTCATTCTGAGTTAATCTCTTTGTCTCCAAACTTGCTTTAAAAACCTACTATTTTCCCTCCATATTTCCATTCCCTGTTTTCAGTTGTATAGTATACAATCAGGAATGGGATTTAAGAATATACCATCCCATTTCTTTTCATCTCTTTAAGCAAAATAAATAAATCATTGATTGCAATTGCAGTTTGGAATTAAGTTTTGGATAATTTGTCTTATATTTTTTACTGGATTGCTTTCAGTCCAAGCTACAACTTGTAAATGAATTGCACCTTGATAAATAATTAGAACTAAATCAATAGTACAGGAAATTAATTTCTCTAGCTTACTTCTCAAGATAAGAGAAAGAAAAAAATGTCTTTGACTCAGGTACTGAAATACAGCATAAACTTATTTCAAAATGGCTATAGTAATTTCCAGGGTCAAATATGCTGAGATTTTTTAATGATGTACTGCAAAATGTGCTAGAAATCAATGATGGAAATTTGCTATTGGTGAAAAGGTAGATTAAAACCATTCCCAATGAGGAATAGATAATTGTCATTTATTATGTAGTTAGACAAAGTACAGAGGATGACACAATTATCCCTGACTAGACGTTATTTGTTAAATAATGACAATAACTACAAATCATCTAATCTTAGTCTGGCTGCTATCCATCAACATTTTTTTTTTCCAACTGCTAAACTAGAACTTTGCCCATTCATACTGACCAGAATAGCTGTTTCATTGTTTCTCATGCGTCTTCAAAAGGCATTAATAATTTTTAACTTCACCCATATTTAAACTGGCAAAGTTTTTTAGAATTGGAAAGTTTCTTCAAGCAATGTATCTTCAGAGTTGTCTTGAATGTCTTCTGAATTTCACTAATACAAAAAGCTAACATTTCTAAGTGTAATTGAAACAGCAATTAACAAAAAAAAATTATATATAATAAATCACTAATTATTAAAAAAAAAAAGGGGGGGGAGATGACTTTTCAGATGTTTCCAGATTTTTTTTTCAGCAGTCTGCACCACCTATGGCTCAGATTACCCACTATTTCTGCTCTTTACCTGAGTTCAGAACTATGCCATTTCTTACATTGTGAAAGATATGGGACTCGTATTTCCCTATTGCATCAGATAAATGCATGTATCGTACCTGTTCTGAAAAATCAGTGCTCTTGAGGATGCTTTGCATTAGTTCTTGTAATCCAGATTCAGAATTGAAGCAGTAGACCTGCCAATGTGATTAACCTTTCCTGGTAAAAAAAAGCTTTTCTGGCCTACGGCATTCACAGTATAAGAAGTAGACCCATAGACCAAGACACCATCATTTTTAGGGTACTACATCTTATTGCACATAATGTGGGTGTACAACACATGATACATGTGAGTACAGTAAGTCATACATACACACTTCCAAAAATCACAGCTCTCACTTGACCAAAATATATTAAAACTCCTGTTATGTGAATGTAGGGAGTTATAACCTATTTATCTTTCTTTTTTTAACTTAAGAAATTAGAGAAATATACAAAGCTAATATTAAAATAATTATAAATGAAATTACATAAATACAAAAATGGAATGGAACTTAGTACAATGTAGAATGGACAATAATACATTTTTTTCATCCTTATTAAATATGAACCATTTCAAGAACTTCCCTTTACTTCCTTTGGAAAATGCTTAAATTTAACTCAAAAAATTGAATGTTTCAGCAAGTTATGAGTCTGTAAAAAGAAAGCGTTATAATGAAAAAATTCTTGCACCTTATTATAACAGATGGTAGCATTTTCTTGCTAAAAACATTGAGTGTGAAGACAGTAGCTGAATTTAAAACATTTTGTACAAAAATGTGTCTCATTTTGGATAACTGCCATATTTTCCTTGCATTTATATGTATTTGACATGGGAAATGTAATGTATGGGCTTAACTTGAGCTTCTGGTTAGTTCTTTGGATAATTTTTATGCCTAAAACAAAGCACACTTGCAAGTGTTTATATATGCAGAAGCACGATTCAGCTGTGTGGAAGATACTCCTGTAAACTTAATGTTAAAGCATGTAATAACTCTACAGTCCAATTTATTTCTGTAAGTAATAATAATATAATTCTACAAAAACTAACCACCACCACTCCACTCCCTCAAAGTAAACATTTTTAAAAAACCAACCAAACAAAAAAACCCCAAACCAACCCAAACCACCAACATTGGGACAAGACTAATCTTAGATGTAGCTGTATAAGGATCACAATAACAGAAATAAATCTGTAAAGTTTATTTTACTTTTGGATACTGTCTATATCCAAAATGGAAGATATAACTAGTACCTCTGATCTCTGTCAGAGGCAAAATGTTGTAAACCCAACCAAATGTGGAAAGAGAGCCGCTCAAGATGACTAATTTTTACTTTTACCAAATTAAGGTTTTATATCAACAACTAGTAACTGTTTGTGTAACCAATTAAAACAATAGCTTTAATACTATAATAGTACAAGGACGTTTCAGTGACATGGCACAGTGTATGGTGGATGCAAGTATCATTGTGTTATCTTTGATCATGTAACTTTGTCAAAGACAGTTTATAAATCTGTAATCCTTTGCAACATTGATATTACTGTCAGGAACATAGGTTTCAAAGCTGTATATAGAAATCCACCTCAAACTTCAGACACAGTTCAAATCATCCTTTCACAGGGACAATGTGTCTTTGGATTCATTCTGTTATATCAGTACAATAAGGTGTGATATTGTACCTGAGAGGGACTTTAACAGCTGAGAGGGCCATGCTATTAAACTCACAAAAGATACCTCTTCTTCATCTAAGTTTTTGACATTTACTCCAATGTATTTTGTATTTCCTTCTATGTATGAAAAAACTGTTTTAAAAGGC
This sequence comes from Ibycter americanus, assembly GCA_035590275.1. Taxonomy (NCBI): domain Eukaryota; kingdom Metazoa; phylum Chordata; class Aves; order Falconiformes; family Falconidae; genus Ibycter; species Ibycter americanus. The sequence continues at coordinate 78,448,091 of JAVJGI010000040.1, read as the reverse complement.
TAATTTCTCATTATTTTAACACATTTTTTCTTAATTCATATTTATTTCTTATTTTCAAATGTCACTTGCCTATCTCAACTTTCAGAAGTCTTTTGTGTCTTGTCTCTATAGAAATACAAATTGTACTTGTGGAAAGCAAGGAAGGAAGGAAGGAAGAGAGAGAAAGAAAGAAAGGAAGAAAAGAAAGAGAAAAAGAAAGAAAGAAAAGAAGAAAGAAAGGAAGAAAAGAAAGAGAAAAAGAAAGAAAGAAAGGAAGAAAGAAAGGAAAAAAGGAAGAAAGAAAGAAAAAAAGAAAGAAAGAAAGAAATGAAGAAAGAGAGAAAGAGAGAGAGAGAGAAAGAGAGAAAGAAAGAAAGAGAGAAAGAAAGAAAGAAAGAAAAAGAAAGAAAAAAAAAGAAAAAGACCCACACACTCACCCACCCCAATCTCCAAACAAAAAGAGGTGTTATTTTAAGATAAAATATTTTTAACATAATCTTATTTTTTCTGTTTCTGTTTAGGGAAGGTTTTGAAAACATTAGTTCTCAGCTGTACTCAGCCAAAGCTCTGGCTCATCATAGACAGCAAAGCTGCTGTTTATCTATTTGTACTTTTTTTAATCCAAGAGCTAATGACTGAATATGGAGGAACAGAAAAAAATTACCCATCGAAGCTCAATTAAAAGCATCATACCCTGTACTCCCAAACCCTTATAGCCAGTATAAAGTTACAGAACCCGAGTGTGGGGGTCAGGGGAAGAGAAGACAAAAAGTAGGAAAAACTAGTAGCAGCATGTTTTATACTTAGTTTCTTCCAGAAGTTAAAATTGAGTCACTTTCACAGCCTCCTTTTATATTTTAGTATAAAATGTGTTTCTCAATATGTGATGTACAGTACTGCCTGTTGAAATTTAAACTCCTTATTACTAGCCTTTCTGAAGCACTTGGTGAAAAAGCGCTGTTCTAGTCAAAGTCTCCCTTGAGGATTTCAGCTAGGTGCAACAAATCTGTTTCCAAAACTAGTTTGAGGCATTTTTCCTTAATCTAATATAATTGCAAAGATGGATGGGTGGGAGTAGTTGCATTTTTAGTAACACCACAGCAGAGACTTACTTTGTTATAGGAAGGGATTGGAATGATTGAAGTTTCATAGCTGTAATGTTTATGTTCTTCTCCAAAGATCCAATGCCTCTTGGGACTCTTAAAGCTTCTTGGAAACCACCGTGACAAGATGACATCTCTGCTTTACAGTCAGAGACTCAGGTCAACATCCCTGAACTTATCCTCTGCCTTCCTTTCCTCTTTCATTTTCATTTGCTCTCCTAGGAGTAATTCTCACTTGTGAAACGATCTGGTAGGGAATAAGCCCAATAACTTGCAAACCCAACATCTTAAATACATAAATAAGGAAAGCTATTCCCCAATTGCTCCAATGTTGCAGAGAAAAAAACCCACAAAACCCCAAAATAACGTTTCCAACTAAATAAGTAGGGAGTTTCTCAACTTATCCTTCAGTCAGGTTTCTTGGAGAACTATCAAAACATTTTGAGGTTCTGGCAGGCACAGCATTGCCTCCCTGCAAGGACAGCTATATGTTAACTGTCAAAGTAGTTTAAAACCACAGTCCACTTATCTGACCCATGTCTATTGCAGACATCTGAATAGTGGTATTAACCAAAAATCACCTTTCTATTTTCATTGAGTCTGGCATATCTCCACCATGCCCTCCTCTTGCCTTCCAGTCTTGAACTTAGCTATTTACAGCTTTTAAGATGGATTGCTGCAGTACACCCAGGAATAAGACTGTCTCCACAAAATAAGCTGAGAAAACCACCAGCATCAGAATTAAGAGTTCAATGACAGCATGTCACTCTCCTTTTTCAAAGTTTGTGCAGGCTCCACAGGTAATTGCAGAAAGCTCTTTTGCTCTGCAAAGAAAGCTTTTGTACAGATCAGTTGGTGTTAAACCCTTCAAAATCATGAGGGCATTATCACAATATTACTGTTGAAATATAGCTCATTTAAATTTAGAAATTCTGTTTACAGGAAAAAAAAATAATCACAGAAAGCTTACACAGTGCTGAAAGGAAGGATTTCATAATAACCCTACATCATTCCCAAGGCTGAACCAAGCCTGATGCTGTGCGTGTAGATAATATATTGCAAGCCTCTATCCCGTTTAAGATGATTCAGTGTTTTCAGACAGCAATGAGCAGGTGAACATTTTCCTAGAGAAAAGGCTCAGAAGAAAGGGTTTAGTTACTTTCCTCTGTCCCTCACCCTCTTGCTTCCAAATCCATGCATGAATATGCATGTGTGAACACATACACACACAGACACAAAAGATCACTTTATTGCATGTCCTACCACTATATGATATAGTATAGCTGATGATATATATTGGGTGAAAGCGCTCTTAAATCTCTACTTGAGCCTGGAAGTTATTAATATGATCCATTACTTTGCACATAAAAATACTTAGCAAACCAGTTATCTCTCTTTTACAGATGTAGTGAACCATTTACCATTCCCGTCTCCCCAGCTGCAATAGCATCTGCAAAAAACAATGCATCTTTGAGATTATGGGATATAAATCTTTCTGTGATAAGAAACTCTACAGCTTACAGGACACTGTGAATGTAATACATCTTCTGTGTTTTTAAAAATCTTTTATCCTTTTTAAAATTAAAAGTAAGTTTTCATGCTTACAAAAAATTCAGAATGAGAATAGCAGAAAACTCTATATTACTAGAAATTCCTTTCTTTATCTGTACCAGAAAAAGATGGTGCAAGCAAAGTAGTTCCAACTTCCTTAAACCAAGGTTGCTTGAGGATCTTCAGTGGATCAATGTAGGGAAGCTTACAGTGCTCATCTGAAGAGATGTAAAAAGAAGAGAAAATTCAGCTTGAGGCCTACTTAACCTATTGTAGAAGTCAGGAGACAAAGCTGGTGTATACCTGGGCTTATTTCACGTAAACAGTGACCACAGGAACAAACAGAAACTTAGCTGACATGCTGTAGTGTAGCATTTATGATACTGAAATTTTTTCTCTTCTGAACATGTAGGAACATTTTCTCTATTTCATGTAACAGCATAATGTTCTTATAGGTGACTGTCTATTAAGGTTTTCAGGAGAAGACCTTGGTGTCATCCTTTTCAGGTTGTGTAAATGAAACACTCATGGGCAGAGGGAAGGTTTAAGCAGCATGCTACAACACTATAGACAGAGGAAAGTTGCTAGCTGGCAGTCTACTAGTCATTTAAGAGGATCTGTTAAGAAATATGTCTGCTACTGTTTGCCTAAAGCTTAGATGCAGCCCTTTGGGACTGAGATTGTAGTGAAAGCAGTGAGATTTCAGTAGGCCTCAATTTATAAGGAACCTGTGTGTTTTTTCTTTATGGACAAAGTGTTGCTAATCTACAAAATCTCTGCCCTGCGCTAGTGCAGAGAGGTGTCTGTCACCTTCTGTCTGGCCTTGTCGACAAGAGAGCAGCTGGCTGAGTTATAACCCACAACTACCTGCCTTGTCACATTCCTCATGTTGACTGCATTTACTGACTATATTAAATATTGCAGCATTATTGACTATGGAAAGTATGAAAACAGAAGTCAGACAGGATCTTGTTGTTAGGCTTCATAACTGGTTGACTAGCTGGACCTTGATCTTAACAAAACAAAACAAAAGCTTGTATAGTTTAATTTTAATCAGTCGATACAATAGACTATTCTGAAGAATTAAGCTTTTGTTGCATTCAGGTATTCACTTTAGTTCTTTCAGGACCAGAAAATAGGGTTGTTTTAACATCAGTGTCACCTTGTGCCTTGTAAAGTCACCAATAAATTCAAGCTAGGTTCTTCCAGCATACTCAGGCATGTGTAAAACATGCTGACAAGCTTTACCCAACAACAAGTTGATCTAAGTACGATGTTACCCAGTTGAACACACTTGTAACCAATGGACACAGCTGTCAAATGTGAAGGAAATTCATCGTTCAGGGTGGGGGAACAAAATATTTGAGGGTTTTGTTTGGATGTAGAAGTAATTAATAAAAAAAGTAGTAAAATGATTAATAAAAGAAGTAATTAATAAAAAAGATATCCATGGCAATTCTTGTTGCTCTTGCTTCGATTGAACTCAGAGGATTATGAATGACTCAGGTGTTAGAACCTCACAAGACTCTAGCAGTAAGTAAGAGTAAGCTTTTGTCTTGCTGCTTTTAAAAGTATTTCCTAGGATAGTTTCGTTATTTGTCATATGACTTTTAGAAAGGATGAACTTCAATAAAAACCAGATATTTAATGGGTATGTCTGTTAAAATTTAACACCCAAAGCTCCCAATCTGGCTGCATGATAAGGAATAGTCAAGTGCTGCTTATTCAGGCAATGAAAGGGAGATGAGTGTTTTGCAGTAAATGCCCCAACTCTTAGGGCAGATACTCTTAACAAGCAAACTTAGTCACTGCTGACCCTGATGTCACTTGCAAGGGCGTGAAGCCACAGATCTGTTCATCTACCTTTTTTTTGATGTCTCCTGTTAGTTACAAAAGCTCAGTTTTACCTATATATCCTGTCTGTTCCTCTAATCAAAGGGCCGATAGAGGCAGCACAGACCCTATAGCTCTTTAGCTTCCAGAAGTATTTAACCTGGATCTCCTGGGGCTCAAAAAATTTCCAATTATGTTTATGTCACTGATGAGGGTAATCCTTAGTAAATCTGTGGCACGTTCTGCTGCATTATCCACTCTGATCTCCCTTTTTAACATTGAAAAAGTAAGGGCCATCAAAAAGATGCCAGCAGAAATATCTGGTGCTATAACAAGACTTGATGTCTTTGTTGGGGATCTTTTATTGTACTCCTTGAGACAGATTAAACACACATTTCTGCTTACATGTAGATGGAATGATAGATAGTTATAGATATAAATTAATGAAGAGCGTGTTGGCCAGTTTACAAAGAATCTGCAAAGATGCATCACAAGCTGATTCCTTATACACATTTGCACCAGCACCAATCATGTAAATATTGGCATGGGGTGCCTTGGACTAGTGTCAGGTTCATCCCCCAGCTGCAGTTTTTATTTCTCCTTCAGCTTTAATATGCACCAAATATTATTTTATTTTGGAAATTTTTAATTTATTAGAAATATTTCTTTTTGCTTAGATTACGTTTCCAATACTGCAATATATTCTCTTGAGGTCTATGACATATCTTCATGAAAAATGAAAAAAAAAAAAAAAGATTCTATAAATGTAAATTATTTTCCTGCTTCCCTTCCCACAGCCCCAAGTAGTATGGTCAAGGTAAGACTACTGGGTGCCCAAACCAAGTGATGCATGGTGATGGGTTGTCTGCAATCTTCCCTGTCTCTTCTGATTCTTGAGGGTTTCAAACTTTTCCTAAATATGAATCCTTCACATAAGTCTGTAAATCATCCTTACCTGTCATAAAATATAGATTCTGCCAAAAGAAGCTAGTTCATGATGCAGTGCTCACCACCTGCAATCAAGAGATAGGTCAAATAGGCTGAAGACTTTGTTAAACCTAAACTCAGCTGAAATCAAACTTGTAAATTTTAAAACATCTTCAGTGCAAAGCAGTACAGTTTCACAATTCCATAAACACCTAAGCAAAATTGAGTATTGGCTGGCAAAGTACGCATATATGCCATGTTCCTCAGTTTTCTTGATGCAGTTGTCTTTTCTTAGGTGTGCCTCCATGCTCAAATGAGTTGCTTTCCACAGCCTGCCTGTCTGACCAACAAGACAAATATGTTCCACATTTCTATAAAAGGATTGCTTTCTTATGAAAAAATACTTCAAACTAGAAAATTCTTGGCTAATTTAAGTGAACAGCTGAAATGTTTTGTATTTAAACACACACACACAGAGGCACACAGGCACACATATATACCTTTACACACATAGATCTCTATACAGGGGCATAATACCATTAAAAAGAAGAAAAGGCTTTTTGTCACATAGAGTATTACACAACTGTTATCTAATATTTCAGAACAAAAAAATTGAGAAAAATCTTGTCAGGTTGTAGCACATAATTACTTTTTAATAATTGCAAACTTCACTACCCAAAACTTAGTTCCAAACGCAACTGTCTCTAGAGATGACCAGTGAAGGCATGACATATAAAATTGATCCTCTGCCATGTTATGCTTTCACAAAATCCAACAGCAATCAAAGAAAACATAATGTACTTGTTCTCAGTAGTTTGTCTAAGGGTATGTATGTTCCAGAAAGTTTAGTATACTGGTCAGAACTACTGCATTGTCAAAACCAGAATGCCAAAATATGATACTTTTTGACAATTTAATGTGCTGTAAAATTCCTTGATAAAAATATGAAAGAATTTCTGCAGTTTTAGAGATTTAAATACTAAATTGTCTTCCCTGTTAATCTTCCCCAAGTGTCAGTTGTTATGTTCTCTTGTCACCCATTAATTCTATAGAAGAGACTCAAGATCTGAGATGTATCAGTGGTAAAAATTGGCATACTGTTTTTAGGGAGACAAAAGCTGATTTAGACAGGGTCCATTTGCACATATTTGTTGTATGAGGATGGTATGGAATGTCTTTCACCCCTGCATCCCTCAGGACACAACATTAACAGTCCTTTAATTTAGGAATAAATGCAAGCAGATGTTTAATTAAATGGTAACATACTGTATATAACATTACAACTGCCAGTAATTGGGTTCCTAAAGCCATAATTGTTTTTGATGACCGTTAGCAATGGTTTTCTATCAACAACTTGCAACACTCAGCAGGTAAGTTCACAGTGTCTTGGAATGAAGATGTAGGGAAACAAACTCAAAGAGATGCCAGGACAGGGCAATGAAGCTGGTGAAGTGCCTGGAGCACAAGTCTTATGAGGAGCACTTGGCAGAACTGGGGCTCTTTAGTCTGGAGGAAAGGAGGCTCAGTGGGGACCTTATCACTCTCTACAACTACCTGAAAGGAGGTTGTAGACAGGTGAGTGTCAGTTTCTTCTCCCAAGATAGGATAGGACAAAAAGAAATAGCCTCAAGTTGTGCCAGGGGAGGTCTACATTGGATATGAATAAAAATTTCTTCACTGAAAGGGTTGTCAAGCATTGGAACAAGCTGCACAGGGAAGTGGTTGAGTCACCATCCCTGGAGGTATTTAAAAGTTGCATAGACACAGCACTTAGGGACATGGCTTAGTGGTAGACTTGGCAGTTCTAGGTTAACAGTTGGACTTGATCATCTTAAGGGTCTTTTCCAATGTAAATGGTTCTGTGATTCTGTGATTTTTTCACTGTCAGACCAACATGCAGGCAGGTTTTTCTGTTATCCTTGGCTCCCTTCCTGCCCATCAGAGAGATCTACACTTTTTTTTTTTAATGTGTTGTTTTGTCCTATTAGTACTTCAAAGGCACAGAAAGTCATGTTTCATAGAAACAAAAAAAGAACAAATAGAGAGACATTATTTTATTATTATTTATATTAATACATTAAATAACCATACAAACTAGACCTGTCCAAATGAAACCACAGTGGAAGATTGTTTGTTAAGGTTTGGCATTTTTTTCCTAAATGAAAGGAAACATACAAGCAAATTTGCTGGAGACCTTAATTTTTGAATTATGATTATTTTGGCTATATTGTAGGTCTGTCTTAAGAGACGGTGCTTTCATCTGTCTGAGACTCCCTAAAAGTAATTCCCATTTTAGCATCTAATGTCAAACTTGATGTCTGACAATGGCAAGACACAATGCCAAGTTAGTGACATTTTGTTACTACTATTTATGTAACACTGTAAGTGTAATCTATTTTATATAAAGTTCACCAACAGTAGCATCATGGTGCATAAGAAAGGCCAGGATTGAGAAGTTGTTTCTTGAGCATCTGATGTTCACAGGCATATGAATTTTCATAGAAACATAGAATAATTTGGGTTGGAAGGGACCTCCATAGATCATCTAGTCCAGCCCCCTGCAACGAGCTTGGAGAGCTTCAACTCGATCAGGTTGCTCAAAGCTCCATCCAGCCTGACCTTGAATGTTTCCAATGATGGGGCATCTACCACCTCTCTGGCAACCTGTTCTAGTGTTTTACCATCCCCATTATAAAAAGTTTTTTCCTTATATCTAGTCTGAATCTGCCCTCATTTAGTTTAAAACCACTACCTTTTGTCCTATCACAACAGGCCCTACTAAAAAGTCTGTCCCCACCTTTCGTGTAAGCCCCCTTTAAGCATTGAAGGGCCACAATAAGGTTTCCCCGGACCTTCTTTTCTCCAGCTGAACAACCCCAACTCTCTCAGCCTTTCTGCATAGGAGATGTGTTCAGTCCCACTGATCATTTTCATGAGCCTCCTCTGGACTCACTCCAACAGGTCCATGTCTTTCCTCTGCTGAGGACTTCAGAGCTGGATGCAGTACTCCGGGTGGGGTCTCATGAGAACAGAGTAAAGGAGCAGAATCCACCTCCCTCGACCACTAACCAAAGACCATTTTAGTTATAACTAAATAAAATTGATTTAGCAGATAGATTTTATGAAGTATTAATACTAGTGTCTTTATTGCCTTGCTTTCTAGGAGGATTAACGTCACCTGCCAAAAGCATTTGTCGGAAGTATTGCTTGAGAAATACATTATTCCAACCACTCCTGTGACACTTCCAGCCACCAAATGCATACCATGGCAGTTCATGTCATGAACAAGCATTTTGAACCCAGTTGCTAACGCTTTTTAAGGCATTTGCTGAATTCACCATCTGTTGTCAGGGAGCTGAATGGAGGAGTGCCTACCCCTTTTAGAAAAGAACCATCTCCAAAAGTAAAAGGAGATTCCTGTTTAGATGCAAAAGTAGATAGATGTTCTGATTACAAAGAACAGGACATCAGAGTGAGTAGAGGTGTCTTAGCCACTCCAGCTGGTCCCAGGTAGGGATAGGTGTGACCACAGTGTAAAGAGGGAACTATACAATTATATGTTTTCTTTGTTAAACAGGATTTCCTGTTGTTTCCTAGGGTTATTCATGAGGGAAAGCCATTCCATTAGCAATTTCAGATATATTTCAAGGGGAGAATACTAAATTAAAGACTTCTTTTCAACCTCAAAGTATTACAGTGAAAGCCCAGAGGAGTTTAATTTCTGTCTAATGCTGTTAACTGTTAGGCATTTCAGCTTACAAACCCCTTCCTCAACTACATGCTACAGATATGGTATATGAAGAAATTATTGCTGTGCAGTATTTGCAATGAAGAAAAAAGTAAAAGTAGTATAACTACTTTATCAAGGACATCGTCTCTTTATTAGTTGTGTGTTCTAATACATTTTTTAATATGATACTTTGCTTTAAAGGAAGTACATAAAGCATAACTTTCCTGAGCTATGGGTAAAAAAACTTTGCTGAAAGTTGCTTCCAGCCACCACTTCACCTTAAAAGCTCCCTATTTTTCTCCTTAAGAGGTCATAATAAAGCACATGCTTCTCTGACTGACACTGGGATTATGTCTGGGATGGGTCTGTTTGCTTTGACATGTGCAACTGCCTTGGAGGCTACCAAACTCTTTGTTTCTGCATCTGTCCTCTAAGAAAAATTCTGCAGAATGAATACAGGGCTCACACTTCTATTCCTGTCTTCTATAAGGCTTGGTTTTGACCAAGGTTTTCTTCTGTTTTATCTATCTGTATTTCATAAGAAGGTTTAACCCCTTTTCACAATTGTCCCGTAACTCTCACCATTTTGAGTCAGGTTTTGCTTCACTTGTAACAGTGTATTTAGAAATAAGTGAACTGTGCACAGTAGGTCTCCCTCTCAGGAAGCAGGCAGACCTTGTTAATTGAAAAATAAATGCTAAAATTTCTCCAAATAATCAAGAAGAAAGCTGTAAAGAAGCACAAGGATCCAGCACAGGGCTTTTGGACTTCCTTCTGGACTGTCTTGGTATTCCTCCCACCAGCAATTGACATAGGTTGCTGCAAAACTTTTTGGGTCTTCTGCAGAAAGGTATCAGTAATTACTTATGGAAAAACGTATAAAGATTCTGTACAAAATGTTTTCAGCATTATCAGATTTTCTATGCACAACCAGCCTATGTGGTTGATAGTGATATATTTCAATTATTGTTTTTACTTTAGCACGAATATTCAGCTCTTGCAAGTTTGCTTGAGTCAAGCTATGAGAATTTCTAACACCTGAAGATGTGTTCCCAGATGACTCTAATTATCTAATTATTTGAAAGTTTAAGAAATGCTTTACTCAGATATGAATAATAATGCCAAGCACTGACGTATTTTTTACTATCTCCACATGATTTTTTTTTCTACTTCCACTAAGTCAAAATGATTTTGAGGAGAATATGTAAACCCATGGAAGTTAAAGTACAAGTGAAAATAAATAAATAAAAAAAAAACCCAACAGGTTTTCCAGAATCAATTTATAGATGCATTGTGGACAGAAAAATAACACCAAAATCCTTTTCTTGATATGTGGACATTTTTAAAATATATGTGTCTTTCAAGTGAACATTTATATAAAAATATATAAAAGTTGTAACTTTGCTATATGTGATGAGACATTTTAAATGTTATTTTCTTACCTAGAAATCGTGCTTTCTCTTCTGAGTTATGGCTGCACTTTATTCCAGATGAATACCATATAAATAAGTTTATTTCCTGTCTTTCTAAAAGCTTTTTTTTCTTGCAGCTGTTATTTTTCTATGACACATTGTAGATTGTCTCTTTTTCCTTAGTCAGTGTGTAAACCTTCCTTCCTGATAGTCAATAAAGTTCAGCAAGAATAACTGCTATTTTTGTCCATTTTTCACTATTGTATCTTCCTGGAGTATTCCCTGCTGTCAGCAATTCATTTTCAAGTCCCTCAGTCCAATCCTGGGACTATTCTTGGCATTTCCATAATATTAATCATCCACTGATTTTTCCACGAGCATCAGCAAGAGTCACATGTTTAGTTGTGTAAGCGCTGGGTAAACATAACCAGTTATGTCAGGCTGCTGAATCATAACTGGTGATGCTGTAATATTCCACAAAAGTTTTTACATTTGGGAACTGAGTAACATAATAATTCTAAAACTACTCATTGAGGAACAGAAAATGAACATGCTGTTTTCCTCTGAATAAGGCTGTCTACCTCCAATTGCTATATTCAAATTCTTCAGACAGGATTATGTTGTATAACAAAAACTAATGAACTGTATCAGCTCTGAAAATAAGCAAGATGATACTCCTAAATTAAAAATACAGTACAACAGCTATGCGTTATTTCATGCTTGTAATTGTTACTGAAAGTTTTTCTCATTTTTCCATAGATAGTATATTCTCAGGTATAGTTTTAAAAGAGATATCAAACATATTTACTTTTTTAAATATATTAAGTTGCCCACACTCAGTGTGGCCCAGTTTAAATCAGAAATTAATACTTCCTTAGACCTAGTGTTTTCTTAATGGCCTATGTGTATTAGAAATGTACTTTCAACACCAGAAAAATGCAATATTATTGAAATTATTAATTTTGTAAAGTCTAACTTCAGCACAGATTGCTGCTTGTTTTCGTATGGTGATCCTGTTAAATACTTTTAGGAACACCCTTTACTAAATTAAAAGTTTAGTGCATGAAATTCAGGTGCCTATTTCGGAAATGTGAGTTGTTACATATTGGTTGGTTGTTGTGTTGGGTTTTTTTCTAAACTGAAGTTTTACTATAAGAAAGGGAGTTTTCTTTTTCTTGGATGAGATTCTCGGCATGAATTTGAGAATCCTGTAGCTTACCTCATGTGTCCACTCTGTTTACAAAGGTAGCCAGTTTGCAGTCAGGCTGCCTGCACATTCCAGTTGTCCAGGCTCGGCCTCTAACCCCTCTAAGGGAGGGGATGGCATGTATGGCTGTGTTACACCAACTGTGCAGTGCCTCAGGGCAGTCCATGCTGCAGTATGATGTGCGTCTACACAAAAAGGCAGAAAAAGCCTAAATCACTGGATAATCCATCCCACATACAGGAAGAAAAGGACCATAATGTTGTGACTAACAGAATGGTATTCCATTCCGTGTTCCCACAAGCCTTGGCATGTTTGTGCTACTCATGGTAACACTGGGAACTAGAGTGGAGAAAGAGTTAGTAAGTGTCAGAGACGTTCCAATCGCAAAACTGTTTCTGTAGTAGGAGCTATCTAGGGTTTGCTTCCTCCCATCCTTTACCTTTAGTGAGGGTGGATGTTTTAGCTTTACTCAGCAATGCCTTGCAGCTCTGATTTCTCTAGCAGCAGTCATAAAGGCTTCAAGATATAAAAGTGGTGCTCCAGCATGGCCCATTGGCCAAATTGAAGTACACCCACCCTGAAAAGATTTTATATGATGCTTTCACTGATTGCTCATTTCTGATCAAGAACACATTCAGTCATAGGGCAGGAAGAAGTCTTTCTGATTGAATAAGCTTGTGAATTTGAAAGTTAGCAGGGTCTGAACAAAAAAGCCTTATGAGATTCTTCAGAATTATTATTAGGATACAAAAATTCTGGTGCCTGTATTGTGAACCGAGGGATTGAAAACTGGGTTCATGAGAACAGTTAGCGCTGTAACTAGACCTTTCTTCTTCCTTGTTTTGTACAGACAGAAGTCTCCTGCTATATATGTCTCTGATTAAAAGTGTCTTGTGGGAGATAGTTTAGCTCTTTGGTTTCCTGTACTGTGAATAACAGGCCAGACAAATACAGGCTTATTACTTTTTTTCCAAGACCAAGGACTCAGGAAAAGGCTAAAAAATCATGTACCTCATGACTTTTTGATTTACGTGCAGTCTTTTGATTTACATGCAACTCCTCTGATTTATATCAAACAAATATTAAGTCCACTCCTCTCATGGCCACTCCCTCTTTTTTGTTTTAAACTAAAATAAAAGCAAATTTTTTCTATGGTATAAAATAATTCAGAATTATTTTGCTCACAGAAGTCAGAAATCAGTCTGACCTTTGAATACTAGAAGTTTTACATGAATTGTCTACAGTGAGGTTTTGTTCATATATGATGTAGTAAAGGGCATAAGAGGTTAAAAACCAATTCTGTGTAATGTACAGTGTATGCTCACGTTGTTTATGGTGCTGTGAGTGAAAATCTATAATGGAAGTGTTATTCAAGAGGTGTAGTTTATACAAAAGTAGCTTTGGATTGCTGTTCCTGTCAATTTTTCTGGCTGTGTAAGATCAAATAAAAAGTGCACAGTGGAATCATCAGAGAATTCATTAGTATTTTAATCTCTATTTTTTCATAAAACCAATATTCAGGATCTGGCATTCTTACCATTTCTTATTGCTTCTTCCTCAAACAAACAATCTCAATGACGCACAAGAGAGTACTTTTATGAACTCAGTAGAGAATAATTGGGTAAAGATGACAGAATGTTACTCAGAGGTTGGTTTTTTCCCCTCAACTTGCTCTTCTCAGAAAGCTTCACACAATTGTTCAAATCCCATTATTCACATTGAACAAAAGGACAAACCAGGACAAAAGAAGTGAAAAGGGTAATGTTTTGAAACATGGTTGCCAAAAGTTATGATGGACAACTGCATACATTTTTGTGCAAGAACACACAAAATGGTAAATTAGTCCTCTGTAATCTACCACTGTATTTTTTTTTTCTTTTTTTTCTGGCAAAGAAAATGGAACGTACCAGTACAATGGAATATGCACATAAAATAAATTGTAATGTTCAGGGTTTTTTTTCTTTTACAAAAATAATATTTGGAACATTCGGAGATTTTCTAGTCTGCTTTCTTTTGTGCTCCTTTCACTATTAACTGAGATATATGGTATTTCTCCTGACGTTCTTACTATTTCTTAAGTAATGTTCTTTTGCCAAGCTGGAGTAAGAAAATTCAGCCACAGGTCCATCTTAATCATTCTGTCAGGACTACAGATCTTGATCAGTTAGAGTGTAAGCCGTGAAAACCAGGTGTGCTGACATTTAAAGAGACCTAGATAGGCTGGGGAAATGAGCAGAGGGGATCCTCACAAAGTTCAGCAAAGGGAGAGGCAAAGTCTTGCATCTGCAGAAGAGTAACCCCGAGGCACCGGTGCATGCTGGGGACCAAACAGCTGGAAAGCAGCTTTGCAGAGAAGGAGCTGGGAGTCCTGGTGAACAAGTTGAGCATGAGTCAGCAATGCACCCTTGTCACAAGTCCAACAGCATCCTGAGCTCCATTAGGAAAAGCCTTGCCAGCACGTTAAGAATTGTGCTCCTTCCTGCCCTCCTCAGCCCTGGTGAGATGCATCAGGAGTGCTGGCTCCTGTTCCAGGCTCCCCAGCACAAGAAAGATACGGGCTTATTTGCATGTGTCCAGCAAAGGACAACAAAGATGACAGGGGACTGGACTGGACCACCTTTCATATGAAGAGAGGCTGAGAGGTAAGATGCTTCCAAATGGGAGAAAAGAAATCTTGGGGTGGATCCTATCAGTGTATATAAATACCTGGTTAGAGGGAATAAAGATGAAAGTGCCAGATGCTTGTCAATAGTTACCACTGACAGAACAAGAGGCAACGGGCACAAATTAACATATGAAATTCAATTTAAACACATGCAAAACACTTTTTTACTGTGAGAGTGATCAAATACTGCAACAGGTTGCCCAGGGAGATTGTGGAGTTTCCCATTTGACAATATTCAAAACACAACTGGACACGGTCCTGAACAATCTGCTCTAGCTGACCTTGCATGAGCAGAGGGGTTAGACTAGACAATCTCCAGAGGTCCTTTCCAACCTCAATTATTCAATGCTTTAAATATTTTTAGTATAAATCATCCTGGTGAACATTGTATGAAAAATATTAACAGAAAATTTGAAATTATTTTGTTGAATAACTATGGGTTAGTACATTTGAAAGAAACAGCAGCAGATTCATACACTGTTCTTGAACAGCACATGGAAGATTGTTCCTATCTAATAATCAGAAAATGACCACAGAACAATATTTCCTTGTTCCCATATATTCCTGACAATAATCAGAATGAGAATATGTGAAACTGCAAGGTAAATACTTTTTCTTCCTCCACCTTCTATCATGCAGTGTGATGTGCCCCAATGAACTTCAATTGCTTGCAAATACATAGCTCTACAGCTGATTAAAAAAAACCCCAAACAACTCAAAACCTTCTCTTCAGTTTTCGGGGTTTTTTTACTAACAGGGGATAAAACACAACTTTGCCTTTTCACCTTTATTGATAAGTTATTTGCACAGCATTCTTACTTCTAATTACCCAGTCATTACCTTCCCAAAAAGGTGGGATGATTGCAGCATTAATTCTGTAATCAGACTCCATTGATTTGACAGAAGAAAGGGATGGATAAATTCCCAGCATTAAAAAAAAAAAGAATAAAGCTTCATCTACATTTGTTGTTGATATCACCCACAAAATCCCTTGTGTCACTAGAGATTTAACTGAGTGTCACATACCCTGACTGGCTGCAGAATGGTTTTGTAGAGGAAATGGTCAATGCTCTCTGACCTTGTCTGTGTCAAATATTGAAACAAATGTACATTAATAATATTAATTGTCTACTTCTTTCCCCTTGCCAAATGTCACTTGAATTATTACTCTGCTCCTCAAAGTAAAGAATTTTATCTTGATGTTTCCTTGGGAGGGAGGGCAGGGGGGGGAAGATCTATTCTTTGTTCGGCCTCTACAAATAGAACAGCATTTGTCTTTTCATTGGTAACATTAAGTCTGTCTGATTTGAGTGACAAAAAGCAGAGATTATCAGTTCCTGTCTGTCATTTTCGGCAAACTTGTGAACTTTTCATAAAAACAGAAAGATAAATCACAGGAGCTATTATTGTCTTTGTCTTAATCTTTCTAATGGATCAGTGTAATTTTTGGTATGCTCTGGTAGGTCAGGGAGGTCATCACTGTAGGAGAACAGCCTTGTCTACTTACTGAATGCTAAATACTGGTCTCCCACACAAATCCAGATAAAGACTGCTCAGGGGATTAAGCTACTGGCAAAGCAAAGGAGTCCTGTGGATCTACTCATCTGTTGCTGACAGACTTCTCTGACATTTAACAGTCCCTCCAAGGAAGGGGTAGAGGCCATATAGCTTATGGAGGGCACTTCTGATCCTCATTCTACAAGTATGCAATGTGAATTTTCAGATGCTTAATTACAGCACTGACATGCAAACACAAACACTGAAACACCTCACCATCATACTGCCTGTAGCTTCTGATCAACATAGACTGGAGAATGCAATGATACTGGTGGATGAAGTTAAAAAAGTTTACTGTGGACAGCAGATATGACAATGTAAAACATATCCATTATTTTAAAATTAGCTTTGTAATCTGTGTCAATATTTTTTTTCTTCCTTTCAAATGAGAGAGAAAAAAAAAAAAAAAAAAAAAAAGGAAGGATTTATCTAGGAAAAGCTAATAACTGATTTGGGTACAATGAACCATTACATAAATAACTGACAAATGCAGATTAGAAAGACACCAAAACTTTCAAAGAACAAAAGGGGAAAAAACACGATTTTCTTGCCCTTAATGGGTGTACTGTTATCCTTAATGGGTAAACTGCTAGGGTAATATTTGTTACTAAATGAAAATATGCTTCTGATATTAGTGATCAGAGAAAAGTTCAAAGCAAAACCCTCAAGAACTTAAATTTCCAGGAGCTCTTGTTTAGGCAGGAAGAATATGGTACATGGCTCAATTATCTTTCCATTTAAGATTATAAAGATTTCAATCTAAAGGCATAAAAAGTACAGAAGTAGAAGAAAGACAGAGGAAGAAATGGTGGAATATTTATGAAGATAGCAATAAAGGAAAATTGATTATTTTGAAGAAAAAGTAAAGGAGCAAACCACAAAATTAAAATTCTGGCATGTTGCAACTAACTGGTCTGACCAGCTGTCTTTAACTCTGTCATTTCTAGCCCTCTTTTTTTTTTTTTCTTTCTTTCTTTCTTCTCATCCCCACACCCACACCCCACACCCTCCAAGTGTAACAGCTTTTTTTTCCTTGCATTTGCCCTGCATATCTTGAAGAAGACCATCATACTCCAAGGCCTTTTCTCCTTCTCATAAGCTTTTTATTTGCATTTTCTCATAACAACAAATCTACCACCCTCTTCATTCCATATGCATGTCATTTTGTCTAAGCAAAATGTCTTTCAGATGGATTTAATGTAAGAGATTATAAACATCGTATAGAGAAATAAGAAGCTATTTTAATCTGACCTTTCAGACCAAATTTGACCACACTGCAGCCTGACTGAATAGGTTTTAATCAGCTTCATCAGTGTTGAAATTTAAGTTCTTGTGTTATTGAATACCATTTCAGCTGATTTAAAAACAAACAAAAAAAAAGAATATGATCATGTAGACAATTAATGCTTTTTTTTTTTTTAATTTGTTGCAAGTCCAAAGGAACTTAAAAGGAAAAAGCCACCACTGTAGATTTTCACACTGTTTAGAGTGTATAGTATCCATCTACACTACTAAATAGAAGAATTACACTTAAGCAGGAAATGTTAAAATAATTTGTAGTTCACTTGCAAATATTTATTAGATACATACATGCTGTCACCTCTAAGTAAAAGCTAATCAGGCAAATGGAGTACTCTAGCTCTGAATTTCAAACATACAGCTACACATTTCCACAATTGCCTAAAGAATACATGTTCTTTATATGATTCTTAGATCTATACAGAAGCACCATCTGTATAACTAGAGTCTGCATACTTATTGTTTGAACATTGTTTGATGGCTGACTCTGACAGATAACTGGCTCATTGGAATGGATTCTAAAACCATAAAAATAGTTCTTCAGGCATAATTGTATACAAACAAAAAGAACCACCACTACCACTTACCTCAAGGGTCCAATAACATTAGATTAGAAAAAAAAAATTCCCGGGATCTTCAGCATGCTTTCAAGACTACATGTTCTTCATTGTGTAATGCATACATATTCAAGAATTTAAGGCAATGACAACTTTCTTGAAGATTTCTGTGCAGGTAAGATTTTACACTAGAGCATAAAGGGTGTCTTCTAGGCCTGAAGCCATGGAAGCTGTAATATGGGGAATATATTCAAGGACTAAAAGAAATTTCCATTCCCTGGGATAGAATAATAGTTAAAACCTGTTATATAATACACACAGACACATACGCGCGCACACACCTACACCCTCCATGTAAGTAAAATATGTTGACATACATGTCTCTTCATATTATTGTATACACTTTGTATTTCAAGAAAGTCCAAATCAGTGAATTCTCTTGACTTTGATTATAATGACATCTTCTATTTTCTCTCATAAATTGATTTTTTTTTTCTTTTTGAAACGATTACCTATGGGATCATATTATTGGGAAAAGTGCTGGGAAAATGAGCCAAAGCTTTTCTTGTATTTATAAGTTTTCCATATTTTTCTATTCTGCAGTGTACTTTTCAAGAAGGCAGCTTCAGTTCTATTTCTAGAAAAATGACAAAAGAATAAAACAATTCTGATGTTTGGTTTAACAACCTAGTCCATTTCCTCAAGTTTTTTAGTTATAAAGACTGAAAATCAGAAACTGATTTGTCTTAAAAATCAACTACTGAAGAAAAAATATTTCAAGATTATGACTAAATAGCTTGAGAGAGGATGCACAAATCATTTTTTCTCCAAATAAAACAAGTTCATTCAGAACATTTTTACTTCTTTTTTTTACTAATTCCATGCAAAACCAACCATGTAATATTTTGTTGCCCCCTGAGACATAATTATTAAATGCTCTCTTTCAGAATACTAAATTCAAAAGTCAACAACGAAGTATGCCGTGACAGAAAGTTTACCTACCTCATTGCAGTAAGGCTAATGCTTTACTCTTCCTGTTTCTGACTGCTGCCTACTTGACAAAGATCTGAAGAAGGTTTTTGTCCAATGTGAAGAACAAAAAGGTATTTTGTGCCATTAAAGTGTACATCAGACAGAATAAAGAACTGAAACGGGCATCCTAATTACCAAGTCTCAATTCCTTCAGTTGCAGCTAGCCTCTGACAGAGTGATTCTAAGTCATAAACTATGCAACACTTTCAGCTCTGTACCTGAAGGAATTTTTATCTATTTCTTTCTCCTTGTGGGTTTTTATCTATAATTAAAGTGGAAGTTTTCCAAGACAGGAATAGTGCTTATATCTAGTTTTGCAGCAATACACTCAGTATATGGGAAAACCACATATATTAATGATGTCAAATTTCAAGTATATATTATCCTTAAAATATTAAATAAAAATATCACTGTGACTGTTCAACCAGAAACCAAAAAATAAAAATCAGAGTTTTTAAAATAAAAATGGATTCAAAATTTTCAGCAACAGTTTTGTTACTGGTGGATTTAGATATTTCATCTGGAGGCAGTACTGTGACTAAACATGGATATTAAAACTAAAAAGGATTAGAAGAATCTCTTTGCATCTTTGCATCTAAAGTGATGGGCAAACACACAGAAGCCTTGTACTCTTAAGTGCAGAGAACATAACTTTAAAACCTAGTGACCCTGCTGGACTGACAGGCTGAGGATTGACTAATCCATTGATCTGCCCCTTTGCGCTGGCCAGCAGGGTAATTTTTCTTCTCTTTTTATACTGACATATGTGCTGCACCTCTTGAAAGAGCTCCCACCCCACAATACATTTTCCAGGGACAAGTTCCTCTAGGAGAATAACCTTCTCTATCCTCTCTATGTCTTCTCTGCCTCTTGTGCAGCCAGTAGGTCAAAAAGCCTGCGGTAGTACTTTGCATTGCATTGAGGACGAATCTCCCAATTAAGAAAATATATTATCTACAAAAATAAAGTCTGAAGTTGATATTTTTGTCTTCTAAGTTCTGTTTCTTAGCATAAACATAGGTGGGAGGCTGGTATTATCTGTTAGTTTTCCCTTTTCCATCAGAAAAGGGAGTGGGGTGCAGAGCGTAGAGAAATAGGAGCAGCTTTTCTACCATGCTTAGTGCAGCACTCATATTTCATGTAATTAAGGTTAATGTATAACTGGCAGAATGCTCATATAGTCAAATTATCATCAAATAGCACATTTATAATGCAGTCACAGCATGATAGGGCTTTTTAAAACACAAATTAATGATAATTAAAGCCCAGTCAAAGTAGCAGACGTGGCGGTGTGTGTGGTTTGCCTTGGTTGTATTACATCCCTGTCATTTCTCATTGGTCAAACGTAAGCAGTATGGAAATGCTTTAATAATACGAAATACCCAATGTGTGTACTGCTGAAAAATAAACAAATCTTTGTTTTCATGCCCAGGAAAGCAGAATGAATTCAAACAATACCAGATCAGATTTGACTCACCTAATCCTTCCACAAGTAAGCAGTTTTTGGCCTCTTAACCTTCTCAATGGACTGACTATATTTGTGTTGACTAAGTTAAAGGAAATCTGTAGTACACACATAAATTCAAAGGAACTACATTTTTCTTCTTCCTGTTCTCCCTGATTTTTTATATCTGAAATGCTTGTCTTTACAGTGTAACAGCAAATAGGCAGGGGGAAACCTGACAGTGATTTCAGTACCAATTTCATAGTTCAACATTTGCGTGAAAACTGCACTCATGCTCTAGTCACACACCACAAACTCAGAACTAAAATCAGAATTACAATGGATTCAAAAACTAAAGTTTTAATTTGCCAACTCTTTGCTTCCTCTTTGAAACTCTCCACAGACCACTTCTTTCTCCATCTTTGACTTTACTCCTAAAAGTAGCAGCTAATCTTTAAGTCGTAAAAATATTTTACATAAGGCATTTCTTCAAAAGTATCTGCTGCTAAAAACCCACCAGTCTTTGTACTGCAAATCAGATTTGAGTTCAGACTGCTATTGATATTCAGAACTACTGCCAGATAGTTTCATCTCTCTGTACTTCACTCATCAAACATAAAATGCAGACAATAGTACTTTTTCTCACTCAGAAAACTGTCATGAGGTTCCATGCATTTATGCTTGGGAATTGTCACACTAAATTCACTTGGGTTTATTTTGAAGTGTAAAATAGCTGAGAGAATAGGACGCAAGTGGAGGACAGAGGGAATGAGAATTTAAGTTCGTTACATTCATTTTTCTAAAATGAAAGTAAAAAACATAGAATGGCTCAGAACAGAGTGTAGAAGTTCTGTCCTTTTTCTGGACATGGAAAACTGCCGTGAAACTATGTAAAGCAATAGTGGTTATACTTAAACTTTTCAGAAAAAGAAATACATATCAGCCTTGCTTCCCTTCTGTTTCCAGGTGTGCAGCTGAATTGAACATGTCATGATACCAAAAATATTAATGATAACAAAAAGGTAACAGGTTGTTTTAATTGAACAAGCAGACTGTTCTTTCCTGTTTCTTTTCAAATTATTTCAGACTCTTGCTCCATCACAAGGCTCACATCAGGCTGAACTGTGCAGTCTTTTGATCTCGCTGGGCTCATCTATTCAACTAGGAGTGCTCTTTCAGCTATAGTTGTCTTGAGTTTTAATATGAAAAACAGCTGCCATCCGGAAGGTTGCAAAAGGCTGGTTTAACACGACTATAACAGAGTTCACTTCTAGCAGAATTTTTTTCTTACTGTCTCTGTATATCTTTTATTGCACATGAGTTAAAACCAACATCACAACCAAAGAGGGCAGCGTGCTTAGTTCTCTTCACCTTCTCTGAGTCTGCCTTGCAAGGTAGTTCTACATTTGCAGTGCACTTTCTTCTCTTCTTATTTCAAATCTGTCTCAGGCAGGTAAACATAGTTTACACTCATTCTGTGATAAAAAAAATAAATATGTATTTTGAGCCTCTACTATTAATTGGTAATTACTAATTGCAAACGACTGAAAACTAGAGGAAAAGTGCAGGAACATGTCAGACAGCTGCTGTAAATCTGGGACTCTCATTTAGTATCATGGTTAAAGCTTTGTCCCAACTGTTCAACTGGAACTAAATTAAGGATAATGTTAGTGGACATAGTGATGATACCCAAAATTTGAATTTTAAAAATCCCTGAACTGGAAATGTTGCCAAAATAACATGTTCTGTCTTCCTTTATTCTAAGAATGATCTAATTTGTGAGGTAAGACAGGAATTAATTTCTACTATACTTCTGTATAAAAGTGGGTCATAATGTGCAACGTTCTCTTTCCTAAAAATCAACTATTTAACAGTACTTCGGACACACTACTTTTCATTGATGATCAAGATACTTTGTGTTGAACAGAAAAATATCAGCTGATTCACCATTAAGAGTTTTAACAACTTCCGCAAAGAATTAATATCAGATCTATCAATTTACTTGTATGGCTATCTAGACTTGTTTTTCCAGAACACTCCTCTTTCATTTATTTTTAATAATCTGTTTTATTCTATTTAAAAATGGGTGTATTAATATGAAATCCTAAAGAAACTGAGCATCATCAGTATGACACAAAGTTTAGTTTACTCAGAAGTAAATACTAACCTCAAACAAGTATAAGAGTGAGGATTTTAATGTAAAACCAAGAGTTATACTTCATTTCAACTTTAGCAGAGAAAAGCAATTGAAATCCATTTTGGTTTTTGGCAAAGAGTCCTCTTTATTTTCTTACCTAACATGATAAAACAAACATTTCCATAAGATGTATAGTCCTTTTAAGATTGGTCATTTCTCCCCCATTCCATGGTTCAGTTATACAGCTGTACAATAAAGGCATTGTAGAAATTTATATAACATGTAAACTCCTTGCAATATTAAACTCTGAAATAGTTCACCCATAAACATTTCCTATAACAGTGAAATAAAGTCTCCTTCTTTGTTTCAAAACAGTTGTTCATAGCTAACCACATTATTTCATGTTTCCCTTAGGAAGCTAAAATAAAAAATAAAGCTATTTAAAAAAAAATCTTAAAATCTTGCTGCTTAAATTGCAGTTGAAAGTCTTGTGTTTGCATAGAGATTATTAAAACAATAATTGAAAATAATGAGACACCAAAATGGGCACTTATTTATGTGATTACCCATTCAATACCTACAAATATCTGTGCTTCTGTATATGCACAGATGTAACATTTATTAGTGTATTTTAATTTCCCGTCTCCTTGACTGGATATCAGGTCTGCTGTCAATTGAAGAGTTTTGTTCTTTAGCCCAAGCTGCAGTGACTCATGCTGTAGGCTAAGCAAGCAGTCATCACACAAATCTGAATACCAAGACCAACCTGTGTGCTTGTCAATCTTGCAGGTGCAAATTAGAAGGTTTTGAAACGTAAATTTATATGTGAGGCTGCAAAGCATTATAAATCTCCTAGCCTTTTTGTAGGTATCTCAGAATCTCTTATTTCAGTGTTATTTTCAATATTTCTCCCCCTACTTGAGCAGTGTTTCATAGTAACTTTTTTTCAAGATAGGAATACTCTTTTTTTGGATTCTTGAAGTCATTTTCAGTTTTTCCACCTCTGTGTTGGCTCAACAGCCTTAGAGGCAATTGCTTGTTGCTAAAAAGTGTAATACTTTTTTACTCAATATGTAGAACTGTTTTATGTTAGAGATCTGTTGTGAAGTACTTCATTATATATATTTCTTCTTCCTTTATATATATCTAGTGATTTTTGTGTTATTATATTGTCATTAGCTGTCTATTTTCATAGCTCTGTAAGAAGTCTCTTAAATCTTGATTGTTTAGGGATCTGAATATCTTGGCTTACACATTTTCCATACTTGTTTTCTGCTTTTGTTATTTCAGTTATAACTAGATTTTTTTTCCTCAAGATGTTTTAAATCTCTTCTACTCTCAGACCACTTATTTTTTCTGAGCATTAACTCCAATTTATATTACTTCTCTCAGTAAGCTCACATATACTGATAGCAACATCACAGAATTTGTTTAGTATTTTAAATTGTATTTGCTTAATTGGCATAACTAAAAACTCTGTGATCATTCTAAACCTCTCAGGGACAGGATGGTTTTGTATTAAAACAGGTCTTTTCCCAAAATTTTAGTAGGATTTCATTGTAACTAAAAGCATGGCTTTCTTTCACTGAAATAGGATTTATTAAGTCTGCTTTAGTATGCTAGAACTCCTTCTTTTCAAAGTCCTAGTATTCCCATTGATGCTATTCTCTCAGTCCTGAAGGCCAAACAGGTTTTGAAGCAGACACTGAGAAACATGCATTCATGGATTTTATAAGCCTACAGGTAAACCGCTTACAGCTGTCATCAGCTATTTGTACTGCAGTTTTATCCCATCCCTTCTTGGCATTCAGTGAGATATCCTTGTTTTGGGACATATGGCTCAATATAGCTTGTTGTTGTATATTTGATTCTTAAGACAGAAAGCAAGAATACAAATAAAATAATAATTCTGTGTCATATATCAATACATTCCTTTTTGGTTGCTTCTGAATTCACATCTGCATGTTTTTAACATCTAGCTACATTGCCTCTGTTTAATTACTTTATTGGAAGTGTCTGTTTTCAAGTGTGTGTAGATATGCACAACTGATTTAGATTCTGTTTAATGCAGAAATACCTCACGTGAGAGAACAAAAAATAAATATACTAGGAGGAACAGTATGGTTGTATGTACAATATATTAAAGTTTTTATGGACCATTGGTTTCTAACTGGCCTGTGTGGTTCATTAACCTTTAAGTTGTAGTCTGTGCAATTCACAGTCAGATAAAATACCAAAACATAATTTCAAGCTGGCTTTTGCCCTTAAGTGTGCAAATAATTGGAACAAATGTATTTTTTTAACTGTAAAACCATTTTTGCTAGCAACAGAGAGTAAGATATCACGACTTCTAAGTTCCCAGCAAGACTACCACATATCTTAGCAAGTGTTGAGTAGGTTATTAACAATCAGACCTTGAAAATGAATACCTTGTAATTTCTGTAATATACAAGTGTCACTTCATTTTTCAATTTATTTTTGTTTAAAAAATAGTACAAAGCTCAGTAATACATAAGAAACATAACCTACTCTTGTTCATTTTTTACTGCATTCTCACAGCAGAAGACAGAAATGTGACATGCCTTGAAGATGCCTGTAGAGATAATTGAGAACAGTAGTAAAATAGGAAAGCAGACACTCAAAATGATCAGTGGACTAACTTGCAAATGTCTTTTGTGATGAGAAGAATAGAGGAAAGTAACATAAACAGAATTTATATTAAAAAAACTTTCCAAGTACATTAATACTTCATGGTATGGAGCAGTGTGTAAGAGAATAAAATCTATTTTCTTCCAATACGTCCGTGTTTTTATTTCTGTATTTCTTACAATCTACAAAATTTGCATAATACCAGACCATAAAGAACTCATGAACAATGCAAGTCTTATTCCAGGGTATGAGAAATGCAGTTGCTTAGGTGTCAGCTCTTCAGAAAAGGTTCTGGTAATGTAATTTCAAATATTATCTTTCCCTCACCTTTATGAAGTATATATATATACAAAAATAGATCAGTGTACACTAAGCTCTGAATGGATGCATGATTTGATTTCAGACCAAATTTTTTAACATCAATTTTTTAAAAGATACCAGAACACAGCTTCTGTAGATAAATAGGGCATTTTCACTTTATTCTTGAACGCTTAATTGAATTTACATTGGCAATATTATTAGACTGAGGAGAAAAGGTAACTCTTCACCTGCTAGGACTGCAGTGCACTGCCTGAGTATCCCCTGGAGGCCAACAGTCTCCTTTGAACTCAGAACCGTTGGACAAGACAGAGGCATAGATGATTATCGTTTCTGACCACTGGTCTAATGAGGAATTCCTTAAGTTCATTTTCAAGGCCTGCACTGTCTATATCCTTGGATTTAGCCTGCAGTAAAACTTAGCTGTGCATATACCTGGGTACTGCCTGGAGACTTGGCTTCCATTAATGTAAAAAGATAGTGACAAAAAAACTTCATTAAGATTTAGCCAGGGTTAGTAGAAGACATCAGACACCTTGAGGTAGAAAAGCTTATTGTACTACCAGAAAACAAGCTGAACAATGTTTCTTTTACATTACAGTGAGTTTGCAGCACTGAAGCTGCTGCAATGTATTTGTCTTACTGTTACTGCACTAGAAAAAGGCTTTCAGCCATCTGTTTCACATAGATGGAACACAGAGAGAAATCAAGTTGCAGCAATAACTTTATTTTTGAAAATCTCATGTTATGATCTTTTTTCCTCGCTAACTAGGCTTCCAGGATTGCATCCAGACTATGGTGGCTCACTGAAGAAGATGGAGAGTGAAACGATCATGAAGTGGCCTGAAGCCATCAGTTGGAGAGGTGGTACATGAGCACGTCTGTATTTGGATTTATACTCAACAAACAAGTTATTTGCTGCTTTTCTCCTGCAGAAAGTTGTCATGCTGCCACACATACCTGTCACTGGTTTTTATTTCAGAAAGAAACATAATCTTGGCCTCCATGTGTGTAAAACCATGAAATTACAGTCAGAAGGCTAAGAAGCATTTGCTATATTATATAGAGAGGCCTTCTATCTGAACCCCAGAAAATAGCTTGTATTTGATATCACTATGCATACAGATAAGCAGAGCTTAAAAGAATGAATGTGCTCCAAACATCTACAAGCCTCTAAAATCACTTATTTGCTCAGAGAGGAGATATTTAGCTACCCAGCAGAAGCTTTCATGCTTGAGTACAAACTCTGAATAAAACCTGATACCGAAACACATGGAATAACATTCATGAGATCAACCCAATTTTGACATGATCCAAGTGGAAGAAACTATCAGCTTCAGAAGCTTTGAATCAATTTAACATTGTTAATACAAGTGAGAGGATTTATGAAAAAATACAGAGGAAAAATGAAGTGTGGGCTGTTTCAACAGTTGCAAGCCAACAGGAAGGTCGACCACTTCTAATCCCTCAGATTAAGCAAGAGGTATGGATGATTATACACCCTGATAATGGGGTCACAGAGAGATGGAGCACCTTTAACTATCCCTGGATCAACATCAAGAGAGAACAAGGAGACTGTGGAGAAGCCAGTTACTCCAATATGTAAAGTTCTGGTGAGAAATTAAGAAAAAGCTTTCATAAAGAGGGTGTTTAAACACTGTGGAAAGTTGCCCAGAGATGTTATGGAATCTCCATCCTTGGAGAAATTCAGAACTCAACTGAACATGGTCCTCAGCAACTGACCACACTTGGTGCTGGAGCAGACTACACGAACCATTTCCTCCCAACCTGAACTACTCTATCATGTCTTTGAACCATGTGAGACTAACTCTTTTTTTTCCCCAATATATCTCAAAATATAGTATATTCTAAGAAAAAAATTATCACTATAATTCAGTTTTGTCTGAGTTCCTGCATGGTGTCTTTTGAAAAAAAACACCCAAACAACAAACCAACAAACTACAGAGAGTATAGAGAGCATGCTTTATGAATATCTGAGCTACTGGAGCTTTTTTTGTTGCACTTTGAATTTTCCACCTTAATTGAGAAAAATGACACAAAACCTGACCACTGGATGCAAGTAAGGAACATCAAGAGACACTTTCACAGCTTTTACAATCAAAATGCACCTTTAGGATCGTATAGTTAGCTTACTTCCCTATTACATGCTGCAGCACCTGATCTAGTGGTTTCTATATGAAGCTCATAATTGTTTTAAACTGTAGTTCATGAAATAGTCTTTAAAAAATCTATAGTAGGTTCTAGGGCAATTGTTCCAGTGGTTAATTGTCCTGCCTGCCAAAAATCTCCACTTTATGTCTATTTATATGGCATCATACTTCCATTTTCAACCTGTCGATGTCACTGAGCCTTTTCTCAGAAACTTTTTGCCATTATATCTCTGGGGCCATGACCAAACTAGCTATGATAGTGATATTATTGGGTGCAAAAAAAGCAGTTGGGCTCCTTTATTCTCTCATTTTCATACACATTTCCCTGACTTTAAATTATTACTGTAGTATTCAGCTTCTTGTCTGCAGGGTGGAGTCTGGTAAGTTTTACAGTAACAGTCTTATTCATAATTACATACAGATAGTACAATTCTACTGCTCTGATTTGATCTTCATCTGTTAGTTCAACTTGCATGGAACTCATATTTGTTTTTCATGACATCAGAGCAGGTAATTATTTATGCCTGCAAGTATAGCATTGTATTTACATCTTCTCAAGTGTTAAAACTCTTGTTGACACACGCCTATCCAATTAAATTTTTTAAGCTACCTCAGAAACTGATCTCTCTCAGTTACAGTTCCCCCATTTTTCAAAGCCACAATCCCCTATTTTCTTCTAGATCACAAAGGAACATATCAGATACAAAGAATGCATTTCCAAGTGAAATTCCACTGGAAGACAAAATTAGATGTGATCTGTCAGTTAAAGTGCTTTGTAGTACTCCCTCCAATAGAGGCTATACTGATAAGCCAAATAGTTTACAGAAGTATAAGAGTATTTCACCACTATGATTGGCTTCATCAAAATTTTACACTTTAATGCACAACAGGAAATTTGTGTAATAAGGCTTGCACTCCATTATGTCTGATTTTGGTTCTGTTACCATCTTTCAGTTCATTACCAATCCCAAATCTTCCTAGGCATATAGGTGCACAAGTTAGGATTTAAATCTTGCATTACAGTCTGTTTGGTATCCTTTCCATGCCCAAACACTTGAGGTTCCTGAGGTTCATGAACACCTCAGGGTTTTTATGCTAACTTCCTCAGACACTTGAAATTTTCCTGCTGGGCATACTCAGAAAAATACAAGGCTTGACAGCGATGAGCCACTCAGTCACTATCATATGTCTAAGCTTCCCGGATATTCACAGACTCTGTATTCTTTTTGTACCACAGGGATTTGATGCCGCCAGCATGTGCTAGGAATGGCTACCAGGTTTGCCATTAGAAGTATTCACCAGCAACTATTCTCTTGACAACAAAAAGAGAGGTGGTAAGAGAGCCAGTCATATCATTCAAGCCTTATCTATTAATTTAACTGTTAGCAAGTACAACTTTAAAACTATAAATAGAATATACATATCTATATTGGTATAACATAGAAGTCCAGGGAGTGAATTCTAAGGCTGAATTTTTCAATTGTCCACACTAAAAGACCGTATTATATCCTGGTTTTCTTTAAGAGCTCTCCACCTGCTTTCTCCAAGACAAATCCCAGGAATTATTTGAAGGAATTCTGCTCAGGGAACCATTCACCATAGACATTATGGATGACTGAACACTTTTCTTGTGACTGACTTGCCCACTAGTACTACTGTAGCACACCTTATGAGTTCCCTGCCCCTCCACCTCACACGATATCCTTGACGAATGGAAAAGGGATTAAAAATGTATCATATATTAGAAGCATAGAATCATAGGATCATTTAGGCTGGAAAAGAGCTTTAAGATCATCGAGTCCAACCAGTAACCCAGGACTGCCAAGTCCACCACTAAACCATGTCCCTAAGCACCGCATCTATGCATTTTTTAAACACCTCCAGGAGGGATGGTGATGCCACCACCTCCCTGGGCAGCCTGTTCCAATCCTTGGTAACTCTTCCAGTGAAGAAATTTTTCCTGATATCCAATCTCAACCTCCCCTGGTGTAACTTGAGTGTATTTCCTCTTGTCCTGTTGCTTGCTATCTGGGAGAAGAGACCAACCTCCACCTGCCTACAACCTGCTTTCAGGTAGCTGTGGAGCAGTAAGGTCCCTCCCCTGAAATAACGACAGGAGAATTGGGCAGTTAGAAGAGAGAAACTGACATAAAATGGTATCTTAACAGTTAGGATGTTCACCAAAATGGACAGGACCCTTAATCCAAGCTTCTTTACAGAAGTAATTTGTAACTTTGACATAAAACCATCATTACATAAAAGAAGCACATGGTTTGGGAAGTAGACATATATCACCACTTAACTCTTATTGTAGTCACTTCTCCAAGCATGATTTAAAAATAACATTCTGCTTTCCCAGGTCTTGAAAAACTGTCAAAAAATACCCCAAACTGCACAGGCACTATTTCAGTGAAATCTGAGTTATTTTTCCAATGGTGTTCGGTAGAACCTTGATGTGCTGGAGGATTTAAGATGTGTTGCTGAGATAAACAGTCACTATTGGCTAATTATAGGCAGCTAATCATTCTGACTTAAAGCTTTTTTTATTTCCATTCTGAGGTGACTGACCTGGCTTTTGCTCTAAATAGAGAGCTTAGTTGCCTTATTCAGAGCTACCAGAGTCATGATGTGACCTAGGAGCCTGCATATTTAATGAGCAGAGATGTATGTCCCATTTCCTTGATATTGCTGGGTATCAACTTTATCAGCTTGTATTACACCTTTTTTAACCCTGACACATAAGCTTTTCCATTTCTGTGTGTTTTTAAATAACAAAATAGAAAAATCATGTAGTATTTAAGTTTTTCTGCATTTTGCTTAGTCATGTTAGTATTTTTAGCTAGTATCAGATTTTATTATTGCAGATCTTTCATTTATTCTGAGTAAATTTATAAAATTCCTTCTTAATATTCTTAACTTTAAATCACACAGGCTGTGGTGCTACTACAGTGTTCCTAAGCAGTTTTCTGTTTCCAGACTTTTTGTCTGCTTCTCCATTTTCTGTGTTTTGTATGTTGCAGTTTTGAAAAATTATTTTTATTGCCCTTTTCACATCTTTTAACTGAGGTGATTATTTTACTGAAGAAGTCTTTCATGAGCATAGAATTGTAGGAGTTTTTGACATTTTATAAAGTATTCTTAAATAATTTCCAATCATCATTTATGCTTCTATATTTCAATATTTCCTCCCACTTGATTTTGCCCATAACTGTTTTCAACTGCGCGAAATTGCCCTTTTCAAAGAATCAGGTCTATGTTTTAACTGGTCAGGATATTGCTTTACTGCTATTAATTTGCAGTCTGAACTCAATCTATTGTCTCAAAAGATTGCCCTTTTGCAGAGATTGAAGCTGTAGAGAGTGAGCAAGTACTCTTTGGAATGATGTAATGTGTCATATTTCATGCTGTGATCATAGTGCAAGTCAGTTCTTAGGGGCATCTTCATTCAGTCACCACAGAATAGCACTGCATGCAATCGTCAGTTAATTTGTTTGGGATAACTATACTAGCAAAAGGCATAGATTTTGCGTATGTAAACACAGAGTGTACAGTTTGAAGACACTTGTATGTGACTGATGTCTAACTCATACTGTTGATTAATGGGCTTTAATTAGGAAATCCTGAACACCTTGCATTCTACCTATGAAACTTAATAACATTTCTCTTCTTTTAAATCCACCATGTTCTGAGGTTTTAGAGAGAGCCTAGGAAGCAGGGAAATCTGTGTGCATAAGGAAAAATTTAAATAACTTACTTATGCAAATATTTTAAAATTTTTTGCCTAAGGTGTGTTCTACTTTAAAATCTCACCTAATAGCCTTGTCTATGAAATTTAAATAAGAAATAATTTGAGTATCTGACCTCTTTATCTCCATTCACCTCATGCTCTTTTGCTTCTTGAATAGTGTTAATGCAAGTCTGAACCCTTCTGTTTCAGGCAAAATTAAATGGAAATCCTGCTCTAACTCAGTTCCTGGCGACATACGGTGGAAGACCTCGCACCCTGCTGGGCCCTGCACCTCAAGACAAACCATTAGCACATAGCCAATTAACAGAAGGCTAGAAGGTTTTGTGGTACACTTCTGGTCCTTTCAGGAGATGGTCAACCAGCTGGCCACGGGTGGTTATAAAGGATGGTGAAGAAGTGACAGTTCAGGCTTAGAACTGAAGGTAGCGATGGTCCTGAAGGTCATGGAAAGTAGTAAGACATCAGGATCTGTCTTTCTATTTTGTTGCTATATGCACACTGATTAATTTATTGGATGTGAGATCTTAACTAGCAGTCCCCTCTGAATCCCCAGACTTAGCAAGGAAAGAGGTTGCTAAAATGACGGCTAAGAGGAAGCCACTGTGTAAATTGGCTGTTCATTTTTCCAGAGTCTCTTTCCTTATACCTCTGTTGAGAAACCATTCCAGATTACTAATTCACCTGCCTTAAGTAGTATCTTTATCTCTGGCCACGGATCATGATACTAGTCTTAGTACTTAACCATCCTCTCTCAACCTGCCGTAAGTAAGGTGCACCAGTGCCACAATCCTGCTGTGGTGACTTTGAGGCCACAAACAGGTTCCTGGGATTCCATGAACTGTAAGGCTCATTCTGGTAGGGGAGGTGGGGAAGAGGCAGACTGTAGGAGGAAAGTATCAGACAAGGCCCATTAGGCAGGTGAAAGATGCAGGGTGATTTCTGCCATGCTTTGCATCAACATGCCTTTCATCATCCTGAACACAGTCTGCTGTGCACCTGGCTGCAGTGGGGAAGCAGGCAAATTTCTGCATCAGTAGGTACTCCTGGAAGGTGGTAGCCTGGGTAGAAGGGGATGGCAAAGTGACTGAGACAACAAGATCCAGGCTTGTGGGACAGTTTCAGTGTGCAGCAGCCACAGCACACAGTAGATTCATAACAAACACAAATGAAACCTCCCTCTGTGCTGAAAGGTTTTTTCCTTATTCTGGAGTCCCTTGAAACAGGAGATTTTTAACCTGCATTAGTGTTGCCTCAAAAAGAAGCCTATGAAGGGACAGGTATTATCTCAGGATTGTTCTTTCTGCTCACACAGGTTGGTCCCCTTCCCTTGCTCTACTTTCTTCCTGTTCAGTCTTCTCCTGCTTGTGTTGCAAGAGTCTTCTGTACTACAGCAGTGCACAGGGCATGAGGAGTACTTATCAGTACTGGTGATGCTGAACTGGTGAACCACCCTAGTGAGATCTACTAGCAGTTGATCAGCAAAAGAATGGATCTACCATACTACACTATGGTCAAAGCAGAAGCTTATGACACCTACAGGTTATGAGTAAACTAATTAAGTTACAAATAATATTAGCTGGCCTTGAATACAAGTATATGCATACTAGAATAGTGTAAACAACAATACATAAGTAACACCCTGATGGCGTAGGCAAACACAATGCGCAAATATTCTTCACAAGTATGTGAGTAATAATATCAGCAACAGGGAAAAGAAAGATTTCTGTAGCTGCATGCAGGGGGCATGGGAAAACATGCTAACAATGATCTAAGTAATGGAATATACAAGGTAAGATGCAAAGAACAGGAGGAGCACAAGGAACTGCAAGTACACATGACATCCTGTCAAACACACAAAAGAATAACTGGCAAAATCAAAACAAAAATAAGTATCAATGAAAGGACATAAGATTATCCTTTAAGGAGAAGGGCAAGCAACATAACACCAGGCATGAATGAATAAAACTGGAGGAGAAAGCAGATAAACCTACTTCTGTTCTGACTTTCCTTATTGAAGACCAGTCCAGCCTGATCACCTTTACCTTAACAAGGAAGACCATCATGGACCACAGCTATCAATGTTACACTATACGGCATCAGCTCTCTGGTGCTGTGCATTCAGATATAATGCAGCATATAACTATCAAGGACTAATAGCTTTGTATATGTAATTATAAGTAGAATATAATCATAGAATGTTTTGTGTTGAAAGTGACCTTAAAGATCAGCTAGTTTCAAACCCCCTGCCGTGGGCAGGGACACCTTCCATTAGACCATGTTGCTCAAAGCCCCATCCAACATGGCCTTGAACACTTCCAGGGATGGGTCATCCACAACTTCTCTGGGCAACCTGTTCTAGTAACTCACCACTCTCACAATAAAGAATTTCTTCCTAATATCTAGTCTAATTCTGTCTTCTTTCTGCTTAAATCCATTACCCCTTGTCCTATCACTACAGGCCCTTGTAAAAAGTCCCTTTCTAGCTCTCTTGTAGACCCCCATTAGGTACTGAAAGGCTGATATAAGGTCTCCCTAGAGCCTTCGCTTCTCCAGGCTGAAGAACCCCAAATCTCTCAGCCTGTCTTCATAGGAGAGGTGCTCCAACCCTTTGATCATCTTTGTGGCCCTCGTCTGGACTTGTTCCAGCAGGTCCATGTCCTTCTTATGTTGAGGGTTCCAGAGTAAACGCAGTACTCCAGGTGGGGTTTCATGAGAGCGGAGGGAGAGAACCACCGCCCTTGACCTGCTGGCCACACTCCTTTTGATGCAGCCCAAGATACGGTTGGTCTTCTGGACTGCAAGTGCTCATTGCCAGGCTATTTTGAGCTTCTTGTCCATCAACACCTACAAGTCTTTCTCCTCAGGGCCACTCTTGATCCATTCTCTGCCCAGCCTGTATTTGTTCTTGTCATTGCCCTAACCCACATGCAGGACCTTGCACTTGGCCTTGTTGAACTTCATGAGGTTCACATAGGGCCACCTCTCCAGCCTCTCAAGGTCCCTTGGGATGGTACTTCTTCCCTCCAGCGTGCTGACTGCACCACACAGCTTGATGTCCTTGGCAAACTCGCTCAGAGTGTACTCAATCCCACTGTCCATGACACTGACAAGGATGTTGAACAGCACCAGTCCCAGTGTGGACCCCTGAGGAATGCCACTCATCACCAGTCTCCACCTGGACATTGAGCCATTGTCTGCAACTCTTTGAGTGTGACCATCCAGCCAATTCCTTATACACCAAGTGGACCACCCATCAAATCCATGTCTCTCCAGTTTCAAGACAAGGATGTCATGTGGGACAGTGTCAAAAACTTTGCACAAGTCCACGTAGATGACATCAGTTGATCTTCCCTCATCCTCCAAATGCTGTAGCCCTGTCATAGAAGGCCACCAGATTTGTCAGGCATGATATGCCCTTAATGAAGCCCTGTTAGCTGTCACCAATCACCTCCATATTCTCCATGTGCCTTAGCTTAGTTTCCAGAAGGATTTTTGCCCCATGATCTTGCCAGGCCCAGAGGTGAGACTGACTGGTCTGTAATTCCCTGTCTCTTCCTTATTTTCCTTTTTTAAAAATGGTGTTATATTTTCCCTTCTTCCAGTCAGTGGGTGCTTCAC
This sequence comes from Ibycter americanus, assembly GCA_035590275.1. Taxonomy (NCBI): domain Eukaryota; kingdom Metazoa; phylum Chordata; class Aves; order Falconiformes; family Falconidae; genus Ibycter; species Ibycter americanus. Next base: position 78,413,154 of record JAVJGI010000040.1, on the reverse strand, counting down.
TGGACTGCCATGACTTCTCAAATATGATGGATAGTGGCTTAGCTACTTCATCTGCCAGTTCCCTCAGGACCCACGGATGCATCTTATCAGGTCACATGGACTTGATGATAGTAATAATAGCTAAGTGATAACAATTAGTAGTAATAATAACTAAGAGCTAACCATTAGCATGAGAGTGCTGTTCATGAACATCAGCCTGGCAAAGTTTTGTTTTAAAGTTTGAAGATTACTTGATTTACCAGGCTTCTAAACACTCCCATTTCAGTGATGTCTAATTTTGCAGCTACGATACACATGCATTTGTATACATATATTAAATTCCAACAGCTCTCACTTCTCTGAATTAACATGTGCCCTTGAGAATCAGGCACTGTGAGGGGGAAGGCTAATGGCAACTCACAGTAAGGGAAAAGATCCAGAAGCTCTCAAGGGTTAAAAGGCTTGCACTTTTTTTAGAGATTACTCTGTTTGCGACAGAACCTCCTTATTTGCCAGTCCCATGCTAAGTCCCTCTCTGCTGTGGCAAAAGAAAGGCAAAGAGGGGTACCAGGGTACACATTCCTGAGAGTACCCTTCCCTGAGGGCATGCTGCAGCAAAGAAAGAAGGTAGCTTAGGAAGATGAGGACAGCAAAATGCCCAGCAACCCATGCACTTGTTCAAAATAACTTCTTAGGGTCAGTAGGTGTGGAAGGCAGCAATATCTACATCTGGAGGACCATGCAGTAGCTGAGCTGCCACAGTGGCAATGGTGCTACAGGTGGCACAAAAGCACAAGACAGACAGTCTCATTGACTGGTTCTTGGGCCTCCTCCTCTTAGCTTCTGTGATGGTCATTTCCATGGAGGACCGAGCTGTCCCACTCTCTCTGCATATGGATCATCAAAGACAATTTTGGTGTCAAAGGACCTGAGACCATCAGCCTCTCCCCCGTATTTCCTCCATTGCCATGACTGAACTAAACTAACATTCCTTCACCAACCACCATCCTTAAGGGACAAATGGCTTGGCAGGCTGAGGAGAATTGAAAGTATTGAAGGAAATCAAACATTTCATTATTGTGCAGAGTATCTTAATTGATTAGTATTTAACTGTATTACAACCTGGTTGTATAACAGTGGGAAGTGCTGGATGCATACCCTGTTCATAGACCTCCTCCAACAGGGAGGGCACGGCATTCTGGGCACAAGCAATTTCCCAGGGGGTAGAGGATGAGTGGAGGTGTGGGAAGGGAACAAGGCACACAGTCACAGAGAGTCTGTCACCAGTATAGTTCTTTTGAAGCTCATTCACGCCAGCTGGAAACCTGATATGAAGCTATTTATACTGGGAGAAAAAAAAAAAAAAAAAAACAAAAAAGAAAAAAAAAAAAAAGCTTTTGCAGTTAAAACCTTTTTTTTTCCCTTTTATAAACCAGAAGAGCTGTACAGGCACAAATAAAAGTACCTGATTAAAACTGCACAATGCGTATACAAGTATTGCTCATACTGACATAGGTTGATTTATAGAGCAGATTTGCTTACATCATCTAATCTCAACTTTATAGAATTATTTAAATTAGGCATGTGGTCTAACTGGAAACAGGCCTTAAGTGCTATGCATTGTAAGCTATTGTTTTGTCATCTGCTAATTATATTCACTTATACCTAACAAAATGAGGTTATGCCAAGACTTGCTGTGACAATTCATTTTCAGGTTGTAAAGACAATTACACAGAATTTGAACATTTCTAATCATTCAGAATCTGAATACTACAAGGTTTATCCTAATTAAATATATGTCGGTGGAAATGAGTTAACTTACATCTCGAATTAATAGATCGGATTATGAACCATAGTTAAAATAAAAGTTTTCAAACTGAGTTATATTTATGTCTGAACATGCAAACACTTGGGCATGACAACTTCAAACAGAAACTTTATTTTAGATGTGCAAGTGGAAAAGTTACATCTTATAGTTACCAGTGTATACAAAAAGAAAGAGGTTGGTGAATAATGTTACGTGTTGGTTCTGTCTGAAGAGACATCTAGATCAAGATAGGATACCTTTGAAATCTTAGCTAATAACAAGGTTTACAGAATTGGAAGAAATGTATATTATTTTTACGTATTTTGGTATCATTGATTCTTGTATGCTCCCTACTAAACCTTGAAAGTGTCCTTGTGGGTTTACATGTATATAAGGAATAAGACACTTAATTTTCCAAACCTTCACTACATGCATATACACAAAAAACTGGTGGGCTTTTTCTATGTTGTTTACCTTGCGTATATATATGAGAGCTCTAAATTAAACGAAACCTAATTCTGACACTTATTTTGAAAAAGCAGCTGAGCAACTAAATTATTAAATCAGAACTTAATATTGACTTTCTCCCTCTAAAAATCACAAGTCCTTTCAAAAGATGAACAATATATACATTTCAAAGATACATGAGAGAAAGTTTGATATGAACAATGCCAAACAAAGAAAAAACATCCATCACACAGAAATCAGAATGACTATAAATGAGTCTGATTCCAGGACAGCAACTGAAATGAAAAGGTGGAAAGGAAAGGGGTAGAGAGAAAATAATTTTCTGAAGCTGATCTTATTTTAAGCTGTAGAAAAAGACTTTTGTACAAAGGTTTACAAAGAGTGAACACTACTGAACGTTATAAGAAATGAAACTTTGAAATCATTGTTTTGCCTGCTAAAATGCTAATTAAAATGTTAATGCAAAGTTATATGTTGATTGTGTTTCAATAATGTCAAATCCTGACAATTACATTTTGTATATACCTGAAAAATAAATAAAAGTCAGTTTCAAAATCTGAACCTGGAATTCTAATTCAAAGTAGGTTGTTGTTACCTAATTCAACACACCGAGAATGAAGGAATTAAATCAACAACTGTTGGCAATGCATGAACTAGTAAAGAACATAGTTTTATTCTCCCACTGCTCTGAAGTACTAAAAGATAATGAAAGTGGTAAACACATATTTGTACCACTAATGGAGTATGGCAGAATATGCATATATGAATAGCTCAATTGACTAGAAAAATGTCATTTTATATAGTCACAACTTGAAAGTTTAATTCTTGCTTTTCTGAATGTAAGAGTGTCTTACAATAACTTATTTACAAGCATGCATTTCAGTGGAGCTGGAAACAAGAGATATGATTTTTGTTCCTTTGCAGATTATTAGTACTTATTGTAAGCCTAAGAAGTCTTCTATTGGGAAAATAAACCATCCTCTTCGTTCCAAATAAGTTTTGACATCTTTGTTTGCATGTTTCTGATATGTTCGCCTCTAAATTCTTGTTGTTTTGATGCAGAATCGTCCACAATTGAAATTAATGTATGATGATGAATAACTATGTTCATATACGGAACACCCATAGCATCTGTGAAATACTTCTTGGGTTACAGATAATGACACTCCGGATGGAGTTTACAGTGTGGGTTAGGAGACAAACTATCATCACAGGAAAAAAAGGGATCTGTTCAAACAGCAGTTTTCTTCTCAATATTCTCTATCTAAGTTATCAGAGTCTATGAATAAAGGCTATCCTAGACTAGTGGCAGCCCAGCCAAAAGAGCCAGTTCCTCCTACTCTAACCCTGCCTGTGAAGGAGGCAGATGGCTCGTTTAAAGTGAACACCACTTAGACTGAGAAGACAGTTGAAGTAAAAGAGATCTTATGTTTTCTTGACCGTGAACTAAGGATGTGCAGCAGACTCTTAAATTGATTAGTAGGGACTAGAATGCACCTTAAAACTTAGTGGTTATCAGATGTACCAAGCTGCTTTTTTCTTTGGGAAACTGTTCCAACTGTGGGCAAGTGTCATTTGTTGGGCAGGGACTAGAGCCAGAGTACCACCAGATGGGTGCTGTTTGAGATTGGTACAGTCAATAGGAGCAGAGTTCCTAATAACTAGCTTGCTGGGTACTCTTCAGTGGAATTGGTGGATCAGAAAAATATTGACTGACAGCTTTTGTTTTTTAGAGATATATATACATAAGGATATGTAGATACACACACATATCTATATAGGCACAGTGTACTGATTTCTTTTGTCTTTTTCTCTAATAGAAGTTTGGGAAAAAAAGGAAGCAAAGAAAAGTGACTAGTAAGTGTACAGGTATGGTCTCATAACTGTTGAAGATGGATCCTATATACTTCAGATTGTGGTTTTACTGCTACCACCAGTGCAGTGCAGAGAAATTCCAGTTTTATTACAGTAAAAAGAAACATTAAGTTAGGGTCAACCTCCTGAAAGGACCCTTAGCCTCTCAAAGTAGATGTGCACTGTGTTTTCCTTTTATCAATTTGTAAACTGTCATGGTTTCAGCTGGGATGGAGCGAATTTTCTTCTTAGTAGTTGGTGCTGTGCTGTGTTTTGGCTGTGATGTGAGAGCAATGTTGACAACGTGCTGATGTTTTTAGTTGTTGCTGGGTGATGTTTATACTAAATCAAGGACTTTTC
>JAVJGI010000040.1:78394428-78408586 GCA_035590275.1 Ibycter americanus | reverse complement strand
GAACACCTGCCTGCCCATGGGAAGTAGTGAATGAATTTCTTCCTTTGCTTTGCTTGCGCGCGCAGCTTTTTGCTTTACCTATTAAATTGTTCTTATGTCAACCCTTGACTTTGACATTCTTTTCCGATCCTGCTACCCATCTTCCTGGGTGAGGGGAGTGAGCGAGTGGCTGCGTGGTGCTTGGTTGCCGGCCGGGGTTAAACCAGCACACAAACAGAAAGCAGTCACTGATGTAGGAAAATGGCCATTGGTGACTGATATAAACCGTGATTACTCTATAATCTATGTGAAACTAAGATAGAAATAAAGCTTATAATTTTATGCAAAAATTATAGAAAAAAGGTTAGACTAAGTCAAGGGCAATGAAAATGTTAGGTTTTGAAAATTAAGCTGTAATAGGAACAAATCGGTTTCTAGTTGTTCTCACAGAAAGCAGACTATATATTCTGTTTTTAAGGAGAAAGTAAGCCCTGCACAGAATGCTGAAAAAAGCTGAAAAAGAATAATAATCAAACAGCAAAGAAAGAAGAGCTTCAGAAAATAATTATTTTTGTGATTAAGGTTTTAAAAAGGGAATGATAAAAGCCATTCCATAGATCAAATGTACTCCTAACGACACTTGAGAAAGTTCTTTTGAAGCGTTCTTCGTCTGATTGCTCTTAACACCAACATGTTAAAATATGTAGTTCTTCTCTAATTTGTTCCTGTCCTTCAGACACACACAATGCTGGATACCTACCAAAAATAACAGAAAGACTGAATTTATTCTTGATCTCTTGAGAGTTGCCTCAGATCAAATCCTAGAGACACAAATAATGATGAAGCATAGGGTCTCTTTCAATTTGAACTAGTTTTTTTGGTTGTTCTTTGTTTGTGCCTTAATGTTTATATTGCACAATATTTTCTCAACACACTCCACAGCCAGAACTTCGTCATTAACTTTTAGAACACAGAAATCCACATTTTCTGAGTATTTCATACAAAGGCAGGAAAATAAAATCTTTTCGCTTTACCTTCTCACTTATAATAACTTTTTTTTTTTCCTAATCCTAACATGCTGTCATTGTCATCTATGAAGATGTCTGAGCAATTCTTAATAGGAGCCTCCACACTAACTCTGATGAATGAAAAAAAATCACATAGCTTTCTGCAAGAACTTGCATAATTCAAAATTTGCTTCCTGGTGGCTGAACCCACTTAATATAAATATATTTCCTCACTTCTCCAGCCTTCTTTTCCCTTGTGCCATAGTCCATAGATGACCAGGAAGCATAACCTCTCCTTTTGCATAGTGCAGATTACAGTATCGCTTTTGTCATGGTTTAAACCCAGCCAGCAACTGAGCACCACAGCTGCTTGTTCAATCCCCTCTGCCCACCCAGGATGGGGGGAAGAGAATTGCAAGGGTAGAAGTGAGAAAACTTGTGGGTTGAGATAAGAACTGTTTAGTAATTGAAATATAATCATCATCATCATCATCATCATCATCATGAAAAAATAACAAAGAGAGAGAAATAAAACTCAGGAAAGACAGGTGATCCAGATGAAAACAATTGCACATCACCAACTGCCTGATGCCCAGCCAGTCCCTGAGCAGCCACCCCCTGGCCAACCTTCTGCCTCATTTATATGCTGAGCGTGACGCCATATGGTATGGAATATCCCTTTGGCCAGTTGGGGTCAGCTGTCCCGGCTGTGTCCCCTCCCAGCTTCTCATGCCCCCCCAGCCTGCCTGCTGATGGGTGGGTGAGGGGCAGAAAAGGCCTTGGCTCTGTGTGAGCGCTGCTCAGCAGCAACAAAAACATCTCTGTATTATCGATGCTGTTTCCAGCACAAATCCAAAGCATAGCCCCATACAAGCTACTATGAAGAAAATTAACTCTACCTCAGCCAAAACCATCACAGCTTTGCATTAAGACACTATCTTCTAGGAACAAAGTTATAGCACTCTACAAGCCTATATAATGATATTACCAAATATTCATGCAATTAAGAAACTTGGGAGGCTTCATATTTACAGAAACACTTTGCAATGACTCTAACTGTTACCATTGCATAGTTAGCAATGCAACAAAATAAGGAAAGGATAATAAATTGTTTTGCTGCTAAAAGCTAGTAATCCATAGTGGATAGTTACTAGCAAAAAGATAATAATCATATTAACTTTGTGTATTATGACTTAGGGTTCATCTTCACCTTTTATGTTAGGAGTGTGAAATTAACATATAGACAAAAACTGATGAAGGGTACCAATTGTGTGTCTTTAATCCCATGTTTCCAGGATAGATATAAACTTTCCTTGCTCTTGTACTGAATTCTTGGTGGTTTCCAGGTGAAGAAATATTTGCCATATGCAGCTTTAGACACTAATTTAGGCACTAAAATCAGACACAGAGTGCGACTCGTAAGGTGCTCTGTGGAGTTGGTGGAAGGAGAACGGGTCCTCTGGAAAACAGCTCAGAGCTGACATGTGACAATGGTGCTCATTTGCCCTCTGGAGGAAAATCTCTCTCTCTCCCCTTTTATCATAACAGCAGTACGACATACTGACGAAAGTACATTAAGCCAGGCATGAAGAATCTCTCTCATAATGTCTTATTTTCAGATTTTTTCCCTATAATTCTTTACTGCCACTTCCCATTATTCTGAATAATACCTGTGCTAACCTTTGTTGGGGGGGGGCGGGAACTGAGTGCAGCTTTATGCAGGTATTAAATATCTTGAAGTCATTTTCTTGTACTAAGTCACCCAACTATTTGTATGCTCTCTTTACTCAAATTTCTAACCCTCTCATTCCTTATTACAAGTGTGTTATGCAATTTATGTGTACAAAATTCGAATGCATTTAATGTTCCTAAGGAAAAAGAAAGAGGAAGAGAGGAAGAAAGGGAGGGTGAGGGTGAGAGGGAGGCAGAGAGAAAGGGAGGTTGGAGAGAGAGAGAGAGAAAGGGAGAGGATGGCAGCCAGTGATGTGGCGCAGCTGAACACAAGGTGTTGGGGTCTATTTGACAAAAAGCAGAAAACCAGACATACATCCTGGAAGCTTTCCTGCTGCCCAGAGGCCACAGATCCTAATTTCTACATTCAGGCATGTTCACTTTGCTTCCCTCATGGTCTGATTACTTAGCTGGAAAACATTATAGCTTATTATAGTACATACAACTTTTCTTCACTTGGTATATAGTAAAATTTGCATACTGCATTTATAGTGTCTGGCAAGGATAACTTTATACCGTATTATGTGACAGTCATCATTGTTATTCTCATCCATGATTGTTTCTGACCTAGCAGGTGAACAGCAGTGTTTCTGTAGGGTAGAAGTGTATCAGGTAAGGGAGAACGCTTTCAGAACTGATGGGGTTTGAATTTTCACATGTAAACTATATGCTTGAATGTCCTGATTCTTTGGCATGTAACATGGATTTGTGTAAGCAAGCCTGTTTGTAAGGGGTAGATACTCAGAATCTTTTTGTAATTAATTTTTAATATAAAAAATATAGATATGTCTCAAGTAAGGCGTTTCAAAACTAAGATTCAAAACTAAATTTCATAAATGTAGTTCAGGTGCTTAAGGAATACTCATTTGAAAGGAAAATTAAGGGTTTTTTTCCCTCTTATGAGAACTAAAGCATATAAAACCACTTAAAAAAAAAGAAAAAAAGTAGGTGGGGCAGAGAATAGGACTATGTATTAAGAACTTTCTGAAGCTGACTAGAAAGTCCAGTAGTCTGAAAAATTTTCCAGAGCTGATGTAGTCCATGAAATTTGCTATGCAGAATGAGAACATCTGCAGAAGAGAAATATTATTAAGGTTCAGGGAATGCAAGTAACTGCTGTGCTCTAACTACTCATTTTGATTAAGCTTGCTACAAGCTCCAAAAATTCTCTGAGAAGGTAGGGTATCTCCCCGGATTTCTACAGACTATATTCACTCAGACAACTTCCATGAAAGGTCTAGGCTCTCTTTTATCTTGAGAGAGTAAAATAATCATAACATATACAACGGTATGTAGAAAAAGTTGTATTGTGTATCACATATAAAAAATATATAATCCTAATTGTAAGTCAGTGGGGTATGACAAAATTCATGAATATGCATATATGTACTTTTATTAACATTTACGAAGGGAAATGGAACCTTCTCCCTTCAAAGATATCATTATCATATTTGAGCAAAATTACAGTTTTGAATGAGACTTTTATTTACAACCCACAGGAACTTCTTAGTCATTTACAACCTCCCAGAAGTATATAGGGATGAGTGGTTTGATGCCAACCCTTCATATATAGGTAATTAATTTAACATTTCATTTTTTGCATTCCTCAGTTCATGCTCTGGAACAGATATCTTTCTCTACTCTTATTGCTAAACTGTCAACTAACATCAATAATGGCATTTCATGCCATACTTTTATTTCTCTTATCAAGGCTTTTTATAAGAGAGGGCAAGAGGACATTTATGTTCTCAGCCAGCTTCTAAAATATATTTAAAACAACAATTTAGATTCTCTGAAGACACCAAACCATTAATGAATGCAATCCATTTCTTGGTGGGAAACTATAAAGGTCAATTTAAAATATATAATGAATTTCTTCAGGTAAGTGAGGGAAGTCAAACTCAAGTTTCCAGGTGATTACAGATAATCAGAGATTCCCACTCCAGATTCTTGAAGAGAAATGAAGATAAAGTGGTCTGTAAAACGTGCCATCAGAGCTTTTTTGTTAGGAGGATGATCATGAGGCTCTTCTTTTTTAATCACAGAAATCAGTCAGAGAAATACAACAGCAGACTTTGCCCCAGGCTTCTGAATCATATGTTGCTCTTGCTACAGACAAAATCTCTGACCCATGGTCAGAGACCACAGGGCTAATGGATTTATATCATAATGAGTCCTGCTCTGCCCAATTTTTAGTGCATTGTAAAGATGGTAATAATAATAAATAATAAATAAATAAAGATAATAATAATAGTAATAATCTGTAAACCTTGTGTCTAGACCTTAGAAAAATCACTGTTTGAGGCGATGAATTTACGTTCAGGAGTCCTAAGTGGCGGGAGGGGTGGGGTGGAGGGGTGGGGGTGGGGGGGAAGTCCATCATTGTTTCTTTTAATGTGGTACAGCTCCCGGCCCTAACAACTTGGAGGGACTATTTAATGAGATAACAGCAAGTTATTTTGAATGAATATTTGATTTATATTCTAGCAAATACAGATCTATTATGGTTTCCCCGTCCAAGCTATCTCATCCTTCCTATCCTGGAATGTCATTGTCCAATAATGCCATCACAGGGCAAATTCTTCTTGCCTGTTAGAAGGTCCTCTGGTACCTCTCCCTTCTGGCAACAGCTGCTTGGAAAAACCACTTGACTTTTTGGGGCCAACCCTGTGATACTGTGCTTTCCAGGAGCTCTTGCACAGAAGCATTGAGCGTGCTGTTTGCCCTCCGTTGTTCTCTCACACACAAGCCCTGGGCCCATCTGGGAGGACAATTGAAAACTTCTAGACAGCTGTGGGACCCTCAGTCGATGGCACAATTCTGCTCTTCTGAGACCTCCTACCGAAGTTGCACAGAGCAGCTCAAACTGTACTGAGCTGCCCTGGCCCACAAGACTCATGTCTGCTCCCTCTGCCTCTCTGAGGGTGTTTCTTCATCTTGGCACTAAGCTCACAGCTCCTAGAGCCTGGATGGTATTCTCTCTTTTACCTCCCTGCACCTTTCGGGACATAGACTCACCTGGGTCTTTGATATATTGTTTAGGGATCCTACAGATTTCAGGTTAAAGAAACCCCCAAACCCTCTACCCTCATGATTGACGTAAATGTCTCATCTGTCTCCTACCTCCTGCAACCAAAAGGGGAAGGGTACTACTGGTAACATACAGTGACTGATGACTTCTGACATGCCTCCTTCACCCCTTTTCCCTTAACTAGAGAAGGCAATATACTAACCCTTGGCCACAGTGTGTAAGTACATCATTTGACCATCATTCTGTTGAATAAGTTCTTTAAATGTGTTAAAGTGATCATTTTAACAAACTGAAATTGTTCCACGGCATTGTCTTTGTCTCTGCCTCTGATGCTGATAAGACATTTCTCTTGACATAGGAATCCTGTGGAAAACATAGTTACATTTGCCATGTCAAAAAAATGCATGAAAATATGGATCAAGTTTATCAGGTTTTATGGTTATTACTCATATGGAAAAAATAAAATTAAAAATAAGGAAAAGGAAGGCAACTAAAAGGAAGAAGATAAAAGCACTTTACAAAACAACAGACTTCAAAGCCCTCATATTTACTGAAAAGATTGTTGTCCTACTGCTTAATTAATAAAGATAATTAGCTAGAAAATCTGCACTCCCAGTCATCTTCCCACCTGTCTCTTTGTCGTGGTTTAACCTCAGCTGGCAACTAAGTACCAGGTAGCTGCTCACTCACTCCCTGCCCCCACCCGGTGGGATGGGGAGGAGAATCAGAAAAAGGCAAAACTCATGGGTTGACATAAGAGCAATTTAATAATTGAAATAAAATAATATATTATTATAATAATAACAACAACAACAATTGTAATGAAAAGGAGAGAGAAAGGGAGAGGAATAAAATCCAAAGGGAAGGGAGAAAACCAAGTGCTGTACAACACAATTGCTCACCACTCGCTGACCGATGCCCAGCCAGTCCCCAGGCAGTGGTTGGCAGGCCCCAACCAACAACTCCTAGTTTATATACTGTGCATGATATTCTGTGGTATGGAATATTCCTTTAGCTAGTTTGGGTCAGCTGTCCTAGCTGTGTCCCCTCCCAGTTTCCTGTGCCACTCCAGCCCTCTCGCTGGCAGGGCCTGAGAAACTGAAAAGTCCTTGACTTAGTATAAACATTACTTAGCAACAACTAAAACATCAGTGTGTTATCAACATTGTTCTCATACAAAATCCAAAACACAGCATTGTACCAGCTACCAAGAAGAAAATTAACTCTATCCCAGCCGAAACCAGGACAGTATCCACCCCTTATTCTACACCATTTACGTCATGCCACACTTTCCAATATACCATCACCTTCCCTGTCTTTTGATATAAACACACAAGTATCATTCCCTTAGTCTATGACCCATCTATCTAAAAGTCCGTTGAGTTCATTCAGTCCATGATGTTGGGCTCCATCCGTCATAACAGTCTTTCAAGGCAGGAAAGATGGTGCGACATGTTGGATTGTTGCATGTTGAAGCCAGTTCTGACTCCATCATTACTGTACTGGTCCAGTCTCATCAAAGTTCATTCTCCATTAATGTGGCAATTGGAAGGCATTTGCTACCATCCATGACTCAATATAGAAGTAAAGTATTGGCCATTTTTCTTGTTCAGCAAGTCTAAAGCCAGCTGGATGGCTTTCACCTCTGTAAACTGACTCGACTCACTGTCTCCTTCAGCAGTTTCTGTGACTTGTTGTAGGGGACTCCATACAACTACCTTTCACCTTCAATGCTTTCCTACAATGTGGCAGATCCCATCAGTAAACAAGGCATACTGCTTCTCATGTTCTGCTAATTTATTTTACAGTGGGGTCTCTTCAGCACGTGTTACCTCCTCCTCTGGTAACATTCCAAAGTCTTTGCCTTCTGGCCAGTCCATGATCACTTCCAAGATTCCTGGATGACTGGCATTTTCGATTCAAGCCCGTTGTGTGATCAGTGTGACGCACTTACTCCATGTAGCATTAGTTTCATGATGTGTAGAGGAGACCCTCTCTTTGAACACCCAGCCCAGCACTGGCAACCAGCGTGTCAGGAGGAGCTGTGCTTCAGTACCAGTCAGTTCTGAAGCAGCTCCTTCATAAACTGCCAGTATCTCATTTTCAGCTGGAGTGTAGCGGACCTCATATCCTTTGTATCCCTGATTTCAAAAGCCCAAGGGTCAGCCTTGAGTCTCTCCTGGTGTTTTCTGCCAGAGGCTCCAGGTAGGACTATTGTCTCCGGCTGCAGTGTAGAGCACAGTTTTTTATATCTTGCCCAGTCTGAACTGGCCCAAGTGTTACTGCGTGAACTATCTCTTGCTTAATTTGTTCAGATGCTTGTTGTTGCTCAGGGCCCCAACAGAAGAAGGCAAATCCTTCTTCTGGGTCACTTGATAGAGAGGGCTTACAATCAGACTGTAATTTGAAATGTGCATTCTCCAAAAACCCAACACACCTAAGAAAGTCTGTGTTTCTTTCTTATTAGTTGGTGGAAACATAGCTGTTATTTTGGTAATCACATCCATTGGGATCTGATGACATTTGTCTTGCCATTTTATTCCCAAAAACTCGATTTCCTGTGCAGGTCCCTTGACCTTACTTTGTTCTATAGCAAAACTGGCTTTCAGAAGGATTTGGACAATTTTCTTCCCTTTCTGAAAAACTTCTTCAAGCACTCTTCAAACTCTTATTGATGAACCTCTTGAAAGGAAATTTTGTGTTCACTTGTTTTACAAACTTTGTGACCAATACAAAGTCTCGCTTAAGATCAACATCTAATTCTTCAATTTTTGTGAAAAGGCTGAGAGATAGGAGTTACTGACAATCAGCTAAATGCAAATTGTAACTGGATATAGGCACTTGGCATGAAAGTTTTTGATGGTAATTGACTTTAGGAATCATACTGGATAAAAATTAAATAAAATTATTACAAAATTTAATTCTGCTAGAAGAGGCTTACTTCATATAACACTTATCTAAAAAAAAAGTACAGTTGAAGTCACTCCCAAGAACAGCTAATAGACATGTTTTCGTTCCTTTGCATATTATGTCCATTCTTCCTGTACCATGACTTTTAATCAAGAAAATGGTTAATGTAGCAGTTACCTAAGAGAAAGGGGAGCTCATGACAGAATTTTCCCCTGTGATTTCTGTACCAATGGTTGGGTTTTGACATACAATGTTTTTAAGTTGATGAGGCTGTTGGGGTTTTTTTTGTATACTCAAGAGGTTTTATCTAATTTGGAACATATTTCATAAGACAGACTTTACCACATTAATTTATAACACAATTTTAGGCTAGTTCATAATTATTCATAAAGGATCAGAACTTCAAAAGAAGTGGAGACTGGTACGAAAGACTGGGGAGTCCTCAGTATAACCCATTAAAAGAACAGAGAGCCACTAGCCAGTGACTGTTTCAAAACTATAATCTCAAACCAAGAGCAGTAATATTCCAAGTAAAAATGCAGTCAATTAGATCAAAATATGTTCATTTATTAAAAAAATATATATTTAATGAAACACTGTTTAATATTTAAATAAGTTCCCATGGTTCTGCTTACCACATCTACTAGTGGGAAATGTCTTACATTTGTTTTTGACCTTCACATTAGTATTTGCATTAAATTTTTTATTTATTTTTTTTAAATGAAATAAACAACTTCTAAATGCCATTAATTGACAATCAATAACAAACATGCACAACTTTCATAACTGTTCAACTTGATTTTGCCCTCCTCCCCTTATTTTGATACATTTATGGTTTAATTATATTCAAACCCCAAAGGCATCCATTTAAAAGAAGAAATGAACTACAGCATTTTAGACCAAAAACTGTCAGATAAAAGCAAACAGTTTTATTTTGCATAACATATTCCTGAGAATTTTTGGCACAGAGGTGCTGATTTTGAATTTAGAAAGCAATACAGCAGTCCTGCCTGTGTTTCTAGGCTCTGTCATGTTTTCTTCTTTGTCAATACAGTCAGATTGCTTTAGCCTTTCCATGAATCTCATTTCCCACCCACCCACCCCCCATAACTCAGCAGTGCTGTTTTGCTTCTGGTGAGCCTACCCACAGATTTGTCTTGCCCCATAAATGCTGGACCTGAAGGTGCTCCCTCGCAGTCACTTATGTAGGTGTCAACACTCTGACTCAAGCCCTGGCAATCTGCAAGAATTTGCCGGAGGAGGGCCAGCCTACAGAGAGTGCACCTCAGGCAGGGACCCCTTTTCTATATGTCCTCTGGGTGCATTCGGGACCTTATACAAATTCTGCTTTAGATGTTTATTTAATTGCATTAAGGGCCCAAGTTCTCTGTCAGGGACATCGGAAGCAATCAAGACAACTCTTTGATAATGGTGCAAGGAAAAAGGTAGATAAAGCATGTGCTCTCACAGGGGGTTCTTCCTACCAGCTGTGAATTGAAGCACTTTCATTTCATTGTGTGATGATTTCATAGGGACTCATTAGACAAAATTTTGGCCACATTGAAGTTTTGTTTGAGATTTTGTGACTAGTGAGTTAAAGAACATGACCTGTTATATTTGTTTGTAACTCGAAGATGTAATGTGAACAGCTCAGTAGAGAAAAAAAACCAAACCCAATGCCAATGTAGAGTTTTGAGATCATCTAAACACAGGCCTATTCAGATTCATTTTCAGAAGCAGAGTCATGAAATAAAATGACAATATATTTTGATTAATAAAAAAATATCAAGTACAGGGTGTCTTTTTGACAAAATTTGTATTTAAGTTCAGGCTGTATGACACTATGCCTTGGGTATATTACTGTTAAATATTTTCAATCTACTATGGATATGCTCTTACATCTTACATAATGTTTATGTGCATATTCCAAAATAGGGGAAGAGATAAACAAATATTAAATTCCATTTTTATATAATACTTCCACAGCAAAAAAAAAAAAAAAGAAATTTGGCTTTTTTTAACTTGCCCGCAGCCACTTTCAACTTGGCATAGGCAAAGTGTACATTTGTGTTACTTTACATTACTATCTCTACTGAAAACAGACTTAGTCAATCTTTCCACTTCAGAAACCAATAATTTAAAACATTAGTTATGAATACTACCACTAAAAAATTTTGAGAAGTGAGTCTGCTCGAAATCCGTCTAATTGGTTGTTTGATTTACAGAGTTATGGTACAGGCCCTTCAACTGTCTCTATACCGTTATGTAAATTTCTTTGTAGATGTAAAATTTGGCATGACACTAAAAGATGCTCTTAATAATATCTTTAAAAATATAAACAATATTTTTCTGTCCAAGATTATCAAAGAAGCTGAATATATTTAAGCCTGAGAAGCTAATGGAAGAGTATGAAGTGTCAACTGTATTAGGGACAAAAAGCTCTGGCGCTGGCTCAGTAGTTAGCAATGAGTTGAACTATGCAGGATAGCAGAGGTGTGCAGCTGGTGTGGATAACTACCATTTGCCAACTTCTTTATTAAGTCTTAGTGGAGCTGCATTCCTTAGTAACGTTCCAGTTGTTACATATCAGCAGCAAAGAGAAGCAACAGCAACCTCCCAACAGAAAGCATTACATGGATGCAACTGCAAGACTTGCAAAAAATTGGCCTGTTAATGAGACAATGTATATCAGCAAGGTTCATCTAAGGTTAAAGGAGGGATAGTCACATATGCTAAAAGAAGAACAGGTATTACAGCTAATGAGAAATGCCATCTCTACTGTGCCACTGGGAAAAGAAAATGAGCAATAATATAAGATTCTCAATTCCAGAAATGTTCATTTCTATGGTTGTACAATATTTATCACATTTCTGGCAACTACTGAAACATGAATAAGGAAAACCTCCTGCCTACATTAAGAAGCTGGATTCATACTGAGAACAGAAATTGCTTCTCCAGGTCAGATAAGACAGCAGATCATGAAATTGAATAGACAGTATCCTTAAAAACAATTTCACACCTGAGAATCTTGGTTTATTTAAAATAAAACAAATACTCAACCCTCTCTAACCCTAGTTTTGGAGAAAATTTTGAAAATAGGAATCAATTTACACTAAAGACTGAAAAGCAAGAAGGCAAAGGTAACCAAGCTGTATTACTCCCATCTTGTTAACTCACTCTGTTCTTTAGGGGATCTAGCTCATAAATGCTGAATACTTGGGGCTGGCTATGTCATATGTCAAACAAACTTTTCATATAGATATTGAAAATTATGTTTCCTGGCCTATGAAAGAATTTTAATCATTTCCACACCAAGACAGGATCAGTTCTCTCAAGAGTAAAAAACCCCAGTTCCCTTCCCTAAAATAGACTGGAATGGTATTAAAAATAAGAAGAAGAAGAAGAAAAGTGAGTTGAATTAATACCATTTACCTTCCTTTACTTAAACCTCAGGTTTCAGTGCAGAGCCTGTAATACATTAGGATGCTACGGCTATTAATCAGCATCTGTATGTTGTCTAACCAGCACAAAGGAGCCTGTATCAGGGAATGATCTGCTTCAGTTTTTTCTGCACACCCACCTGAACATCCTTTCTCTCAGTCAAAATCAGGCCTTTGCCATTCAGCACCGTGGTCTTGCCACATCCTGAAGAGCTATGAGCTCCCTGGTGACTGCTTGCTTCTTCCAGCAGCCAGAAGTCACAGATGCCCTTTGCAGAGCAGCTGCAAAAGGGCGTCCTCTTGCTGTGACATCTTGAGGCCATTGGGACACCCAAGGGTCCACTGTCATCTTTAGCTAGAGCCACCATACTCCTGTCACATCATTTCTAGCCATGAGCTGATGAACTTTTCTTCCTGAAGAGTCAGGTGGTGGTGTCTCTTCTGCCTGCCTTACAGGCATGGCTGCTGACACCCCCTGCCGAGCGCCTCACCCACGGACCTTCAATGGCCACTTGCTCTTCATGTGGAAAGAAATCTAAAAGGACCTGTGCAAAAAAGGAAAAGCCATTGATCTCTTGGTCAATCCTCCTTATTGACATTAGAACACAGCACAACACCCTTCTGGGTATTTTTAGTGGAGCAGAGAGAAACAACAAAGATGAATCAAACACAAGCAGACTCTGCAAATTTGCAAGAACAAACTCAAGTTTAGTCTGTAAGTCTGCAATGGTAACTATAAATTAAGAGCTACCTAAACTGTAACAGAAGATATTGTCAGGGCCCTGAGGGCGCTGCAGTGTCTGCTACCCTAGGGCTCCCTCACCTTGCCAGGGCTCAGGACCCCATTGCAGCCCCCTGCAGCCATCAGTTCTTGTCCCAGTGACACCACAGCAGGGCCAGCCTCCAGCTCCCTCCCCACATTCCTGCCCTGCCTGGCCATGGCCCCTCCAGCCAAGACCACCCACAGGCCCATGTTCAACAAGAGACGGTGCAGGTGGCCTGTCCAAGCTCCTACAGTTAATTTTGGATGGGGCTTAAAGCAAGCATCAGCAAATGAACCCTGAAGATTTCAGGGTTATAGTCTCATCATTGTCATCATTTATTCCTGAAAAGCGCTAACTCTTTTGGCCTTATTTATTTTGTCCACGCAGACTTAGGAAGATATTACAACAGAATACTTTAAATCACTCAGCCAGACTGTACTATTCCTTAACTTTTTATCAAAAGTATAAAACTTTTCAATGACAGTGAAGGAAGAAAGAGAGAGAGAGAGCAAAGAAGGAGACAGGAAAGGGAGGAAGGGAGGGAGGGAGGGAGAAAGACAGAAATGTGCCCATTCCAGCAAAAGTTAAATAAAAGGAGAAAAGGAGACTTGGTAGTCAACTATAAAGTAATACACTTACTTGTTTTGACACATAGTATTTGGCTTGCCTCAAAGCTGTTATCTGTTTATTCTTACCTTGTTGAGACTGAGGGCAGGAACAGTTGTTTGTATTTGCAGAGCACTGAGTGCACCTCAACCTGAATTCCAGGTGCTTGGATAAAATGAACCTGTTATAGAAAAAGATGGCTGAGGTACAGAGATGAACTTTGTAAACTTAGTATGAGTTTACTGTACTATAAGTTATGTAGAAAGTGTCATTAATGCACCTATCAAGAGGGAGAGAGAAGATAATCAGAAATTATCTATTGTCTTTTTATCGGTGCTCTTGGCTAGTGTCATATAAACCTACAAAGAGTTGAAAGGCTGAGTATGTGATCAAAATTACCACAATGTAATTGTAGAATGAAGTGATAATTTTTAGAAGAAACTGTTACTATAAGAACTGAAAAAAGCAAACAGTAGTAATCAGAGTGAAATATAGCAAAGGAACAAAAGATCTGAACATGGCTAATATCCATGCAGTGTACAACTTCCAATGTCCATTAAATATAAAATACTCTATGGCAGGTACATTCTCTAGGAACTCCAATAGATGATTAAAAAATGCTATATTATGTATGGCTTATTTGTAAACCAGAGCCAAGATAATATTTTTAAAAGTAAAGCAACTCTTTGA
>JAVJGI010000040.1:78376376-78394418 GCA_035590275.1 Ibycter americanus | reverse complement strand
CATTAATACAAATAATTGTTTTACTTGTAAAAGTGTAGCAAATCAATTTTATTATGTAAAACAAACAGAAAGTAATACAGAGCTGCTGTGAATAAACACAGAAACCCATATCATTCCAGATTTTTAAAAACAGATGTAATTCTAGTATGTTGGGTCTAAAGGTATTTTTTGAATAAAAATCTTTCATCTTTCAGATCCTAGATTAGTGCTCAGACAGTACAAGGTTAGTTTAAGCATTTAACGGAAAGATCTAATAATATTCCAGTAGGGTCAATGGTTCTATTAAATTTATTAATCAGATGTGTAATTTGAGTGAAGAGGTTTCATGGTTAATTGTATAAATGTTTTTCCTATGTTATGGATTCTTTCCTCTGCTTTCTAAGCTTCTGCTGAGACCTGTGGACAACTTTCAACATCTAAAAACACTCTTAATCACCCTTTTCCACTTAAGTCATGGCCCTTAGCAATTAGAGTGAAGTAGGTTGAGAATATTCTGGAGAATGGTACAGGATGAATTTAATTTGAGTTGTAAGAAGAGATAAAAGACAACACAGGTAACTGGCTAGATGTGGTGAATGCTGTCAGTTCCTAAGTGCCCATATACTGACTTGTAAATTGTAAGTAAATATTTTCCTGGTAATTCTTCCTGCTTCTGAAATCTGAAGAGACAAGGCAGACACATATACAGAATTCTCTGGCTACTAAAGAAGACCTGTACCTGTACCAAAGGTTCCCAAGTGGCAGAGGCACTACCTTGGGGTCCTTCCTGGCTTGTGCAATGCACTTCTCATACCTGCTGTTCTAATAAATAAACAAAACTCTACTCTTGCCATTGCCAGGGTCTATGGCATGCTCTGGCAGGATCAGGACATTGTACTTTCAATGTGAAGCACACATACCAACCTTGTCAACAGCTGTAGTATGTCAGTGTTTGCCATAGTCTCGTTATGCCGGTAAAAATGAGTGTCTATTTTGCATCACCTGTAATACTGTTAGCGCTATCAAGGGAGGGGGTGATGAGGGGGAAAATGTGATGATTTCCATACTACCCTAACAAGCCTTGCAACCACAGAATTTTTTATTGAGTCCCACTGATGTGTCTGACAGGACTTGACAGTCTGGAAAAAAGACTTCCTTGACAATGTCAGCATCCTGCATACAAAATTCACACACACCTTTCCGTAAGGGTACTTATTTCTGCTTGATGATTTATTTTTCTCCCATTATAATCAATGGCCTATATATCTAGCCCTGTGTCCAGACCCATACATGACTAGCCCTGCGCCCAGCTTAACTTCCGGGTGAGTGAGTCAACACTGAGACCTCTGTCTTCTTCTTCTACCAACAGGGCTTGAATCTTCTACCTGTGGCAGAAACGTTGCCCAAGTTGCTCCTGCTCTGCTAGCAAATATTAAGTCATAGAGGTAAGTTTCCTGCAGCAGTGTATTATTGCCCATCCCAGCACTGGGCTATTCTGCTTGAATGCTACACAGGCAACTGTGCAGCCTTTAGGCCTGGGTCTTATTGAAGAAATACCCTTAAAACTTAAATCTCAATACATTAATAATCATAGAACCAGCAGGCTAAACACCAATCTGTTGCTGCATTTTGTGAGCAGTGCTCCTGGACCATAGGTCTGAGACATTAGCACAGCTGAATGAAACAAATGTGTTGCAGAACACAGCTGTGAGTCAATTTGTAATTTACTGACGATGCCTTTGGGCAGGAAAGGGGGATAAGCATCCTAAATCCTCTGTGTTTTTTTTCAGGCCACCGTTCCAACTGGAAAACTTACAGTCCCTCAGCTGGTAACACCCTGAATAGACCACGTAGCCAAGTTGCTCATTAGTTTTTGATGTGCTGTTTCCTCCAGAATTTACGCTGATTTTTGTTTCTGCACAGCAAACTGAGGTTTTTAATACTTTGTAAGTAAACTGAAGATATGTTCAAAAACCATACTAATAAACATGTTACACCCTGTGTCCTATGGAAGGCTTTAGTCTGGTTCCCAAGGTTAAATTGGCTAGGGAAGTGGCTATAGCTGAGCAGACGTCTTTCTTGAAGGTAGAAATTTTTCCTTGCCCTCTTCATCCTGAGAGGTTCTGCTTGCCCTTCATTCCCACCACCGTTTCAGGATATCCATTCCTCTGCATTCGGCATAGCAGGAGATAAATGTATAGAGGGCTCTGAAGACAGTCTTTTGTGAAAATTGTAGTGTGTGTGTATATATATATATATCATATGTTTATATATATATGGAAGGGAAGAGATCTTTTCCCCAGGCTGTTATTTTGTGAAGCAGTTCCTGATCTTCACTGCAGCTTTTAATTCATGTCTATAACTGTGTAACACTAGTACCTAGCACCAACTATCCCTTATCCAAAAATTTTATTGTCTTTCTGCTAGTCCTTTTCCTGAAAAACATATTGTGGTCCTGTTCTGAACCTATATTTCAAAACCACCTGTGTTTTACTGTCATTGCTTGTGTGAAAGCTGAAAGCCATCAGCAAGTTGTGGAGGGAAACAGCTTGCTACGTGACCTCATTTCAGGAACAATTTCTCCTTAGCAGTGGCTGCACAGGGCTTTTTCTCACCCAGCAGTGAAAGCATTTCTATGTTCTCTCTGCTCCAAATCTTGCCTTTGCAGGATGGTTACCTGGCGACACCGAAGCCAGGGTCTGCCTTCATTAATGCCTCCCAGGCTGTGCAACTTCAGGGGACAGGAGTGAGGAAGAAGCCCATGTCTGACAGGACACAATGTCTGTGAGATACAAGCTGCTCATCCATCTCTGTATCTCCATTAAATAGCTATTGCTTCCACACCACCATGTGCCGTGAATCTTCAGTTTCTTAACTCCCATCTGTGACCCAACAGGTATAACTGTCACCCTCCAACTCTAAAGGAGAAAGAAAAACCTTTCAAGGAAAAAATAACAAATACAATCAGGCTGGCCCAGATGCTTTAAACCAGAAATTCTGAGCCTTGTTTGCAGTCAGTGCTAAGAGTTTTCCCCTATGTTATTGCAATGACCTTAACTGTAAATAAAGGCTTCTTTGTTTGTGAAATAAAATAGTTAAATAAAAATAGTTAAATAAAATAGATTTTACTGCTTTTATTTATTACTTACTTCTCCTCACCTTCTACCAAGTCTCAATGGTTTAATGGCATCTGCATAGGATCATCTTGACCAGCTGTCCTCTCACTTTCATGCATAAAATCTCCAACCACCTCCAGTTATTCCCTGCCAAAAAAGAAATGTGAGTAACAGTACAATATGAGCAAATAGGGTCAGAAAAACAAACAAACAAACAATCAAACCAAAAACCCCCACAAAAACCATCAGGAGTGAAAAGATCTAGGAACTCTCACATAAGTTTGCAAAGATCACTTACACGGGAACTTCGGGCAATATTGTTAAAGTTTATTTTAAAACCTCCACCAATTAACTAATTATTTTTTTTCAGGCTCATGTCTTAAAATTGTCAGATATATGGATGTATGATTAAATATTGTGTCTTCAAGTCCCACAATTTATTGCAAAAGTTGATTTTTTTCTGATATTTTGACACTTTCCTTCTATAAGGTAGAGCTAATGCAGTTCTCTTTTAATGAAACTTTCAGTCCCCATACAGCCCCAGATTGTACAGCACACCACAAATGAGCCTTCATTTTCCAGCAAGAAGTTTTTAATCAATGTATCAATTAGTGCAATGAATTTGCAATTCCTCAGCAGGCTCAGAAAGGATTTTTATGTTGCATTAATAGAGCAGACAAAAGAAAAAAAAAAGAGAGAAATAAGAAAAATGGAAAGCAACACATTTAAATTTAATAAGTTGTGACAGCAAAAGGAAAAAGTTATGAAAAGCCACATTAAATATTATTGTTGAACTCAAGCTATTTATTTTAAACATTTTGTTTTCTCCAAAAAGCAAAAGGAAAGAAAAAACCACTTCTTTCTTTTTTGGAAAGCAGTACTAAATTGCTAGTTTTCTTTCAGAGTAAATTGATACAGAAAACCAAAGGCAACTGCTTTTCTTAGTCCAAATCTAGGTAAATGCCTATTAATGCAATATACCTTCATTTTGAAAGGTTAAAATGTTTAAATCCAAAAAAAAAAAAAAAAAAGATATCTCATTATGTATATCAATGTAACATATCAATGTAACAAGTGATGTCTTTCTTGTTGCATATGCTATTGTACTTATTCTGTCCTTGAGAAAGGACTTGTAGAGGGAAAAAAAGAAACCCCTACATTTCACTTTCTTTCTTTTTTCCTTATTATTTCCTGAAATTCAAAATAAACCATCATTAAACAAAGAGAAACTACTCTTCCTTTCAAATATCAATATCTTCTCATAGTGAAATGTTTCATTTCAGTTGTCCAGGTGTCCTCCAAATGCACAAATAGACAGTATACAGTAACAAAAAATAGTCTCAAAGACAAAATTGTAAAAATTTTTAACCTCCTGAAATACCCTTTATTGAAAAGAGAGTAATAGGAGAGGCTTAGGCTAAGGAACCTGTAGAAATGTTGTGGGAGAAGGGTTTCAAATGCTATTTCATTCAATATACTGAGGGTTTATAAAAAAAGTTGTTGTCTGCATTCTGTGTTAAACTTCTGACAGTACTTCAACAAACATTGAAATTGAACAAAAAAACCCCTGACAGCTTTTGATGTGTCCTCCCATATCAAAGGAATTTGCTATAAGTGGTGGGAAGAACTGGGCTGTTTTAAACACATTTTAAATGGTTTGCATTTGCTTTCTCCTGATATTTTAACATTCCTTCTACTGAATTTCAAAAGGAATCATTCTGAGCACTAGTTAATTGTAGTGCTTGGGTTGCAGAATAATCCCCCTTTTAAAGTGACGGGTTTTTTGCAAATAAAAATACTGTTAAAATCCCTTTCTTCCCAAAGAGATGCATCATTTTAAACTTCTTGAATGATTATTTATTTAAATATAATTTTTACAGGGAGTGAGTGGTCGTTGTATGAATAACCTCTGAGATATCCAAATCCTATGGGATAATAATGACGTATTTCATAAATGACTAATGGCAACCACAGGACTGTAAACCAGGCAGGACAGCGAGTCCCAGATAAAGGAGAGCCTTCATCATGTATTGAACAGCAGTGTATCTAATGGGATCTGAAAAAGGGATGGTCAGAATCCACCTGCAAATTAGTATGATTAATGTGCAATTAAATATGAAAAATGTGATTGTTACCTCACATTAAATACTTCGTATAATTTCTCAAACTGACTGTACAGAAGGGTTCAGTGAGCACTACATAATACAGAGATGTTTGAAAATGGAAAAATAAAAAGTTTAAGTAGATATAAGAGCTGCTCAGAAAACCCAATGTAAAAAAAAAAATAAATAAATCGGCTCCCAGTGCCACACATGAAAGTAAATACATAGAAAAGATGCTCTAGCAAGAAGCATTTCCAGTTGTGACATACTGTTTTGATGTCTACAGAAACCCCCAAAATAACCTTTCCACATTTCTCCAAAAGCCTGTAAACACAATATATCTGAAGATAGTTTGACAGATCACGATGATAATGTCTACACAGTCCCAGTGTAAAATCTACAACATTTTGTGATAAAAATAGTTTTGAAACTATGTGCACCAATGTTCATGGCATCAGAAGCTGCTGATATTGCTTCAGCTTTGGTGGTAGTGATGAAGCACAGAGAGTAAGGTATGGCAGCTTCTCACAGAGATCTGTAACTCCAATGTGCCGTTCAGGGTTGTCCTTCACCACCAGTTGTAAAATTACCTTTTCCTCATTTGCAGGGCTGTTGTACTGCTTGAACATGAAGAAAATAAGAAGATACCAGTGAGAAATAGTGTGGACATTTCTGCAAGATTTCAGGTCATGGTGATTGTCCACCGTTTACCCAATATATAGCAACTAATATAGCCAGTTAAGAGATTAACAAAGATCCTTTAATAAGGTTCCCCATCTCTGCAGAGCTTTGGGGATACACTAGTCATAAACATAAAATGACCTATCTATCTTACAGGTGTTTCAATTCGAGGCTACTACTGACTGAGCTGAGAACAGTTTCTCTCTTAAAAGTTATTTTCTCATGCAGTGGTTGGCCCATGAAACATAGCATCATTGTTAACACAGCAAGAGATACTTGTTTTGGAGAGTGTCAGTAACTAGTGAGAAAACTTTTTGCAGTATGCTTAACTGGCAGTGTTCAAGAGGCCATCTTTTGTTCTCATTTCTTCCCATCAGTGTTCATTTTTCCCGAACTTGCGGTGTTTTGAGCTTAGTTATTCATTCAGTAAATCTACTTTGTTTCAGCTGGCTGAGTTCATAATGGTTGCAATTACTTTTTTATAAAATGGTTATCTAAAGGTATCTCTTTCATAAAAAGTAAATTGTGATATTCATTATTAGAGGAAGCACCTCTTTCATCCCCAGTCCTTACTGCACCAACTAGACAAGAACTGTTCGTTCCATAAGGGCCACTTTGTAGTAACCACCTTTAAGGTCAGTTAGGGCAGTGAAGACGTACATAACATCTTCAGGACTGAAAACCTCAGGGACAAAAAATCAGCACCTCCCTGACAGAAAGGAAAAACTTTGAGAAATATGGCAGACATAATTTGTCTGTTACTTTCTCATGTCTGGACAGAGTTTGCTAGTTGCCAGCGTTTGTGCTGGTGTGCAATGCAATCCAGGGTTCCAGTCTTGCACAAGCACCTGGCTTCCACTTGCTGTTTCTTCCTATACAATATATCATTTAAGAATTTCTATGGATATCTGCAGCCCAAAATAACTTCACCCATCATACAATATATATACGTATTATATCACATTGCAATATTCAGCGAAGCATTCTAGTAGTCAGAAAATTACCTGGTTTTGTCTTATGGTACAAATAAAAAAACACCTGCAGTATGTCACCAATGGTGGCAGTTTCCCAGTTCTGTGATTTTTGGAACTCAACATGCCATAATAGCTACAATTTAGCTGAAACATATGACCTTCAGGGGTACCAAGTCTTCCCAAGGGTTGACAGCAGTAACTGCTGTTACCTGATAGAATTACAGGCATTGTTTTAAATTCTGCAAAACAATAATGCCAAAAAGAAAGCAAGTTTGAATTCTGCTTTTTGTGCCAGCAGTGTCACATAATGAGATAAACATTGGTAATTGTGTTTAGTTCAATAACGCGTTTAATTATAGTTGAGATCTCCTTTAAAGTGTATGGATTTTACTGATGCAGAGTAAACAGCTGAAAGCCATATGAAGGCACTCTCATAGATTTCTACTGTCTAATTAAAGTACAGAAACATTGCTTAACCAATTCAGGCTTTAGAAGGAAAGGAAGAAAAAGAAAGCTATTTGCACATTTGATACACATTTTAATTATTGCAAGATCTCAGGTAATAAAGTTTGTTTTACATCAAAACAAATACCTGTAGTCTGGGAATTTAAACTCTCTTGTTAATCAGGGCAAACAGTCATGAACAGTCTATATATTTATATATATAAAGCAGATAAACAAGGAAGTCCTATCGCATGCCCTGCATCCCTGGTTCAGCAACAAATTAGTGCACATTCCTAAACTTTAATCATGTCAGCAGTCCTACTAAACTGTAAAGAATCTACCTACGTAACTTTTTTGAATTAAGGTTTAATTTCTGATAACCAAATTACTGAAGGGAGGCAGAATTCTCATTTTCTTCTTCTGGGTGTGAAATTTCATATGGCTTCTTTGCTATAGTGAAGAGATTCTGCAGCAATCTGCACGCAGAATTATCTTGTCTGGCACCATACAAAACTTATGTACCAAACAGGGCTTCAAAATGACAAATTGCTTATAAAAACATTATGAGCCTTTTACACAAAGGGGAAAACTAATATCCAAGGTATTCATTAGCATCATGAATATTCACAAAAACACATTTAAAATTCAAACCAACAAGTAGTTTTTGTTTTTTGCAGGTGAGAAGACATTTAATACATGATACCATATGATTTGTCTCCTCAGTTACCATTATGTGGCAGTAACAGAGAATATCAAGTATTTAGAGAGAATTACACATGAACAACCTCCTCTGTCTCTTCCTAAACTAGTAAATAGTGTCCAATTCCTGGCTATTAGAAAGACAGTTGTCTATACATTTAAATGGTTAGAACAATCTTTATCCCTGGTTTGATGCAGCTGAATGCTTCAAAACAATTCCCAGCCACATGCCAAAGAATATTTCCATTTAGCAGTTTAGCTAATGCTGTACATATTTTCATGCCTCCTCTGGCCCAGCCCCCTAGCACTAAGCCAGCAGTCTCATGCCCATATTATCTGTTCATCACTTTCCAGGCTATGGCTTGCACTACCTGATGCATGGTGTTGCCTAAACTCCTGAATGACTGAACTCTGATTTAGTGTTTAACTATACATTAAACAAGTATGTGCAAAATTTTAGGTCGAGCAGATCCACGCTTTCAAGTCGTTAAAACTGATGAGTGCAAGGACTTCTCATCAAGGGAGTCAATCTTGGGAAACAAAGAACAGATAATGATAAGAACACCTTTATCTAAATAATGGAGAAAGAAGCCTCCAAGTGAAAAAGTTGTGGCTGCAAGAGGACACAAGCTGAGAAGGTGCTGCAACCCACAGAAAATTAGTTGAAAGCAGGACAAAGGTAATTATGGTAATGGGAGATCGAGACATCCAGCTCAAATAGCTCCCCCAAAAGAGGGAAAACCCTCACTTCTGGAACATGTGTAGTTGGTAAAAAACATTTCAGTGCTACCTAGAGATGCGTGCTACTTTGCATTAGAAGTGAGAGACTTGCAACCAGACCTGTGTGTGAATGACAATGAATATGTAATGCACGTGAATATGCAAGTGCTCTACTGTATGTAATGTGTACCCTCGAGTAACTTGGTGGGCATGTTAGGAGGAAAGATCCCCCATGCCCCCAGCACTGCAATAAACCACTGTCAGCTTTCTAAACTATCTTTTGGTTTGGAGAGTTTTCCTGGTTATGATTTTCGGTAACAATGGTAAGAAAAAGGGCTTTATTAGGGGCTGCAGAAACCTCTTGATTTGGCAATAGGGTGAGGTATAGCACATTTGCAGAAAGAAGGAACCAAGAGCTTCTGGTCATAACCTGAAAGAGACTTGGCCAGGCGCTAGGGAGTTTTGGGGGACCATAAATTCAGTATAACTAAAAAGACAGGACAGGTAGAGCTTATAAAATGGGAAAACTTATAAAAAGGCAAAGCCTTATAGAAAGGCTTTTGCTCTGGTGCTGTTCTCAACAGCCACACAAGTAAGTTTTCACCATCTCCCAGTCTTCAAGGCTACAGCTGAGACATTAACTTCGTTTTGGTCAGTGTCTGTTCCCTAAGTCTTTTATATTGTCAATGTGATGGTGTGTTATGGATGCCTTCAGGGCGGTTGCCCTCAGTTACCAGTCTTTTTGAAAGGGTTTTGTGTAGGGAATTGCTCTTTGTCTATCATATCTTTGCTCTTTCCAGGATGCCTTCAGTGGATGTAGCTTAAATCTGTCTGCTTGAATCAATATTTGTCCTAGCTCTGTCTAAATTTCATCACTATATCTTCAGTGGAGCTTCAGTGCGGTTGAATGAAAATGCTTGCTATTAGTAATGATGGCCATGATGCTGTTGGAGCCAAAAATGCAATTTTTTTTCCTCTTACTGCTTTGCACATAATTGCACTTAGACTGCTGTTCAATTTCATAGATATGGTCAAGGATAGGCAGGAATGATCACCAGGTCAAACTGCATTGCAGCTTCTGTTGCACTGTAAACATGCAGACTACAGAAGAATGAATTCCACATTTTCATTATTACTGGTTATAATGTCAAATACAGATAGTAATTTTTAAGAATAATCTTAAGATTGTTCAAAAAGGAGTTCCAAAGAGAGGCTGGTTCGACATTGGATTCACATGGGAGTTTTTAATCAGTGGTGCCACACCGAGAAATGTAAAAACAACTCGGGGGATGGAAAATGGGGTAGTGGGAAAGGAATAAACCCCAGGGAAACTGAGTTAGATGAAACTGGGATTCCCAGTGAAACAGAAGATATTTATGATTTGTTGGGCAAACCATTGAGGGGCTAATCCAAACACAGGACTGGTTTTGAAAGTGTTCGAGGTACCTCTCCAAACAAAGAAATAGCTTTATCTCAGGAAAGAGAAGTAGATGAAAGATAAACTACAGTGACCAGATGCCTCTGGCAATTCAGATGTAGAGGTTTGTGAAAAAGTTGTGATGATTGTTAAATACACAAGGTATGAAAAGTTAATTAAGAAAAAAAAGAAAGAAAAAAAAGAAAGAATAAAAAGGGGAAATTGTAGAGGTTTGTGAAAATGTTGTGATGATTGTTAAATACACAAGGTATGAAAAGTTAATTAAGAAAAGAAAGGGGGGAATTGTAGAGGGCTAATCAACATTGATAATATACAGTTATGGGCTTGCTTCTGGGGTGGTGGGTTGGCTGATGTGGATAATGTACATCTGTGGCTTGTTTGGGTTAAGTAGCTAAATAGCACTGAAGAGCCCAGAAGAAGAGGAGCACTGGTGGAAGGGAGCACTGGGTAAAGAGAGAGAGAGAGAAGACTGGATGAAGAAGAACCCAGGGATGTAGGAGAGGCCCTGGGAGAAGCTGAGAGAAGAAGGGGGCCTGAATGAGGAGAGGTTGGCTGGAGGAGAAGCCAGGAACCCGCATGCAGCAGAGGCAAGAAGCAGGGTGGACTGGCCTGAAGAGGATGAAGAAACAGCACAGACAGCAGATGAACTTTTGGAACCTCGTGTGGGAAAGCCTTGTTGCAGCCGGCTAGTTTTGTAGTGCTGCAACATTCAGGTACCCAAGTACTATCACCTCCAGGAGTAACCAGGGACCTAAGATCTATATCAATTCTGCTGTCAGTAACTATTGCAATAATTCTCTGACCAGCTTCTCAAGTTGCCTTTATGCTTTTCTGGGTTCCTCCAATCAGTCTGCTGTCAGAAGGGTACAGTCAAGGATGGAGTCAATATTTGTCAGTGTCAAACATTTTTAAAATTGTAATTCTGAAGACACCATCAAAATAAGCATCAGTGATTAGCAGTGATCAGTGGTTAGTAATCCTAATGTGATCAATAATGCTACTACATGTGATTATGGTACTCAGTAAAACCAGATATCAGAACAAAACATGGGCCAAATACCTCAAGATGAGGAATTCTAATTTTGCACCTTTTCATAGGAAAGAATGTGTTTGTGATTGGCTTTTTTGGTGGTTTTTTGTTGTGGGTTGTTTTTTTTTAAATTGGAAGGGTTGCTTTGGCGTTGCATTTCAAATTAGAGAAAATCCTTGGTGAAAACTATTATCAATTGAAAAAACTAAATAAATATTTCAAGTACTCCGTGTTTGCTTTAGCTGTTTACAGAAAACCTAAGTAGTTTGGAACAACCAATTTGGCACGTGGAAGGCTTACAGTTCTCCTCAGGATTGTACATCTTCCTCTACAACAGAGGAAAATTTGATCTCTAGACTTTCACTTTATCTCATTCTAAGTGAAAAAAAAGTACTGATGATATGCCTACAGAAGGGTTTCTTAAAACAAACAAAAAATATCATAATAATCTGCCCTCCTTGAAAAGTGAAGTTGGATGTTTTTGTTACTCCTGTAATCCACACTGGTATATTCCATTGCTTTCTTTTCAAGGACTGTATCTTATTTTGGCAGTTTCCTGTGCCCTGTCCAGGAAACTGCAATGAAAACTTTAGAAAAAAGCTTTGTAATGCCAAAACAATAATGTGAATGTTGAAGCTAGAAGTTACAAGAATGAAGTACCATGCATGCTGAAGTGAAGGAAAGGAAAGCCCACACTGGCTGCTTCTGATATTTACTAAATCTTTTTGGTGCATGATTCCACTGCTGATGCAAAAAAACCCAAACCACAAAGCGTTCAGATCTTCAAGCTTGAATATGAGGACTAATAAGAAACTGGTGGAATGTTTTGGAAGGAAACCCCACCTGTTTTCTAAAGGAGGCAAAAAAAATAGTATGGGTATTTCAGAAGAATCTCCTTCTCAGACCTCAGTGGCAGAACAACTAGAATTATGGAATCTATATGGAGAGCCAATTAAGGAGCTTCTGGATTTATCATGCATTTTAGGTTTTTGCCCTTCCCCTTGACAGAAGGAAAAAAACTAAAAATGCTAGCAATAAACAGGAAATCTTGAAGTACTGTGAAAGGTATTCAGCTGCAGGAGGGAGAATCCTAGAAGAATCCTGCTGTGTTGTGATAATTAGAACATTAATCAACTCCCTGGATAGGGTGAAGCTAACATTCATAAATCCCTAATGCTAGTTCTTGCTTCTTTTTGCTTTAACACTAATAAAGCTGTATCATGGTCATGCTCACACCTCCTCCCCCTCCACTCAGCTACCAGCTACAGCATCAACATAACTATAGTACAAAGACTGATGGGCATCAAAGGTTAAGCAATTGCAAGCCATTGGAAAGACACATTGAGGACTAGAGCCTGAAGAATGGCTGGGTGCACTGCTCAGCTCTGGCAGACTATGCCAGCGCTCATGATTTATTGTTGTTTGCTGCTCTGTTAGTGCTCCATGTCTAACCTAGCAGCTTTGTCTGGAGCTAGCTCTGTTCAAATCCCTCTGCTGTCCCCAGCTGCCCCGTACTGTTTCAGGTCTCGGTCTTGCCAAAGGAGAGACAATCTGGTTCCAAATGGCAGTGAAGCAGGTGCCCTGCTCTCACTGCGCTTGCTCTCTAATGGGGACATGCTGTGCTCAACCCACAGGCGCCTCCTTTCAGGAGGCGTAATTAAAGACCATCTCCCTTCACCTTTCACTGTTAGTCCCAACAGATTATTTATCTGATGGACCATACTGCCTCCCATACCTTTATTCTTTGTGCAGCCTGTGCTGGTTTTACTTTGTGCCTCATCTTGAGTGTTGCAAGCTGCTGCCCTAAAATTCAAGGTTTTTTTGTGTTATGAATATACCCTCATCCACAACTGTATGGCTGCAGATGTGTCTCTGGTACTGTTTGCTGGTGTGTACTTAGAATTGCAGACTAATATGCCAGGTGAGTACAGTTAGGGGACAGGAAGAGAGGGAAAACTGACCTGTGGAATCAAACTATAGACAGAAGAAAGCACAGCTGGTCACCTCAGCCCAGAAATTTCCTGGGGAAGAGGAGTGATGCACTGTTTTTCTCACCTAAGATGTCAGTGTATTTATTGACAGAGTCACAGGTGATTAAAGAATAAGATCATGTGTCATGGAGGTCACTACCAAGTGTGAAAGAAGAAAAAGGGTCCTGACACTAACACAGTCCTATGGAGCGGTGCCCTGCGAGGCGTGGAGGGTGGTCTATTAGCAGCATACTGAAACAAAGGCCCTTGCGCAGGGGAGGTGTGCCTTGAAAGCTGAGAAGAAAGTGATAGGAAAGAGAAACGTCAGTGACTGAACAAAGAGGCAAAAGCCCCAAGCCACGGTGTGGCATAGGGAATGGTGTGATGAAGAGAGGTGGCTGTTGAAGGTTGTGAAGGGAGTAAAGAGGAAAAGTGGCAGCAGCAGTGACCATCTGTGAGGAAAAGAGCTCTTGATATTCTTGGGGGGAAAGAGAAGAAGTAGAAGGGAAAAAGTCAGAATTCTTGGATTTAAAAGAACAATTATATAAATTGAATTTATTTTTCCTATATTTCAGGAATTCTAATCTGACATCTATATTTAAAGCATCACTGCTTTATCTTAGTAAAGGAAGTGTGGATGCACACTCGATTCATACCACGTTCCCATCCAGTTACCACAGTCATTGACTAAGGTGGTGACTAATTTGGCATGTTATGGATGCAGATTTCATTCTTCACTATTCCAGTGAGGCTAGGAAGTCTTATCCTTACAGAGACTGTAAGGAAAAGCAGGCATCAACTATCCTGAGTGCATTGGGTACACTTACATTCAAGTCTTTTGTGTTATCATAGAATCATAGAATGGTTTGGATTGGAAGTGACCTTAAACATCAGCTAGTTTCAAATCCCCTGCCATGGGCAGGGACACCTTCCATTAGACCATGTTGCTCAAAGCCCCATCCAACATGGCCTTGAACACTTCCAGGGATGGGTCATCCACAACTTCTCTGGGCAACCTGTTCTAGTAACTCACCACTCTCACAATAAAGAATTTCTTCCTAATATCTAGTCTAATTCTGTCTTCTTTCTGCTTAAATCCATTACCCCTTGTCCTATCACTACAGGCCCTTGTAAAAAGTCCCTTTCTAGCTCTCTTGTAGACCCCCATTAGGTACTGAAAGGCTGATATAAGGTCTCCCTAGAGCCTTCGCTTCTCCAGGCTGAAGAACCCCAAGTCTCTCAGCCTGTCTTCATAGGAGAGGTCCTACAGCCTTCTGATCATCTTCATAGCACTCCTCTGGACTCAATCCAACAGGACCATGTCTTTCCAGTGCTGAGGACTCCAGAGCTGAATGCAGTACTCCAGGTAGGGTCTCACAAGAGTGTAGTAGATGGGGAGAATCACCTCCCTTGACCTGCTGGCCATGCTTCTTTGATGCAGCTCAGGATATGGCTGGTTTTCTCAGCTGCAAGCACACGTTGCTGAGCTATGTTGAGCTTCTCACCCACCAACACCCCTAAGCTCTTCTCCTCAGGAGTACTCTTGATCCTTTCTCTTCCCAGCCTGTATTTGTCCTGCAGCCAACTGCAGGACATTGCCACTTGACCTTGTTGAACTTCATGAGTTCAACGGACCCCTGAGGAATACCACTCATCACCAGTCTCCACCTGGACATTGAGCCATTGACTGCAACTCTCTGAGTGTGACCATCCAGCCAATTCCTTATCAACTGAGTGGTGACCCATCAAATCCTTGCCTCTCCAGTTTCAAGACAAGGATGTCATGTGGGACAGCATCAAAAGCTTTGCACAAGTCCAGGTAGATGATATTAGTCGCTCTTCCCTCATCCACCAAATGCTGTAGCCCTGTCATAGAAGGCCACCAAATTTGTCAGGGATGATTTGCCCTTAGTGAAGCCCTGTTAGCTGTCACTAATCACCTCCATATTCTCCATGTGCCTTAGCTTAGTTTCCAGGAGGATTTTTTCCATGATCTTGCCAGACACAGGTGAGACTGACTAGCCTGTAGTTCCCTGTGTCTTCCTTATTCCCCTTTTTAAAAATGGGGGTTATGTTTCCCCTTTTCCAGTCAGTGGGAACTTCACTGGACTTCCACAGCTTTTCAGACGCGATGGATAATGGCTTAGGCACTTTATCCAATAATCTCTCTTATCTTCCACTGAGCTGATTAAGTACACATTCTGACTCTGCCTTATAAGGATAAAAGGCACAATTAAACCATTCATGGGTTTTAAGCTCTGATGCAACAGGTAAACAGCATCTTCCATTTACCAACCTGCACTCCAAAAATTATCCTGTATTTCCTGAAAACAGGGTGCCTAGCTCCCCTGCAATGGAAAGCCCTGAACTCTACAAACTGTTTCAAGGCCTCCCAGAGAGTCCCTTACTGGTCTATGAGGACACCAGACTAGCAGCCCTGGGAGGTAAAAGGGTAGTAACAGTCATGGAAGAGGTGCTAGATGGGGGAGTAACAGTGTCATCCGCCCTTTACCTGCCGTGTCTTGATGACAAAGAAGATCGTCAGGTTGCAGAAGAGGGCTTGGAGGTAATCCTCCTCATATGAAAGCTTTCCACCCACTGCTGATCACTGTGCCAGAGATGCAGTGCAGTCTCCAGCAGTGACTGCTCATTTTACAGCACCAGAGTGTCAGCCAGCTGTGGAAGAAGCAGTAGCAGCTGCTGCTTTACTCACAGCCATCCTGGGTCTGGTTCAGGAGCATAAGGTTATATACATTCTCAGTCAGGCAGTGGAGCCGAAGGTGTTAGACTGTTTTCTTCTTGTAGCTCCATATACTCTAAATTCAGCAGACAGGGATGTAAAGAAGCAGCGTTACAATATCTTAGTGATGCGACCAACAGCGAGTGTGTCGGCATGGAACTGCAAGGCACAGCACCTGCTTCAGGCAGAGGGAAGGTGGTCTCAGCATAGCGTCCAGGTTGTGTTATAATCCTAATAAGAAACCAGTTTCTACACTATCTAGTAACTTTTTTTGTAGTTTTCACATTTACCTCTATTTGTCTAGGATAAAATGCTTGCCAGGAGCCTCATGGCTGTGAAGTAGTCACAACAATGTCATGACACCCTTCACAACTCTTAGCTTCCTTCTCTCGAAGGGTTTTGGGTCAGAGAAGAGCTTGCCCCTGCCCATTAGGCTCTCGTGTGCCAGCATTGGCCTGACTGTGCCGCAGATGGGCCAGGTCCCCAGCCCCACCTGGAGTCCAAGGTATGGCAGGACTTTGCATCCCTGACATCGCAGGGAGTGCTGCACAGTCTTGTAGAAATGTGAATTCATCTGATGTGTCCTGAGACATCTGAGTGATGTCAGTGAGAAAAGTAGGCAAAAAAAGGGGGGTTGCACTCTTTCCAAGAGAAATCTAGAGGCCAGAGTGTTTACCAAACCTTTTGTCACTGCAGTCCCCTCTCAGTATACAATATGTCAAGCATCTACTGTTTGCTCAACTGTTTCAATATAATCACCCGTGTTCATAATAGATCAGTTCTTCTAGGGCAAGGGCATGAAAGCCCACTATTATATACTGTCTATCCTGATGGAAATGAGACACAGCCAGCAGCTGAAGGTAGCTAGCAGTTCCCTGGACAGAATAAATATCTGCAGTCAGTATTTAATATTTTTCTCATTCCCCACTCCTGGGAAAAAAGATCTACTGCAGACTTAGGGAACTGAACTGCTGCTGACTGTTGCTGTCTAACAGTTGGCAATCCCTTCTGAGTTCTTTTTACAGCCCACAGTTTGAGAAACATTGATCTATAGGACCTAACTGGAAGCTGCCATAGAGCAGTTAATGACAGGGGAAGAGGGAACATTTAAGTCTACTTCATTTAACTCAGCTGAAAGTTCAACTGCAATGAATAATCACATAATACCTAGGTTGAATAGCAGCACTTACTGCAAACTCCAGTCAAAATAGGATTTCCAAAGGCTTTGTTTCTAATGATGGATGAAAGTTTTGAATTATATGGAGGGAAATGGTGACTATTAAACAGTCTTGGAGTTTTCCACTTCCTTTGCATAAGACATAGAAACTAAATTAGTACCTTCTCAGCTCTTATTTTAGTGACTAATGCTATACTATTTCCCACCTGTCAGATCACAGTCAAAAGGAATGCAAACAATGAGAGAAAAACAACAAAAAAAACCTTTCTACATATCTTTTCCTCACTAGAACACTGAACACCTAATCACATTTCCATCAGAGTGAGGCAGAAGCATCATGACTATCTGAATAAGAAATTGTGAATCCTTCTGTATTTATGATGAAGATCTACTTCCCCAAAACTGCTGGCAAATTTTATCTTTGCTAATAGGTCCTTCAATTTTCAAAGCTCTGCCAACCTTGAAATACCTAGTTTGTCTTATTTCCATAACTGCATCCCTTTTCTTGAGAAAATGGGCTTAGTGATATAAGCTCTATCACTTACTAAAGCACAATATGCAGTAGAGTACATGACAAGAATGTGTGAAACTTACCCACAATCACTTTCTTGAAAGCATTAATGAGCCTTTAAAATAGAATTGCTAAGGAGTTGTCTGGTAAAGCTCATTGGTTTAATATGTATTTTTATTTGCATAAGGGCCACCTCAGACTGAGGACACAGGTGTGTCTTGTAACTGATGTCAAACTGCCTAATCGCAAACATTGTAGCTAATTTTAGGATTCATTTACTTTACATTAAATAGGTCACTGCTTCTTAAGTTTTAAGATAAGAACTGTTTAAACACTTTGCAGAAACACTGAGCAAACTTGCAATTTGGTAAATTCCAAGACCAAGTTCCTTTTGAATGTTAATTGTACTCCTTTTTTACCCTGTTGTTAAACAGAACTTTGCTCTGAAACCCACTGATGTT
>JAVJGI010000040.1:78338343-78376366 GCA_035590275.1 Ibycter americanus | reverse complement strand
TCAAATAAGTAAAAGGCTTCTGTCTCTGGAGCAAGACAAGGAGAGAATTAAATTTAGTAACAGCTTTCTAATTACAGAAGTAATGTTAGTCATGAATAATATATACCTACTTTTGCTAGTAAGCTAAACCCTTTACTCACCCATTTGTACTCTACAGCAAAAATATCTCTACTACGTTTTCTAATTTGTAGTTACAGAGGATAAGCTCTATTAATTTCTTATCATAAATTAGAGGCTGCATTTCTCCCTCATTCCAGCTGTTCTTGAGTAGATCTCTTTCAGGTTGATTTACTCCATCTTGAAGGTAAGGTGACCATATCATAATCAGTACAACATCATCAGTGTTTCCTACAAGTGCATGTAAGCACATTTCTTTTCTGGAAACTCTGCATTTGTCTTTTTTGACACCTCAAAGACATCTCATAATCATCTGTTAAACAGATAACACACAGACATTTTTCCAAGTCTTTCCAAAATGTAAAAAATCTAGTTTACAGCCCCTTTCACTTTTCCTTATGTACTTAGACAGGAATGACAAACACAGGAGTGGGACTGAGGACAGTTGCAACCATATCTATTGTTGCACATCCAGTTCCTCTCTTTATTTACAATGTCTTAGAACTTTGTATTGCTATATATTGCAGTATCTACAGGTTTTGCAAAGGTCTTTAGCAATAACAGTTAGGGAGGTAGACACATAGAAACCACCTAGAATCTTGCAGGGCCTTGTTAATAGTTTTATTTTTTTAATAACAAACAGGAGTATAACAGAAAAAATCATTAAACAGTTTGGCTTAAACACAAAATAGATGGTTTATGTTAATGAAGTAACAAAAGCCATTAATTTTTTGAGGTATTCATGTGTTAGCCTGAAATGTGTGTATAAAGGTGTATAAAGGTATTTTTCAGCACATACAGTGACAAGACAATACTGGCATCACATCGTGCCAACATCAAACATTTAAACATACAAGCAAGTATAAGCTCTCCAATGGTAATGCATTATGATACCCTGACACTCCACTAACCCTGAAGTAATACACTTGCAATGTTAGCCAATGCATTAAAGTATCTACATTACACATTATGGGAAAAGTGAGTATCACAAATTCAGGTTACTTTGGACATAAAAAGGCTTTGCATTTACATATATCCAGCTCCAAACAGAAAGCCTCCACATGCAAAGGGAATCCATGGAGAGGAGTGTGACTTTCAGGAGGCAGGAGACAGACTTCTGAGAGCATGGATGCAGCCAAACTCCACCCTCCATGATGTACCTTGTTCAGCACACTGAACAAACAGCAGCTCTGGAAATGAAAGCCCAAACACTTGTCAGGCACATGGGAGAAGAAGTCCTTTCTTGGTAATGAAAGGGGCGAAGAAGAAAGACTGTCTGGGACCAGGCAGCAGAACACTGCAAGGCGAAGTGAGGAACACCTTCCCTAATAATCAGTCTGTTCTACTTAAAAATTAGTTGCATCTTTCTGGTCTGTCACAACTAGGCTGGGGAGTGAGGGCAGGAGGTCCTGTAAGTAGTCCCTGATTGCAGGCATGGGGACAGCTCCAACAGATGGGACAGCTGGGGGGTATCACCCACCGACTGGCTGTGTTGGCCCATCCACTTTATGGGCATAGTACCCAGTGGCTGCAATTTTTTATTTTCCTGTTTATAAGTGCTGTTCCAAACATTTTAACACAGTCACAGTGACTGTTAATGGACTCTATCGCTTACAGATGTTAGCAAAAATTTCAAAGGCTGTGTTAGAAAAAATACGTTTAGTTTCCAGGTTTGGTGATAGCTAAGTTGTCTGTTTAATAATGCTTTGTATTTCCATATTTCTGGAATGTTACAATGTTTCGTCTAGAAGTTGAATAATCAAATAAATAAAACTGGTTTCTACTAGACTGTACTGGGAAGATTTTTGCAAGTGATGTAAGGAGAGGATGGGAAAAAGCTTGTTTGGATGAGACATCTGCTATTTGTCTTAACTTACACCTTTGATAGCTTTAGTTAAGCCTTGAGAACCTTGTCTTTATGACAGCAATAATGCACTTTCATTAAATCCTTCATGATACCATCCACAGAGTGTGCAAATACTACGGGCAGTTCCCTGGATTTTTCAGGTTGTATTGAAAGTAAGTATTCAGGGAGTTTTCCTCAGTTTATAGTCACTGATAGGCTGCTAATGTGCATTAAATATTTGAGGTAAACGTGTACCCACTGCATAAAGAGTAGGAAGGCATCTAGCAAATATTGTTTCAGCTGCCTTTTATTTGCAGATATGAGCTATAAACAAAACTGGGGTTTTTTACATGGTTTAACATTACAGTGAGGAGACCTTCCTGAAGTTATGAAAATTTTGTCTTCCTATCATTCACTGCTCACTTCCAGATCTCTCTGCTATTATAGACCCTCCCTGTAACAGCAAAGCTGATAACCTTCTTCAGGTACTGATGAAAACATCATCAAAAAAGGAAGTGACAAACTGTTCTTTGAGTGATTCCAGGATATTGTCCTGTCCCCCCTTACATTTCTTAAGGCATGGCACTAGGAAGGAGAAATGACCCACCTCCACCTCTTGTTTCTTCTTGAGTTTTTAATGGCTGGGGCGAGGGGAATAGGACTAGAGACCATTCAAAGGAATGTGTATTTGCCTTCCCGATCTGCCCACTTACAAATCATATATGCCTCTGCTAATGCTTGGAATTTTTTACATCTAGCAATGCATATTGCATTTTAGCTGTCTGCTGCATAGGCATTGGCTTTGCATTCTCCTCTGTCACAGTGATTGTCCTGGCATTAGTAGTTTTGATAACCATTCAGGCTATGCCTCCATCAGTATGTCAATGTAACTACATCTGATGTGATGTGCAACTAAGAAGCTGGTGCTTTCTCTTTTGGAACTTTCTCAGAATTGTTCTGTGCAGAGTTCCTTTTACTCTGCATAAATATTGTTTGGTTACCTTTAAGTTTTTCTACCACTTGAAGAAATACACTAGGTATGCAGTTACCAGTGGTCTTTTTGAATTAATTAACAAAGGTTTGGCTTTTAGTGGTTTGATATACCTTCATTAGCCTAGTGGAAGGCTGAGTAGGCACTTCTGCTGAAAATAACATAATATCACTCACACAACAGTGATCTTGAGATAAGTGCATGCTAGTCAGCAACAATCAGTGGCTCCCAAATGGCCTGGAAAAACTAACTACATATATACCTCCCTGCTACCAGATGAGGAGCACAGCAGGCTGGCTGGAACTCACATGTGTGAAGAGCAGGTAACATCAGGCACCCTTGCTGTGAGGTCATCTCATCTCACAGATCCGCAAGCCCACTGACAAAGATTCTCAGCAGCACAGCTCATCCCGGTCTTTGGGCTGGGTTCCATTGTCAGTACTTTACAGCGCTGTTACAACAAAAGGAGTCATTTTATGTGATCAAGATGAGAGTGAAAGGCAGAGACAAGGGCAGTAGAGAGTGATGCTAATGATCACATATTACATACACGTATAGCAAAATATAATAATCTGTAAGTGTTTTTGTAATTTAGCTTGGTGATAAATTTGCCTGATTACTGATTTGCACGGAAAAAAATCCACAAATTCACTGAACAATCCCTTGGCTAGGTGCTCACTTCCATTGGGGAGGAAGGAACTCAACAGATATTTGTTCCCTCTTTCTGCTCTGGAGGGGGCTATTGTCATTTACAGTGTTGATGCTATGCTGTTGACCTGGTAATTCACTTCTACGTACACATGGTTTACGCATGACAAGCCTTATCAAGATAAGTGTATTTGGCAAGATAATGAAACCATCATAGCTTCAGGTCACTTCCCTAGCTTCATATCAAAATTTCATAGCAAAAAAAGTTTCATTTCAACAAGCTAATAAGATACATAGAAATCCTATAAATCAGTGAAAGTTACTTATACCC
Source organism: Ibycter americanus (assembly GCA_035590275.1). Lineage (NCBI taxonomy): Eukaryota > Metazoa > Chordata > Aves > Falconiformes > Falconidae > Ibycter > Ibycter americanus. The sequence continues at coordinate 78,372,433 of JAVJGI010000040.1, read as the reverse complement.
AGCAAAATTCAAGTTTAAAAGTTTATGCTGAAAATGAACAGGGGGTTTATGTATTAGCCTGCGCAGAAGCGTGAACTTGGTTTACGGGTTTTATAGGTTTGTACACAATTTTGGCAACGTTACATCTATTTAGTGAACTTAGTGTCATATGCAGAGAAGCAGTAAGAGTTTTCTTCTTCGGCATTTCTTTATGCAGAATGCAAGTTGTTGGTATTTGCAACACCGACCTACCTGGTTGACACTCATTTCTGGACTAAACAAGTTTTATGGAGCCTCTGTACTTCCCCAAGACAGGAGAAATGATTGCTTACCGCTTGATTGGTATCTTAGTGTAGTACTCTTCTGCATGACAGCAGCCGCAACTATCAGAAGGATCCACACTAAGCCAAAACAGTGTCATCTGTTCCCCTTTACAAATGTAAGGGGTGAAGGGTGCCAGCATGACACAGTACAAATAGTACAGTTTACAGGTGCTCCAGATGCTGAAACAATTTCAGCTCACAGATACTCACCTTTTATCCTTTCAAAAGGCAGCCATCCACTTAGGTGCTAGTTGCAGCTGACATCTGTGTCTGTCGTCTTCATTTGGGGAATTTAGCAGACAAATACAGAGTGTTAAGCCATGGCAACAAGGGGTGAAACTTAATGTATGGGAAGGGAGAAATCTGTCTTTCTCAGGCTGGCACCGTCACTGTTATCATGGGTCTCTGTACGTCTACAAGAAAAGAGTCTATGGCACAGCAGATTAAGACCTTAGTCTGGATGGGGACATAGGCATAATTCCACATCAACAATTTCTCCTGGCTTCTGGTAACCAAAGAGAAGAGCTGAAAGCATCTGAGAAGTGATAAAGTGATCCTAAATCCAAGCAAGTCCTCAGTTGTGAATGAGGAGCTGGACATCACGTAGCAGATTCATGCCAAAGGGGCATGGTGTTGCTTTGTTTGAGGATCCTATCTCTACCCATGGAGAGGTCAAAGAAAACAGGTTATTAGCCCAGCTTTAAGCAGTGCTGTGCAAAAACAGACAAAAAGAGCTCATCACTACCTTGGTGCTGCTAACTCATGGTGGTGAAGGTCTAAGCAGCACATGCTCATTTCAAACAGTTGGCTTGAGATGGGAATAGCAAGTTATAAATGAGTGTATAAACTGTGTGGCAACAGGTCAGCAAAAGAGGCTGAGTGCCCTCTCATATGCATGAGGAGAAAATGCAAAGTGTGGCCCCAGCCATACTCAGAGGAAGAATCCCAGGAATATTGTTAAACTGCTATAAGGAACATATTTGACAAATGGCTGAGTTTTCTAGTACAGCATACGTTTCTCTAAGAGGGAAACGTCAGGAGCTTATGCCATCCTGGGTGCTGTGGCTGCTAGCAAAAGATAATGTAAGGAGGACTAATTGCTGCTGAAGTACTTGTTCTTAATGAGCCCAGTCTGGGTAGAAAGTTCACTTACAGGGTGAAAAGGCAGAATGAAATTGCCTTGATATCATTGGACTTGATAGCACATAATGTCATTCACAACCTCTGACTGTGCAGTCAGATGACCAAATGCACATTCCCCCTCCATCTGTCCTTGTCCTTAAGCAGATAATGCTTGGCTGAACCACCCACATGACCTGAGGTGTCCAGGGCTTATCCCTCCAGCATGGGGTGGGCAGCATTTCTCAGGACTCATATGGAGGCTCAGACCTGCTAAGAGATCTGCTTCCTATGAAAGGATGAGGTTGCTCGTGTCCCTCATATTGTCAGGTTTCCAGACAACATCGGTGTCATGAGATCGGCCAATAAAGCTAGCAAAGGAGTCAGCAAATCTCCCCCAGTGGTCCGTGAGGCCTTGGGTGACAACAGAGCAGGAGTGCTTTTAGTGAATACAGCAAAAACTCAGAGGGGAGGAATGCAAACCGTGCAGATGTCTCCAGACAGCTGGTGGTGGGATGGAGGTGTGTGTGACTCAGTGCTCCCCAGGGGTGCTGATTGGAAGAGGGAGAACTGACTGACAGCCTCAGGTGCCTCAATTACCAGCTTGCCAGCAGCAGGTCTCTGCACCCCAAAGTCATTAGCTAATGATTGGCAGAAGTCAGTGTAGCTGCTCAAAACAAGACTGCAGAATATAATTATTGCAGTCGTCATGACAGGCTTAGGTGCCTGGAACATGATGAGCTGATGACAGTGGGAAAGCATCAGCTTTTGGCAGAGAGCTCTGGATGTTAGTGCTCCACTGCAGAAAAAATTGTGCTCACAGCTGTTTATAGCTGGCCCATATGACAGCATGGTCCTGCAGGAGCGTGCTGTCTCTGCAGTCCACAAGAGAAAACTTGCCTGCTGTTTTATATAACCTCAGCACAGCTGGAGAAGGTAAGACCTTCCAGAGGTTAAAGTTCTGGTGAACAAAAGTCTCTGTGAATACTTCAGTATTCCTTTAACTTGAAAGCTATGCATAGTGAATGCATGGTGTCTCCTGGCAGACCGCTTGCAGTAAAGGAATTCAGAAACAAGGAGTTTGGTTCAACTGGGGGATGAAAAAAAACATTCACAATGAAGATCCTCATTTCTCTTTCTAGACATCTTTGTTTATGAATTATTCAGCTCAATTAAACAAAAAATATTAGTTTGGGGGGCATGGGAGGGTTGCTTATTTATGCTGTTGCTAACTTCTTTATTAAACCAGTATTTTATTAGTTTTACAATCTCACTTCTCAGAAGTGCAACCCATGTAATCGCAGAAACAGACTCATCAGTTCCCCATGCCACTTAATGAACAACACATGATTAAAGACAGGGGAATACTTTAAAAGATGCAAGGGCCATGAGCACAGCAGGACCCCTACAGGCTAAACTTCTGATCTGAATGTAGTGCACATGTGCGTGTGTTTTTGCAGAAAAGGAATTGTTACACACTCACTATACACATCCTGCCAAGCAAACAAAGTTTTGGTTGTAAGTCAATGATTCTAGTGGCCATCACACCCAACACCCCCATGACACAGCTGTCAATCTGCCAGTGTGATAAGGGCAGAATTTTAGAAGTATGGTTTCTACCACCCTCATAAAATGAAATACATTTAATTTCTCAGATAACTATATTTCTTCTCTGAAATGATTTTTTTCATCTTAACAGCAGTCCTATTCGTGGAAGAAATACATTTACTGAGAGAATCCCACACTGAGTATGCAGTTACAACGTGTCTCTTTGCCCTCAGTAGTGTTTCTTCCTGACAAATTTACACAATACTAAAGAAGCAGATTGCTCAGAACTGTACACAGATGTTAAAATGAACAGTTTAACTAGTCTCACTATTTGCAAAAGGTAATCTAAATTGTGATTTATGGTCTTTATACAGGAGGCAAATAACGTGTTTTTTGCAAGCCAGTCACACCTTACTTTGCATGCAGGACTTCCAGCACAAAGGATTGCAGAACTAACATTGTTTAGTCCCTAACGAGGCAACAAATTCCAAGTGTTTCCAAGCGCTTTGTTCCTTACAAAAAATAAAGCCTACAGATGTAGCAAACAATATTTGCTAATCATGCACAAACATAATTGGCCAGCTAGACACATATTGCTGCTGTCTTGTGTTGCCAATTCTCAAACACAGATCTTAAAAGCTGTAGCTAAAAGTCTCATTCTGTCAAGGGATACAAATTTCTTATTAAACATCGGAGCTAGCTAATTCTAAAGCCCAGAGAAACAAAGAGAAGGATTACTGTTCTGCTTCTTACACTTCTTATTAGTTCTAGAGTAAGACCGGTATTATGTAAGAGATGAGAACAATCACTGAATCCATCCTTGGGAGCTGTTGTTCAGAACCCGAACTGACACAGTTCGGGTGAGGACACTTTTCCTACTGTTATTCTGTCCTGGATACCAGGGCTGATGCCTGTATGAAGATTTTCTAAAAGTTATCTGAAGATCTTTCTGGAAGGGTGGTATCTGCCTGCTGTCCTTGAATATACCTGTAACCCATTTCCTTGCCATTTAGGTAAAATATATTTCCCACACGCACCAGTTTGCATTTCGTGCCTCATGTTAACGATCACAGCAGAGCACAAGAAATCAAACTATATGCAAAGAACCAAAAAGCAGGAGAAACTCATTTATGGATGAGACAAAGTGCCACATGGAAGAGAAAGAAAGCTCATCGGAGTCAAGTCCTTAGGAAGACCTCACCCATACAGTTACTTGTGGAGTCTCAGGATGCATAGTCAGACTCTGCGTGATCATGCAGCTCAGGACACATGTGAGGGAAGAATATCAGATAAGCGTAAGCCATGGATCACAGCTTCTTGTTTCCTAAACAAAGTGTACTCCTCTTCCACAGAAGTACCTCGTCTATGAAACAGTCACACCTGCAAAAAAGCATGGTGGCCAGTGATATCACCTGAGAGGACCCCAATACCGCAAAATGAAGATGGTGAACAGGTTGTGGCACGAGGGAACCTGGCATTTCTGGGAAAGGGAATTGCTACCTCATTCTCCTGAACTGGTCATGGCCATTGCTTAGCTGAAGGTTCCTGCGGGAATAAATCTCTGGATCACCAACCACTAACAGGAAATTCAGCTGATTACAGGAGCCACCATGAATATGGCATATTTTAAAGTGTGCCACCACATAGGCTCTTCAGACTTTAGCCACAGCACTGACAGCAAGCCAACAGGATGACCTAGAGATCTAGAGGGAATTCAGGTGGGCAGAGATCAAAGCAGTGTTAAAGCAAGACTGGAAGACAGATGAAGATGTAGATCATACAGTTGTATTTTAAAAGTCTTGATTAGATATTCTGTCTTGACAAGCATGTGTTAATGAAGACAAAAAGCAACCCAGGAAGCAGTGAAAATGTACTTGCACTGGAAAAAAAAAATCTTCTTTTTCCTAAGTAAAGTATATTTCACTTGTTTCACAGATAAACTGTATTTCTCTTGTATCAGGATACCTGCGAATAATCCTACCTGCAGTTCATCTTAGTAACGGAAAAGTAACAAAATCAGTGAAAATGTGGAAGATAACCACATTGTCTATGTCAACAAGTAAATCAAGGAATCTAGCTTCTGAGATATTTCCATTTTATAATGGATTTCCACAACCACTGTGTGATTACTCTGCCACAGAAATACTAAGATCACTTCCCCTGCTCTAGAAATGACACTACATGGTAGCACTATGTGCCACTATAAATCAGCTTAAGAAATAGAGATAAATATCATCATAATCTAACCTCTTTTCAGACAATTTTGAGATAAAATGATTGTGAGGTTAGGTCTGTCATATTAGTTTTCTGACTTGAACAGCATTTTTCTTCAAATCCACACCATCAGATGCAACACAAAATGTGGTTATTCATGTAAACTTTCTTCTGTCAGAACAGTGTAAGAAAAGTCTTTCAAAATTGTTTGTGGTGTTGTTTGCCTCTAATGTGGAACAAGTGCAACTGATTTTATTCAATAATCTTTTTGCATAATCTGTTCAATGAGTCTTTCCATACATGTATTACAACAAAGTACATATGAAGTATATAAAGTACACACAAATAAAAGCTATTTTGAGTCCTTTGATGAAGAAATATTGGACTTATAGCAATACAAAAAAGCCTTTGCGAATTGAGGTTTCTCATTCATTATACATCATTTCTCTTTTGGCCTGTTCTTTTGCTAATTCTGCAAGAGGCAATTGTGGGATTCTGAAATAATCAATGTAATTCAAAATAAGCAAAAATCTAAAACTGATTATGCATGTTTGGTAATAGAAAATATAGTTGTTTCACAGTGCCACACACACTGGGGCAGAAACTGTGTATTTGCTATTCTTCAATTCCAGCATACATTATAAAAGAGAAAAACATATTACAGATTACATTGACAACTTTAATCATGACAAAGCCTTGGTGTGAGGAAGTCCCACTGAAATTAACAGGAATTCTAGATATTTGCTAAGTATGGCTCTAACAGCAGCACATAAAATGACAGAGATCAGAGGGGGGAAATGATGCAAATGGAATGAAATATAAAGAGAAACCAGCAGCTGGAAAATGATTCTCTGGACATTTGAAATAGAGTGTCCAAAGCAGGGTGTTTAAACTTTTAAAGGAAAAGATCCCTTTACAGAAAGCTGATGACCTTTGTTATAAGTTTGAGGTAAATGTGTCCTCCACTCTAATGGGAAATAGGCATTTTTCTAATCCCATAACTAAAAGAAAGGGACAAAATCTACTTAAAGAAACATTCAGTAAAATGAAGTGACAATATTTATCACTCAGATTAACTACTAACCATCAGGTTGACCCAACAACAGATAAGAATCACAGCTTTAATTGCTGGTCTATGTATAAATATCTGAAACTGAAACATTCACTTTTAACATGACACATATGTTCAGGTTGAATTTAGTCCATGAAGAGCAGTAGCAGCAAGAAAACAAATTTCTGTAGAATGTTGGAACTAATTGCCATGAATCTCCAAACATCTCTTTTCCAACACTGTATTAGGAGATGCAAAGTACTTGAGGGAATTTTCCCAGCTTACCTAAAAGCAGCTTTGGTTTTTATTTTTAGCTTGAATAAAAGCAGTTATTTCCTCTGCAATGGTAAACTGTATATGCTTCTTGCCATATCAGTTTTATCATGGAAAAAGCAAACTATAAAACTACAAAATCACACTGCATGTAGAACACAGAACATTGTCATCTATTCTACTAAATTAAATGTGACAATAACCTTGTAGCCACTTGGAAAGTTAATATAGCCAACAGGCAAACTCAGAGTAAGGACTCAGCATCTTTGTGTAAGAGAATAGTAACTGTAATTGGAAGGTTATCCATTGTTTATGCTGAAAAAAGAAACCTCCCACCTGTTACACTTCTCCAATTCCTTGGGCTTACTTTCTTTTCCTTTGGAAAAAGATTGACCTTCTCAGCTGTCTCTAGAGGACACATAATGTAACATATGATTGCATAAAATTATACTGTGATACTTTACACACTGCAGATGTTTTAAGCAAACATATAGCAAAGCACAAGTGATGGTCCAGTGTCTAATTTCAATACAAGATAGCACCATGAAGCTTAAAATTTAAATACCACCCTCCACACACTACAGATAGCATGCTTACTCAATGGCATTTAAGTCTTTTTAATCAGGGCTATGGCAGGAACCAGGAAGCTTGTGGTCCTGTTGCCTGACTCAGAAGTGCACAGATGTTTTCAGAGCAGAAAGCTAAAATTAGGACCATTTACTTCATTAAGTGGTATCATCATGTAATGAATAGAGGATCTCTTTATTCTTGAAAAAGCAAGGGATCCCACTGCCCAGCTGCCTTGCTTTACCCTCCACTCTTTTAGGAAACTCCGAATAGATTGAAGTAAGTGACTGAACATCTTATTTAAGAAAAAAAAAAAAAAATAATCAGTGGATTGCAGTGTCCTGTTACACCCTGTGTGTGGTTTTGTTCCGGCAGGAGATACCACCGCCAGCAATGCTCATCACAACCCAGCTCTAAAGACTACCTAGGTTTATATTCTACAAGTCTTCTTCTGACATAGTGTGTTTTCTCTTACAAGTGTTTTTAAATAATTGCACAAAGCATGGATCAACCACTTAGAGCAAATAAGCTTAGTCACAGGCCAACCTTGAGAAATCAGTGACTTTCATCATGCTGTGCAAAGAACTGTCGCAACACCAACAAAACATTCAGGGAAGTGAACGGAGGAAACAACACACTTTCATGAACTGTCCATGGTGAAACAAAAAAAGGATTCAAGAGTTCTGCAGCAGCTGCTGCCATTCATAGGAATGATGCTTTACTTCCAGTTGAAAGACAGTGCTCTCATCTTGCATACTCCTGTATTTCTAGGAGAATAAAACTACATTTCACTAAGAACAGTTACTGAGACTGAGGTACTGCCTTCTATTTTCCTTGTAAAACACTATTTTCCATTTGCAGGTACGTGATCACTTTACAAAGCCATGATCTTGGACAGTAACATTGCCAATAATTCTGCATCTGGACAAAATGTTTTGGCCATTGCATTAATAGAGCTGTGGCCCATTTCAGGAAGCATCTATTTGTTCTTATCAGTGATGGAAGCAATGGTCCAGGTGATGAAAAAGAAATAATTGTAACAGCTAGAGACTGACAGAGATATTGGAATTCTAGTAACTACAATTTCACGTGCAATTTCTGAACTGGTCAAAACAAGTGAAGGAGGAAGAGCTATAAACCATTTAATTATATTTAGTGGAGGGTTGTAAAAATAATAATAAAAAAACACCCCAAATCTGTTCTCCCTAAGGTGAATGGAATAAAATCATGCAGCTGACCTCAGCTGTGGTTGTCACTTATCAGATCAAAGTTGCTAGCAAACAATCAGTTGCATTAACTCCAGTATTCGAGAATGGTGACTATGACCTTACTGGAAAGAAAATAAGAAGTTCAAGAGGAATGCCTCTAGAGATGATTTTTTTTTTTTTTTCATTTTTACAGTCTCTGCATTTCAAGAAAACATTGATAAGCACATTATGAAGGTGTTGTGAAAACAAAGTGTGAAATCTTCCCACAAGATGCCAAGTATTTTCCTGAGTCAATTTACAAATTCCATGATGTATAGCATTTATAAAAAAGTTCTGCTTCATAAGCATAAATTTCACACTAAAAATGTTGCCTGAGAAATGGAAATTAGAAGTTTCAATCAAGTCTAGAACTAATTCAAATTTACTAGCAGTTTTATGTGGATGTCGTCAAATGAGACTACTGCAGGCTCTTATTTAGATCAAAGCACCCCTAAATGCTTACCCAGCTGCAAAACCAGTCTCAGCACAAGTCATGTTCAGAATAGGGAAAAAATATTTCACCTGGATTTTAATATTTGTATGAATATTAGTTTGATCTTGATTGCTGATGGGTAATTACTGATTATTTTTTTTAAGAAGGATAAGATGGCTGCATTTTTAAATTATAGTTCACAGTTCACACTTGAAGATAGGGCATTTTTGTCAAAAAGGAGTGATTTTGATTTTTTCATCACCTTGACAAGTTCCCCAATTGAAAAGATGTTCTGGGTGGTAACAATTCCACACACTGAACATTAATTGGATTTAAGATGTAGTATTTTAGCCACACTAAACATGTCATATACATTTACAATTTTTTTCCCCTCCCCATCAGGTCTTCAAACCAAACAGAACTCCTGAAACATATAATCAGCAGTGTGTGATCAGTTATCAGAAACTACTAGGAACTTTCAGTATTTTTCCTGTAATACTGCTAAATGCTGTGCTTAGAATTCACTTAATGCAATTTCAAACACACTAGTCGGGATTTTCTTCTTAGACCTTCAAGTAAAATTCTTAATGTGTTTCCCAAACCAGACAAGTTACTGATAGTCAAAATGTGCTAAACTTGATGTTTGCTCAATTCCTCTACTGCCAAGTCTCCCAATTTATTCGTGACAAAAAGGTATGCCAACTTTTTTTGCAGAGGTTACTGAATGTGGCAGTACATGTAGCATAATCACATTTTCAGAATTTGTGCTTTAATCAGTAAGTGTCTCTCCAGAACCCGGCAGAACTACAACCACATCCTCTGCAATCAACATACTCTGTGTTTCCTTCCCAGAAGAATCAGTTTGTGTATCTGTATCAGCAGTCTGACTCCTTTGATATGAACCCGAATCATCTTCAATTGTCTCATACTGCTTCGGGTCTCAGCCATTTTACTTCATGCAGTTGAGGGAACCTCACTGGAAACCAAATCTAAGGTACCAATGCTAATACATTTCCACTAAGGCAAAACTTTAAGCGGGGTTGCAGTGTCAGAAATCCTTTGTTAGGCACATAGCATGCATGAGCCATTTGAGAACTATGGCACCCACAGGAGCAATTAATGCAAACATTTCAGCTGATCTGTGGGACATACAGGGGAACAAGTGCTGTGCATAACTTTCCATTTGCCCTCCAGTGCCAAATGTCTATAAACTTGCTTCTTTGACAATCCTGACTTTCCGGGTGCTTGTACCTCTTCAGATCTTTTGCATTTTTAAATCATATTCCTGTTTTACTTTACGTTCTCTGCACCCTATTCCCATGTAAGACTTCTTATTTTCCTATATATTATCTTTCCTTGTATTTCACCTTTCATTTTTTTACTGTTAACCCAAGGAGTAAGTCCTAGCCGTGAGACTATTACTTACTAGCTGTTGGCAGGTGTGAGGGAAATGCAAGCCAGGACCACAACTTTGCTGTTCACAGAAATTTGCAGAGAGTGCAATTTTTTTTCTCAGAAAACAGGCTGGTAGATGACTCAGGAAACAGGCAATCTCCTGCTTGCTGTTGAGTACTTTAGGATCAGCAAAAAATTTTGATTTCAAGTAAATGACAGCCTCATTTTGAAAATTCAAGATAATCACCTTACAAGAACGATGTGGCTGTTCCATGATTCACTGGCCCAGGAGGTAACACAATACAAACACATCTAGCGCAATACAGATGGGAAATCAAACTCTTGAAGTGATATATCCCTTCCTGCACAGAGAGTACTTGTATTCCCGAGAGATGCGGAGTCCCTCTGTGTTTGGGGAAAGAACCCAAAGGTTTCGGGAAATCAGCCAGTGAAAACAACCAAGGCCTTTGAGCAGTCAGCATGCAATACCTGATGGAGGGAGAGGAGCCCTCTGTGCTAGCACAGCTGCTCGGAGCCGGGCACGGAGAACATGGAGCCTGTTACTGCCCTCCTCCCTCCCATCCTGTTAGGGACAGAACAGCAGAGCAAAGACCGGCCAGATAGTATCGGCATTACCTGTGCATGCCCAGCAAAAAAGCATGTAGAGGATGGTTTCAATATCCAGACGACAACTTTGCCCACAGAGCAAATTTCCCATCTCAAAACTAACTAAAGTGAAGTCATTCCAGCTTCCTGCAAAATAACAGAAAGCAGTTATTTTTACTTCTTAGGCTGGCTGGCAACAGGCATTCATAAAAATGATTAAGACCAGTGTAAGCAGTGTGATAACCACTTCAGCCATACTTGAACTCAAAATTTTAAAGTTATTCATGCTCAGTCTCTCCGAACTTTCATTTTTCTTGCATTTGACTTTGAAAAATATTATTTTCAGATGGTTTGTCTAAAGTGCAATTTTCTGTTATTTAAAACCAATTAATTTACCCGTACTTAAATAAGCAATAGCTAAATATGTAGCCAGAAGACATTTTTCCAGATTTTATCTGTAAACATTGCACTGCAGGTTTTCCTGTTCTTTTATTTCAAAAATTTCTTTCTTTATAACTAGAAAAAGATTACAAAATATTCTCCATTTCATCTAAATTGTTTGTTTACAAGCAGGTCTTTTTATTATCTTTTCAAAGTGCTTCACTGCTTCAAGTTGAGAACACAGTATAATTTCTCATGTAAATGTATGGAAAAACACTGAACAAAATATACCTCAAAACATTAAGAAAATAAATATTTCTTTATTAATCTTACTCACCTTAACTGAAATATAGTATGTATGTACAAAAATAAATGTTAAGCCTTTTTAAACAAAGTTTTCCGTTTCTTTTTCCTGCATCCTCCAAGGATTTTAATGACCAGGATACATCAGTGATCTCAGAAGAATGTAAACATCACCAAATATACGTTTAGTGCTCTTCAAGCTTAGATGTATGGTCATTTTAAAATCCAAATAATTTGAAGCTTTTATATAAAAGCTTTGTAAAGAGGTAGTAATGAATGTTCATTTTATTTAGAAAGGCTGGTGTACAGACATACCAGTGATTAGACCATGCCACTAAACTCTCAGTCATCAGCTATGATGTGTCTTGCAATTGTGTGTATAAACACAATCCACATCCAGATATACAGTCCAGCAAAACACCATTCTGAAGTATTCTATTTACTCAGCAGCCACACAATCCTGAAGCAGCCTAGAATCTAATGTTAACTTCAATACATTTGAATGCTGTAAATTTGTCCATGTTTGCCAAGACTAACGTATTGAAATAGGTTCCGAACTGCTCAGCTTTCATTTCAGACCATATTCACCAGTGGTGTACAAAAGGATTGATCTGATGTTTCCCAAAACTTGTTCCAAGAAAGCCAATCTGTCTGAGAACAGCCTACATTCTCCTGCAGGAACTGATTTGGACTCAATGGTGAATTAAACTAGTGGATAATACAAACTTCACTCCTTCTCTCTTCCCAAAGGGTTCTTCATATTCTTCCATGATTAAAAAAAGAGAATGGTATGCATATTTCTTTCATTCAATTTACTTTTTTCTCTAGCATATTGTTTATCAATCTGCTTTTAAGAAAAAATTGTTTTAACCATTTCTTCACTCATGCAAACTTTCAAGTCCTCCTGTTCATTTTTTATTCTTAGTTTGGGGATTTTTATGTTAGAATAACACTTTATGAAATTAAAGAAGCCAGAAATTTTGCCTAGAAGGTGCTTATCAATCACTGTGGCATCAGTTCCTATACCTGTAAATACACAATTTTTCCCCATGATAGTTTACAAACAGCTTTAAAATAACTCAGAAATTAGAATACGCATATATAGTTTCCAATAGTTGTTCCCTGTAATTGCCAAAACTGCTGATTTCTTACCTGCTGGTGCTGTCAATTCACACATCTTGAAGAGATTCACAGTTTCTTATAAAGTTTGCTTCTCTTCTTTTAAAAGCACTTTTAACTCCCAGGAAAAGAAAAAAAAGAAGTCTTTTGTGTAAATTGAAAATCTTTATTCTTCGTTCCAAGTTAATGATAATCATAGCCTTATAAAACAAAATTGTAATCTGAAGCAATGCTATATACACCAGGAAGGGGGTAGTTTATATACCTGTGCAATTGAAGTAATAGGAGACTGATCAACAGACTAAACTGTTTATCAAAAACTGAAGTAAATGCAAAAAACCCCCACCATTTAATATTGTACAGTAATAATGTGCAAAACAGAGGAAATACAACCCTAAATAAACAAGCTAACAGGTGAAGCATAAGCATGTGTGCAATTATGGATAAACTAGCTATCTACCTGACATAAACTATGCAGACTATAGATGTCAGTCAAAAAAACCAATATACTCTTATTTAAAAAAAAAAAAAAGTGATTATACATATATGGAAAATAAAGGGATGGTTTACATTCAAGAAGAGTTAAAACTTACCACATTTTGCTTTTGCCTTGAGCATTAGTTCATAAGACAGTATGGTTATTTAGATAAAACTCTGTTCTGTTCCGTGTGTTTCAAAATTACTTTTTTGTTGTATTTATCAATCCAGAAAACAAAAGGAAGAGCTAAATTTAACAAAGATGACCAAAAGTAACACTTTGAGTTGTCCAGCTCTTCAGCCCATAACTGTCCTTGCAGTTATTGCTGCAGTAACTAAATTCTCCATCAACTAATAGGCATAGAGAACAGAAAAAACAGAGCACTTCATTTGGTGTGCATGTAAGAAAGTATACTAATATTTATAGTTTTGGTGGAAAGAAAACCTAGGGCAAGTAAGTCCTCCAGACTCTAAATAATGCTGGGGGGAGAAAACCTTTTTAAATGCATAACCTTGTTATACTTTTAAAGGAGAGCCTTAAAATACATCTTGGCAGCTTGAAAGTCAGCATTTTTGCAAAATGACCTCAAATTCTTCTCATACTTACAGAACAAAATGAATTTTTCCCTATTACTTCTCTCCCTGCTTCTTGGGTCCCAAGTACTGCTTAGACCGCACAGCAAATCATTATGCAGATAAACTTAGACAGGCAACACCTAAGTATCAGCATCATCTTAGCACTTTAGCTGTACTCTACCAACATAATAATGTTTCCTAGTTTTATTCTATTTCCCTCCCTGTGCTTTGCTATCATGAAGGGAGAGAAGAGAACCCCCATTAAAATAAATAAATAAATAAACAAATCTCCAGCTAAGTGCAACCCCTAACACACAACACTCTGTCCCCAAGTCCTGTCTGGCAAAGAGGGAGCAATCCTTGCATATGACTGGTCGTCTACGCATGGGAGGCAGCCAAGTCACTTAGTGAAGTTGCTTCGATGAACCTTTTTCCTTGTGAGCCATATCCATCGTTCAGATGACTCTGGATGCTTATTGTTTAGTCCCACCATGTAGTTTTCTGGAAGTTTTATGTAAATGAACTGAAAACAGTCAGAAACAAGGAATGCATACTGGAAAAGAATGCATAATGGAAAAAAAATTTGGAAGGATGCCTAGATCTTGTTAAGCAGGCCCCCAAGAACATAGGAACAATCAAAAGTTATTTACACGAAGTGTTCTTAACTCCCAAATTTCTATTTGTGCGTTAATTCACTGTTGCTAGGGACACTGACTTGGCTTGCATTTGCAGTTACTGGATGTTGGTTGTATGGCCTGGTTTATGTTTTGAGTTAAATTGAAGTGGAAGATCCTTGCTTAGAAGTATTAATCTAAAATTGTTTTGTACATGTCTATTAAGTTAAATTTTTCCTGCCAGTTATGTATATAGGGCATTACAAATTTGCAGTGGATTAATGATAAAACAATATACAGGCTTAATCAAATCATGTCAATACTGCATCTTTGTTGGAGGCAAAGGACAGCTTTGGGATTTTAATGTCAGATGAAAAGGAAGCTGGAACTGTCAACATGAATCTGTTGAAACTGTTTGAAATTTATGTTTTGAAGCAGAACAAGTACTATAAACAGAAAAGTGTTCTAGCTAGTGAAGGAAATTAAGAAAAAAAAATTAGATGCAAACAAGGATGTCAGAGCAGGTGGAGGGAGAGGAACACCAAATAGTGTGACACGCTATATTCAATTGGTTGTGTGGACCACATGAGGGCTGTCAGGGAAAGCTGCTCATCCACTCACAGTCATGCTCACACATGCATACACAGCATCATATGAAGCATCAAATAAGCCCTACCCTGGTTCCTGCTCCCTTGAGATGGTAGAGTAGAGCTGGGGGGACACACGGTGCTGCTCTGAACCCCAGGCAATGGTTTAGCCCAGCAGGTAACGGTCCCACCTTGAGTACTCTGTGTCCATGCCGTGGCAGACAGCCCTGTGGCAATGTTCTCTGATCTTTGCCAGGAGGGAGGCGCTACAGCTAGACCTGTCAATCAGATCCATCCTTGATGAAATCACAACTCACTATTTCAGATATTATTATTTTGACTGTTGCTGATCTCCAGCTGCTGTCAACGCTCGTTGCACTCAATTTGTGTTTGCAAACTTGAAGCCAGGAAATTATTTCCAAGGACATATGTCTATAATAGCTATAAATGGCATATAGAATTTAAGTCTTTTTCTATTCTAAGTGGGACCTAAAACAACAGGCAGAGCTGGTGAAATATGGCAAACAAGAAATCAACACTCAGGTCAGAGAGTCCAACCATACGAGGGAAAATGGAAAAGTTTATGCGGCAGCAGGGCACAAGCTTTAGGAATGATATCGATATTTGTCATACATCTAGTGTGCTATATGTCGATATTTTTTAAGTCAGTTTATGCTGTTCTTAAACTGAAGCACCAAGTAAAAGAACCGTGAAAAATTGTCTTGTATCTACTGTCACCTGAAAGTAGGAAAAGATTTTGAAGATAATGGGGGATATATCTCACTGAGGCCGAAGGGTAACTCATGTACAAAAAACACACTTGCTCTTTAGGCCAATAAAGCACATGGCAATCAACATCAATAACAACAAAAAAACATACTTGCAATTCAGTTGCTACCTAAATAATCTAAGGAGCTGGAAATAAAGTTACCTTTGTGATAACTGTCTTTCAAAACTTAAGTGCAAATTCATGTCATAATTTTTATTACTATGCAGTGATTTAGGCTTCCTGTTTGTAAATAGAACTTAGAGTTTTGGTTTGGAAGAAACCCAAAGGTAACAGTCTTGGTTTATATTACACCTACCTATTCTCATTTTAAATTTATGCTGATCTTTCTGAACTGAGCAGATACTGGAATTGCTTTAGGATAACAGCAACATGTAACTCTGGTCTCTGACCACTAACAAAGTAAAAGGAAATAACAGCAGCAGAAACCCAGAAAAACCTCCAATTAATTTTAAAGAGTGAGAGATTGAGTGAATGAGTGTGTGTTAAAACATGATTAGGTGATAATATAGATTGCTGACACAAATCCTGAAATTATTTTCAAATGACCATTACAAAATCACTTCTGAAAGCTTTCCATTTACTTTGATTCCAGGCCTCTTACTGCAAATTGTTCACACCACATACAAATTCATAATACATTTTAAGTGCTGATGTGAATAGGACTTGAAAAGTCTCATCAGTGTTTTTCATGTGGGGAATGTCTGTGACGATATGACTATAGGAACCTTTGCTGTAGCTTAAATACTATACAGGTTTTGAAGGAAAATTTTATTCCAAAAAGAGTGGAATTCCAGCATTTCTTCTAAAGAAAACTGATTATCACGTAAGTTCAAACTGTATAAAAGTACTTAATTCAGAAGCTTCAAAGAGAATATTTAGTAACCTCAAGCTAAATATTATCATAAGTATCATTAGATACTAAGATTCAATGGCATCATCTCAGTACTTCAGAAAACTAAAATTATATTTCAAATGAATGATAAAAATGTACTTAAACCTGACAAAATACTTTGAAGAACATGAAAGTTAAATAAACACTGAAGCCTGTGTGTTTAAGGAAATGAAGGTTTTGTAAGTTTATTTACTCCGTAGCATTTAAGCATATTTTTCATTCTTTCCCCACCTGTAAAAGCATATCTAACTTTTGAACACATTTCTGATAAATGAGGCTTGTATGAAAATTATGTACCATTAAAGATTTAAATTAAAATAGATTTAACAGACTATTCAGATGTATAGATTCCTGTATCATGACTGAAATGACATTACAGAATTTATGTTTTTTGTATTTTTTTTTAATTGGTCCTTAATCTATAATTTGGTCTTCCTCTTGTTGTTTTATACTCAGTATTAAATATTGTGTCAAGAACATTTTTTCATACATTTGCATGATACTCATCTACAGATGGGGATGTGTGTGTGTGCAATTTAGTGAAATTGGCTTTTAAAATAGGTCATTGTCACTAAAAACTCATCCACCTGAAGTGTGTTTAGGTTTGCCATAGAACGATTTCAGCCACTAGTTCTTATGTTTTTCAACATTATACTGATTGACATTGTTTGCTAGCTGTGTCCTTGCCTTTCAGCCTTGATATCATATTGTGCCAGTGGATTTTTTCTTTTTTTTCTTTGCAAAAATAGAGATTCTCTGAAATGCAAACTCTGCTTATTTCTGTATGTCATCATTACAGCTCTTGATACAGCTTTAGCTCTTTTTTTCACTGCATGTGTTAACTTCATGCATTTTCCATGTCTAAATTTGTTAAATCAAACCCTTTAGAGAACTGTTAAAGAATCTATTTCTGCTACTTCAGTATTATGTTTTCATTGATATGTGAAAAACTACTGATAGAAAGAAACCCACCAACATAACACTGTACATGGCTATATTCTTAATTGTAAACTTCTTTAAGAAGATGGTGTCAGGCGTTAAACCATAGCATTATAAACTCTCATCACTTCCATCTCTGTAGAAAAGCTTTTTTTTGCTATGGTTCAATTCCAAATTCTCCTGCTGAAGATCCACATAGCCTTTCACAGGCATGACAGACCAACAGGGAAATTAACTTTTATTTTTGAGCAGTAACCTGCTCTTTTCCTCCTGCCCTCGTTCCTAACACGATTTCCAGCACTGATTATCAAAAGAATGCATCTGTGTACACAAAGTCACGCATAAGATTGATATTCTCTCAACTTGCATACTTTTTTGTGCATACATAAACGCAATTTTTTTACTGAGATAGAGACTGTCTTTGAAAAATTTTTAAATACCAAAAAATTATCTTTTTAACTTTTTGCTAAAGGTTAAAAGGGTGTTTGATTGTTTTTCTTAGATACTTGTTTTCATTTCTTACCAACTAAGCGTCAGGGCTGTGAGGGCACTTATGTGCCTTAATTGCCCTGATCAGCCTCACCTGGGACCCTCACCCAGTGGCTCCACTTAGGTTCAGTCCTGCCTTCAGCTCTCCTGTAGATATATTTTCTGCTTGTCTTGATCCTTGGCTGGATCTGAGTCATCTTTGTCTGATGAACACTGCAAAAAGAAATGAAAATACCGTTTGGTTTTTTTTTTTTCTTTTTAGGGGCACGGTGTTTTTGGAGAATGGGAAAGAGGGTAATAGACATAAGTTTTTGGAAAAAAGAAACAATTTTACTTTTTTAATTGATCTTTTACCTTAATAACTTGTAATTTTTTTCAACTTATAATTTTTTTTTTCTGCTCTAGTTTTAGTTTATTGCTTTTAAGTTTTTCTGTTTGCACAGAAGTTGCTAGATGGAAGCACCTTTCTCTGGTGCTTATCTCTGAAAACCTTCCTAACTTAAAACAAATGAACAAAATATCACTGTAACTCTGATTTTCTCATCTTCTAAAATGCCCTAGACTTGGTTAACAATATAATAATTGTTAGCCAGTCTCCATTCTAAAATTCTGTGGGAGTTTGCAGATGGATTTCTCAGCTGTAGCCAAGTGATGCAGCTGGAAGAAATAAACCCTGTACAGCTCCATATTATCTTATATGGCTTTTGAAGAGTAGGATACTTGGAAGTAATAGACAGTGAATGTTCTTGGTGAGTCCTGAATCTGACTAAAATAGTCTTAACTGTAAAAGATGCACTTAAAAAAAAAAAATATATATATGTATTGGAACCATGAGTGGGATGTATGGATCTCTAAGGTTGTTGGTGATTATGGTGAGCATGTTGCTGATTAACAGAAATCAGGCTTTCTATTGGAATAGCATGAAGAAGCTGGTCTGAATGATGCAAAATAAAAAGAAACAACTATGCTCTACCTACCCCTGTCTCCGAAGCCTCCTTCTTTCTAAGGAGCCTCATGGGGTCAGCAGGGAATGGATTTTCCTGTGATTACTTTGTTGCTGGCTGATGGATCATAATGTTGTGATTTCCATGTGACGAATAGGTCCATTTACTGGGCATTTGTCCTCCTACTGTCTGTAAACTGTGTTTAAATGCTGATAGCTAATGGTATCCTTTAAACTAAAGTACTTAAATATAACATTGCATACACGGTATTCCAAGTAATAGCTCGTGTTGTTTCTCTTCTTAAATGACCATGCATTCTGGTTATATTGCATGGGTTTGTATGGTATATATCCAGTCACCAGTTTTCATCACCAAATAGTTATTGGTCATAATGTTGCCTAAACTCCTGAATTACTGAACTCTGATTTAGTTAAACAAGAATGTGCACAAAGTTTAGGTCAAGCTGATCCACCCTCTCAGGTTGTTAAAACTGATGAGTGCAAGGACTTCTGATCAAGGGAGTCAATCTTGGGAAACAAAGAACAGATAATGATAAGAACACCTTTATCTAAATAATGGAGAAAGAAGCCTCCAAGTGAAAAAGTTGTGGCTGTAAAAGGACACAAGCTGAGAAGGTGCTGCAACCCACAGAAAATTAGTTGAAAGCAGGACAAAGGTAACTGTGGTAATGGGAGATCGAGACATCCAGCTCAAATAGCCCCCCCAAAAGAGGGAAAACCCTCACTTCTGGAGCATGTGTAGTTGGCAAAAAACACTTCAGTGCTACCTAGGGATGCGTGCTACTTTGCATTAGAAGTGAGAGACTTGCAACCAGACCTGTGTGTGAATGACAATGAATATGTAATGCACGTGAATATGCAAGTGCTCTACTGTATGTAATGTGTACCCTCGAGTAACTTGGTGGGCATGTTAGGAGGAAAGATCCCCCATGCCCCCAGCACTGCAATAAACCACTGTCAGCTTTCTAAACTATCTTTTG
Organism: Ibycter americanus; assembly: GCA_035590275.1. Lineage (NCBI taxonomy): Eukaryota > Metazoa > Chordata > Aves > Falconiformes > Falconidae > Ibycter > Ibycter americanus. Next base: position 78,352,567 of record JAVJGI010000040.1, on the reverse strand, counting down.
GTTTGGAGAGTTTTCCTGGTTATGATTTTCAGTAACAATAAGACTGGCTAAATGCCAGTAATGAATGACACATTTATTTTACTCAGATGTTTGTAGCAGGTAAGTCTTACAATGTATCTGTTTCTGTGTTAGGAGTGTTTGATGCATGAGTATGTGTATGTAGAAAAGGAAGTGGAAGACCTGAGGTGAGGAGGAGTGTCACTGGCTGGTTCATTAGTCTAACACAGGCAACCTGGTCCCTGTGACCAACACTGGTTCTTCACAACAGGAGGGGCTTTTCCTGTTGTGTGATCAAGGCAATTGCAGATGATTGCAACATCCTTACTGCCATTGATGCCAGGTACTCTGCAGCACTGCAAGGAGCCAATTTGTCCTGTATTTCCATCTGTCTGGGACCAACAAGAATCCTCTTTGCATTTGGTGTAAAGCCTAATGAGATCAGCCATCTCTTTCCCTTGATGATCTTGCTCACTTCCTGCCAAGTTGTCTCGTTAAGCCTTTCATTGGCAACTTGCCCTTTCTCCCAGAATCTACCTCTGCTATCTGAGCTGCAATGCCACAGTTGAATGTGTAGCTCAAAGAACGATTGAGAGCCATCATACTACAGTTCTAGGTAAACTTCAGCTGCTGAGAAGTGTCCTGATTGGTTATTGTAACCTGCACTGCAGGTGCTAGAGCAAAGGAAAGGAGATGGCAAGGCTGAACGATGGGACTGTTACAAGCAGATTGCACTCATGCATGGCCCAATGTTTGTTCTTCACAGGTCTAAATTCTGTATTAACCCTCATGGGTAGTGCCACTGAAAGCTTGATAGGGACTAGTCTACTTCTTAGTTTTGAAGATTAATAAAAAAATTCCAGTCTATTACTGGGCTGACCAGAGGCCCAGAATAACACAAGGTGTTAGATACCAACATTTGAACTGTGAAATCAGTGTTGTGAACATGTGTCCACACTTTAGTGCATGTACTGCAGTGTACACTGCAACACTTTTTGTTAGCTTTCTATGTTGAAGATAGGTCTGTATTGTTTTGTGGTGCTGATACTGCATGGTATTTGCAGTTGCTAATTTCTTTTGATATGAAAATGTTGGCTCAGTACAGACGTGTTCATCTGTCATTCTTACCGTATGAAGTGTATTTGTGAAATACAAGTTTGCCTCTCTTCCAGATACACCAATAGTCTGCTTGATGTAAAGCAAAACCATGAAATATTGTATCTGCAATATACCCAGGCACATAAGACAGGACTGGAGTAGGGAGTGAAATATTTTGTAATATGTTTGACATAGCTGTGTAAAAGGCAAAATAACACTATGCAATCTGTAGTGGATCACTTAATGATGTTATGTTGCCATCTTTTATTGAATCCATTGAAGATGACAAATGTGACTGTTTTCCCTATAGGATTTCATATATTTCCATGTTAGTGTTTCTTTTGAATCTGCGGTACTTATGATCACTATTGTAACAGTTGAAGCCTGGAACTTTATCTTTTATTTCCTCTGTGACTCTGCTTTAGACTCCTTACACCTTACCAGTCTGGGCTGAGGTCACACAGCTGGGCTATGTTGCAGACATTTTTTTTATCTCTAAGGCAGACAGCTGAACCTTGGGAATGAGCAGTCATTGGGGAAGTCAGTCTAGATAAGGTGAAGGCCAGAGCCCATGATGACTCTGGAGCATACCATTCATTTTTCTCTGGAAAGATAAGGTATGTTGCTGAAGGTCCACTTGTGCCAGAGATCCCTTAAGTCTAAATGGTGTTGTGTTTGGGGTTTTTTTTTCCTTAGCTGGTGAGGTTGTATGTTTTAGTTTAGAGGTATTTTCTTCAGTTCTTTTCTTAGCAGACAACAGCTATACCCCGTATGACAATGTTGGGCAGTTTTGTGTGATTCAGGGGAAGAAGGGTTTAGATGCAGCCTGCTTTAGACTCGATTAGGTGGATGGAGAACTGTCTCAAAAGCCTTTTTACTTGTGCCTGGGGGAGACAAGAAGTGTTTTTTTTTTAGAGGGAGTTTGAAGGCAATGTGGTGTGAATACAAATATGAGAGGAAGAAACTGTGTGCCATTCTGCTCACAAGGTCTCATTTATGACTTTGGATAGTATGAAACACGAAATAAGCCATGAACCTTTGGTTTGCTTTGTTAGCATTACAATCAATCAACTGAATAACTTATTATTAGGCTTTAGTTTAAAGAAAAACATCCACCAAACAAACAAAAAAAACCCCCAAACCACTAAATCCTACCTAACCTCAGGGAAGCTATTTAATATAAAAATATTTTATATGTCAGTGTTGAGCATGACCACTGTTTTCATTAATCAGAGAAGTAAAGGGTGCACCATTATCAATGTAGGCTGTTGCGGTTTTGTAACAGCTTGATGGAATCCTGTAATAATTTTGGGGAAGCTAGTTATGCCAAATATTGGTGTAAACAATATTTAGAGTGATCTTCCATTCACAATCACATGGTCATCAACTATCTCACCACAGACCACCATAAACCTAGACTGCCTTCCTCCATTTACAGCTGTTGTGTACCCTCACACCTAATTTCCAGTGCTGGGAGACCTGAAGACTAACTGTTAAATTTTGTAGGCACATTCAGATTACACGGAATTTCAAGAATTTCATTCTGTTATACGGAACTGTAGTATTGCTTTGGAAAAGCTTAAACGGTTTGGTTCTGGTAACATAAGTGTCTTGGTATGTTGCTAGAATCAAATTAAAATCGTGAAGCTAGTGACCTGGATGATATGCTCAGAGCCTGGAGGAAATTAACCACTGATTTTTAGGCACTTAATGCAACTGCACAATTAGTTTTGATATGCCACCTTGTCTTGTGTCTCAAGAAAAATACAGTACTGAAAATGTAGACAGGTCCTAGTTTTCAGGCATTGCGTATGCCATGGTCCCTGCTGCACGGCTGCAGTTGTTCACTCGCATCAGCAGCACTTTCAGTCATGACACATGTATGTAGAGCAGGTGTTGCGGTTGGTTGTGGGCTAACCAAAGCAAGCATGGGGGATGTTAGGGTTCGAAGAAAGTTTTGGGCAATGTATGAAAATCTTGTAGCTTGCCTAGCCTGAGAATAGACAGCTAAAAGCAGAAGTTCTTTTGCCTTGTCTCTTTTAGTGTGGCTTATCCTTTGCTTCATTACCATGTATTTTGCATTGTCACACCCAGATTCCCCAGATGATACGCTGCATCACTGCATGCCAAGCATGTTTTCTACTGTCACTTCTTCAGAAGGAACTGATGGTGCTTAAAGCAATGAAAGTTTTAAAAAAATAAATCAAAACCCACACAAACCAAATATACACCACTACCCCCAACCAAAACAACCCCCCGTATGATATTTATATAGGGCAAGCTGGATCTCTGCATCATACGTACTCAGGCTGGCTTTAAAAATTGCCATTTCAGGGCTTATGTTCCTGTAACACATTTGATGGTCTTGACCTTTGCTGTTTCTTCTATTTTGTAAAGTCAAGTCACTTTCTTGGTGGAAAAGCTAATTTGCCTTTTGAGCTGTCTGTTCCTTTCCTGGCTAAAGCTTTTCTGCAGAGACAACTTATTTTATAAAAATGGTAAGGCACGCTGGTTTTGTCCTTGTTTCTGATAAGTTCTAACTAGTGCTGTCCCAAAGATCTGGATAGGAGCAAGTCTACCATCCTGGCAATGTTACTGTGCTGCTGAAGACTGATTTCAAGGTTCTCGGCTCATCTTGCCTGACTCCTCACAACCTCTCAGGAATGTACCCTCTTAAGATGATGTGGGAAGAACTTGGATACTGTCAGTGCTGAAAATGTCACTGCATGCCCTGAGGTATTTAACCACCAGGAAAGTGTAACTGTTTAGTAGCAGCTTTCACAACCTGCCGCCTTTTGTAATTCTAGGCTGACTCCACAGTTGTAGTTGTCAAAGGGTAGCAGCTGTGAGAAGATTCAAGAAAGTGATGGTGGAAAAATCTAATTATACTATCCCTGTAGTCAAGTTGAGCTTTGGTTAGCACAGGCAGCTGGCTGCCTTGAGTCAGTCCATCTTGAAGGGGGAGGAACGGCCAACAACAATCTATATTCTCCCTTGTTAAAGTATACTTTTATGCCTTATATGAAGCAAAATTTTGCTATTACATTGAGCAATTTGAACTGCATTGTATTTCTTTCCATGCTACACTTGCACAACAGCAAATAACAAAGGAAAACAGTGCGTACTTGTGTTTGGTATTGAAGTTCATTGACACATTATCTTTTGTTTGTCCCAAAGAATTAATGTTTTATTTAAGACTCTATGTAGAAATTACTTTCATTATGGAACTGCAGCACTATGGCTTGAAGTAATCTTGACTCTGTCCAACTGTGATGAATGAAGAACCTCTTCATGCAGGAACTTTAACCTTTTTCTGGCAGCACAAAGTATTTGGAAATATGGCAGTAAGCCAGTGGCTGAATTTGGCAACTCTAGTGGATGCACCTTGCCTTTGAAGCACTGTCCCTGATTTTCACAAGCTTATTGTATTTGCATGTGAGAGAGAAACCTCCAAATCCCACAACATCAAAGCAAAGGCTGCATGCAGCAACATTAAAAAACCAAACAAGGCTCACCTGCCTGTGGCAGAACTCTTCAACCAATTTTGTTCAAAGGAAGTGGTAGGGAAGTACATAAAGACCAAAAGTATTTTTAATCTTTTAATCTTTGTACTGGTTTGCTTTAATACAGTAGGCTGAGAAAAACGCAAGACTGATTTTTGTTATAGAATGGAATGGTATGAATGTCTGACTATAACTACACGTCCTGTCACCTGCCATGTTTGAACCGGGTTGTATAACCTGGCATGGATGTCACTGAGGACTGCAATGGCAGTGGTACACCACTGATGGCATGTGCTAACATGAACTTGGACAGTAACATAGCTTGCCTATTATGCAAAAGTAATTTCCATCTGGTTTATGATTCAAAATACTGTTTAAAGATACTGCAGCTTCCTGATTTCATCTGATACTTAACAATTACTAATCTCTGCTTAGGGAAAATATAGGAGGGTTTACATTGATGGAGATTTATTTTCTTAGGCATCAGTACTGTCTGGAGGACTGGAGCTGAATCCAGAAAGGAGGTATCCTTGACAGACATGCCCAAAATCACTAGAATGAAGAAGGACATGGTTTTTTGGGGAAGGGAATTGGTTTTTTTCATAGCATAATTTTTTTGGAATAAAGCAAGTTTTTGTTGTTGAAGAAGGCCAAAGAGTCTGGGATTTGCATTAAATTTATTTCCACTGGAAATTGTTGTCATGCACAAAGTGAGCAATCCTGTGGAGCTGGGAAAAAACCCAATGTTTTTTCCATTGTCAACAATGTTGAAACACTTTCTGTATAACCTCACTTACAGCGAGTCCTCTGGAGAGTGCAGTCATAATTCTAATTAATTAAAAACTAGGTTACTTGATCCTTAAGATAAATTTTACTGATTCTCTAACATTTTGAAAATTCAGTCGTTTTTCAAGAATTGGGTGAGGTTGAATGATATCCATCATTAATTAAATAACCTCCATCATTTTCTTTGTAGTTCAGGGTCCAAAATCTCTGATTTTATTTTTACTTTTTTTTTTAAAATTTTATATTTAACATAAAATAAAATGCTCATGGTTTTGATTTTAAACAGTTTCTAATTGGGAGAATTATTATCACAGTTCATATTCAGAAAACTCAATGCTCTATGCTTTTGTTCCCTGCTGTTTTCAATTTTCTTTATGTTTCATTCTCAGCTGGCTAGTTTACTGCCTAGTATTATTATTCCAGATATGTTCTCTGCCTCCTTGAAATTATTTGAAAACCTTAAAACCCAAGCTCAAATTCGGTTTAGCTTAATAAGATAGTCTGGAAACTGGCTGTTCATGAACAGATCTGACCCTCCTGCCTTGGGGATGATGACAGCTGTCAGAGGCATGGAGGAAAGCCAGAGATTCATCTATCTGTTTTTAATTTAACAAAAGTCTGCCAGAGACAGAATTCAAATCATTGTTGCAACATGGCGCCTGCTCAAAACAGAAGGATTCTGCCATTTGTGTAGCCCAGCAATTTTGGGAGACTGTGAATTGCTAACAGAGCCTGCTGGGAGTAAAGCGCTTGCTTTTATGCTGTTTGCAGGATGTCAGGTGAATGGCAGGATCTGGTTATTCCTTCTTACATTGTATTTCATCTAGAGAGGTCTTTTAAAGCACTGGAGAGCTAGAACTGGGGGGAAAAAGTATTGCATTCAGTTTGCTACTGATATTTCAGTGTTTATACTACCTTGGGTTAGCTAGGCTATCAGACACTTTGAGCGAAAAAAAAAAGTGTACCTTTTCTACAAAAAAAAAACCCCAAAACAACCAACCAAAACCAAAACCAAAACCAAAACCAAACCAACCCCCCCCCAGTATTTTCCTATTCTGAAAATGGCTTCCATTTTCACTGGTGTCTTTTGCAGTACCTGTAGGAACATAAGGGCTAAACAGTCAGACTGAATGCTGGCCTCCCTTGTATTAAACAGGGAGGTATATAGCTGAGAAAACTTCAGTAGTGCTACCAAATTATGAAAAAGCAAAAGTCTTCAGCTGACTGACATTGCCAACTGTTGTGCATTCATGTTTAGGAGCATTTTGGAAGAGTCTTTTGCATGTTCTTGGCTTATCTGTTGAGGAAAGCTGTCTTGCTGTTCATATATAAAGATTAGTTGTAGTTGTTGCCTGATGCAACGTACCATAAGGCAAGAGCTTTAAAATAGTACTGCTTGGGTACCAAAAGATGCCTGGTTGCAGCAGCATGGAAATTTGTGTATTGATTTACTCTTCCCTTTGGCCAGTGTTTTCTAATGAAAAAAATCTTATGAATAATGACAAACAAGCATATAATTTCTCTTAGGGGGAAACCACGCTGAGTAGAGCAGCATTTGCTTAATAGTGCACTGGAAAGCATTTGTCTTATAAATAAAATCCAAATGAAAACATAAACATTCATCAACTGAGATATGTAAAACATAGTCTGGCAATGCTTCAGAACACGAGCAAGACTTTAAAATGATTAGCTCTTTTTTTCACAGTAGGATTAACTATGCAAACAAAGGCTGCATTGTTTGGAGTTTCTATTGTTATGTAACCAGGTTTATTGATGAAGAACCCTATAGCTGAAGGAATCTGAAAGAACAAAAACATCTATTAATCCTCTGGGATAAATTTTTACTTTCAGTTGGGTCCTGTGGAACATATGAGATGGCAAAAATGGAATAAAATTTTCTCCTGACACAAAACCTTGATTCTAGGATCAACACATCTTAATGAATAAATATACACACACACCCCTACAAATGGTGCAAAAAATCTGAAAATTGTGAGCTAAGCAAAACTTAGTTGCTTGCAGACTAATAAATGCTTAGCATGAAACAACAGAATTAATTGTTCAGTGGTTTCTGTTTAATAGAACTGTCAGAGAACTTAGGTTCATTGTTGGCTGGGGTTTTTTTTTCCATAAGTATAATGAGCTTTAAATGAATTCAAGGCATTTAATGTGAACTTTATGTCCAGTTTACTTGGAATACATTGTTGAAAAAAGAAATAAATTTATATAATTTTGATTAAAATAGTTTCAATAACAGTTACTGTATGGTGAGTTTTCTGGTGAAAATCCTTCATTTAAGAGTATTTGTCTTTCAATGTGTTCTTTTATATTCAGTAGTTCTTATAATTTGTTTTCACAAAAGTTGTCTCATTGGGAAAATTTTTCCTTACGAAGACTCAGCAAACTTTTTTTAGAATCTACTGCCTTCAAAAGACTGTTTAAAAATATGCTATGAAGAAATTGAAGTTAAAGGAACATACGGAAAACTTTCTGATTTTTGCTAATGGCTCTTCTGTAAGTATTTCTTGCAATGGGAATTTTCACCATGTGGGTCTGTATAGTTAAAATTGCAGACAATGTAAAAGATATCTACTTCTTGCCCTTGCTCAGTACAACTGTAATGGCATCTTGCTTTTGTTTTATACCAGAAACACTGACCACGTGGAGAAAAATCTTACCTGCTTATAAATTTAAACACTTAGGCATTGTTTCTCTTCATCTGGGGAGAAAAAAAAAAAGGGATTAAAATTAAAGAAACATTCACAATATGCTACTTAAATGCTGTTGCAAAAAAACCTGGAGGCTTATTACTTTCCTTTTTTTGTTTGTTTAAGCTTTAATTGATACAGATTTCTCATGTTAAAAATCAGGGTAGAACGAAATAGCTAGACATTTTAAATAAGATTAATTTTTTGTGAAATATTACATTGGTAGGAGGATATACATCTCTTAACTAGTCTTGATGTCAGAGTCCTATCTCTATCCCCTGACCATGAGAGAGAATGTCAACGTCTGTTCTGTCAAGCAGTTTAAAGTAACATTTTTGAAAGAATGCACCAACTGGCGAAGTCTCGCATCTTAATTGACTCAGGTAGTTGGGAAGACACATATAATCTGTTCAACCATTTGGCAATTCTAGCCAATTGCAGATGAACTATAAAATTATTACCTTTGCCTGTTCACACAGTTGTCTAGAGGCTGATCTTACGAATCTAAAATGATACCCAGATTTGGGGTATCATATGTAACACAATATTTTTTTGCGAGTACTTCACTGTTAAGAGCACTGAGTGCCATTTTGACAGGTCACTACACTGCCAAGTCTGTATTTTGTTCAGCAGCTCCATTTCTTTTCCTGCATTTGAACAGTTATTCCTATTGGGAGAACGTGCCTTTGGAACAGTTTTAGACTAAAAAATGATATGTGAAGGCAGCTTATGGCCACCTGCTGTCAGGCAGCGCTACACTAACTACAGCTTCTCATTTCCTGTCACGATCACTTACATCTGTTTTCTTCCCAGTTCGGAAACTGAGATTGCTCTGCATGATGAAATATACAGTAATCTGGTCAGCTCTGCCCCACATGGTTCTGTTTGTTACCACAAGCTGACAACAAAATGGGGAACTGTAAAAGCTCATTTTTAAATTTCTTACTTAGAGAGGCTCTCCTATCATGCTTTTTTACCTCAGCTTCAGTCTGACTCTACAATATTGAGGAGCACTTCAGTGCATTTTCACAGTCTTTGGCACATATCACTCCTTAACTTAGAGGAAGATGGAGTAGGATGTATTACATTCTAACGTGAGAACTGCTTGGTGCTGCTCACAGTTCCCAGGTGTAAACATGTTTGTGTCTATGCTATAGATATTCTTGCATGAATTGGAGCAGGACACTGGCTTAGAGAAGCTAATGCTAAGCTTCCTTCTGTGCCAGAGGTAGGGAAGATTTCTTGCAAACTTAGTGTAGACTGGCCTTGAATAATAGTCTCTGCTATGACCAATAAAATAAATGAAGCTGGTCAACAAAGCTGTATTTCCACAAGCTGCTGTATCTCTAAGGCAGCTCATGGTCTCCTTTTATCTGTGTTAGAGAAATGACACAAACATATCGGTGCCCATGGATAAACCTATACTAAAAAAAACTTGCAAAAACTCTTCTGTTGTTTGCAGCAATGCTGAAAAATTCTTCAATTCAGAAGGCTGCCTCCATTTCCCCCCAAGCTTCAAATATACCCATGTGTAAGCAGAACTCTTCTAAGAGGAATATGCTCTTTTAAGAGTCTAATTTAGCCAATATCAGAAGACAAGCAGTGATACGAAAGACAAGACAAAGTCAACAGGAGGAAGTTCTACTACTAGTACTAATCGAAGAAGAAAAGCACGAAGAATAGGATTACAAATACTGGCATTTTGGCCACTGTTGTCAACAGTATTTACAATTCTCTGTGGGCTAGCATTTGCCAGGTAGATAAAACTTGCTAAGAATCAAGTAAATGTTTTATATCTTAGAGTGTGATGTAAAAAGGGTCCTCAAAACTTTGATCTGTTATGTCATTGACACAGTTTATCTGAAAACAGATTTACCCTGAAGATTAGATTTAATTTGATTTTGTTGAAATATTAATTTCTTTATCCTTACTGATTACTGTAGTTTTCCTCTGGTGTTTGTTTTATTGTAGTGCCATGTAAACTTTTGCTCTTCCTAAAGTGGTAAAAAACCAATTCTGCTACACATCTTTGTGAGGCTAGACCATCTATCGGTAGACAGTGGCAAAATAACTAGTAGATGCTACCGCATTAACTGGAATGCTAGACAATCTGGTGAATGCTCTGCTTGTTTGTCTTTGCTTAATTTTATTACTTGGATTCTTGTAGTGTCTAGAAGCTCTAGCCATGGGCCTAAGTCCTATTACAACAGCAGCAGCTGTGCAAACAGTGGAATAAAGAGCATGCTTCTGTCTTTTGCAGTCTCTAACTACAAAAATAGTACTGTCTAAATGTGAAAACATACACTATATTGCCATACATGAAATAATGAATGATAATAGAGTATATTAGTATATCTAGTTTCTTCAGAAGGTTGAATGAGATGGACTTAAGTGGTTCATCATATACTAAATTAATCTATGATTTAGAAAAGATTGTGGTCCCTTGTGGCCCCAGTAAGGATTTATTCTCAATAAAGATCGATGTTAATGGTTCTATTCTGTTGCCTAAACATTGTTATATCTAAATTGCAACCAGGGCTGAAAGGCAATGTGCCAGATCAAATACAAGCAATAAATATATTTCCTTTTAATATTAAAATCATCTTACATATATAGCATTGGTGTTGCAGGATGCCAGACTGAACAGTTCTACACTCCTACGTCTGAAGTAATGTGCTAAGGCAACTAGATTGTTTTGTCAGTGTGTACAAATTTACATACACAGCTGGAAGACAACATTACCATTGCTGTCAGTTATGGGCAATCTTCACGGATTTGGGTTTTTCAGTTCTATACATGGTATAATTATGTACCCTCTGCAATGTTCCTGGGAAATGCTAAAATAGAAGGTTCTTTCCTTATCTTTCAAGATACGTGGTTTCTTTCAACTGATTATTCCTGTCTTTCTCGACACTCCTCAGGATATGCCTTTCTAATAATGCAACTAATAGCTTCACCAGCACAGCTCTGTCATGAATATATCCTTATTATCCTCTAACCCCAATTTCTTTTCAAGTTGCACTCCAGACTACCTAACCAAAGTCACCACACACTTTAAACATTTATACATACAGAGGGCATAGACTAGGCTAGAATCAAGCTTATTATCTGGTCTCGTGCATGGAGCTTTTGGTGCTGTAGGCTCAACACTTACTCATTGTGTGTCCAGCCTTCTGTGTGTCCTTCATCTTCTTATGGACACGAATGTTTTAATGCAAGCCAGCTCCTGCTTTCTAGGCCCAGGGCAGTTCAAGTCTTGTTTCATACAGAAAAGCAGGTTTTTGTATTTTCCTTCAAATATAGATGTATCCTAGTTTTCATGATGAAGTGATGGGCTTCTGTTTCAGAGATATAAAGTAGTAGGAGACAAAGAACCAGACTGATATGGATGAAGTAGATTTCCATGTGATTGCTGTGCGGGGGTGGAGGGCATTGTACCAGAGGAAAGCTGCTGGTTCTGTCCTATAGCGTGAAACTGGTAGCGAAATGCTGATCCCACAGTCCTGGTTACAGGGGTGTCTTTGCTACAGGTAACCACATCTGTCTGCCTTGTCATCATAGTGAAACCTCCTAGTTTCTCCAACCAGTGGAAGTGATGTCTTCTATGTTTATACCCTCCCTCCAGTTACTGTTATATGTCCATGAATATGACCTGTGTATACTCTTGTGCCTTACGTTGTTCCAACCTTGACTGACACAGAAATGCTTAAAATTGTCTCATGCTCTGCCTCTGAATCCTCCTGACTTACAGAAGGATTTGTCAGCTACTAGATTCAATATTATAAGGGATTTAACCTACCAATATCTCTTTAAGATTTATTGCTTTTCTTGATGCAATGAGCTTAGACTGGGAAACCCCATCAATACCCTGCACAGGCTGCCCTACAGCAGACAGAAAATTCATTCATGCTAGCTTTCTCTAAAGTTAGTAGCTGTTATATCTTGAAAAAAATGTCCTTTCTGACTTATTACAGAGTAGTCAGCTCTTCTGTTTTGCTATTGCTGCTCAAAGGGTAGGTTTCGTGTGATGTCCATTGGTGGTCTTGAGTTAGGAAAGGACATAAAAATGGTGGGATCTCTTAGTAGTTATTTCTAATTCTCCTTCCTGCTTTAGAATATGCTAAAATATTGCTTTAGAAACTTGATTCCAGTTTTTCTACATCTTCAAGGAAACCCTTTATTCTCATGGTCTGTCTTCTTTCACAGATATCTCTTGATTATTATCTCTTGATTCATCCGCACGGTTTATCTCTCCTCCCCCTTCTCACCCAAGAAATTGAATTTTATTGTGTTAGAGATCCTAATTCCACTCTTTAGTCCATGTCTGTTTCCAGGTCAATCATTCTATTCTCACTTTCTTTAGTGACTGCCTGAATTTCATAGACTTCATTATCCATTATCCATGAGGGTTTACATTCAGTAGTCTTCTGGCTAGGCAGTGCACCTTTGAACAGCTACCTCCCCTCTTTGTGTTATGGCTTTTAGCCACAGACCTTCCCTGATACAGGAGATTAATTTTTAGGCAACAAGGAATCTACTTGCACAGTCTTCTCATAACCAAATAAGTTCACTTTAATTACAATAATTTGCCTCATTTTTATTTTTGCTTCCAAAAGAAATACTTAACTTATCAGGCCAGTACTCCAGGGAATAATGCTGAGTCTAAGACAGGCAATACAGGTTATGCCAATGAACTTGAAGCTCTAATGGATAAAGTTGCCATTTGAATCTTAACAAATGTTCTTTCTTCCCTATCCCCCTATCGACTCCTGCGCCCTCCCGATATCTTTGTCAGGAAGTAATCTTGGAGTAGTGTCTGCCAGTGCCTTCTTGTTGAAAGAGCTTGCTTTGTGTAATTTGTCAAAAAGTGTATTTATTGCAATGTTATGAAAGGAGCCGAGGGTGAACTAAGTAGATGTAATAACAAAAGTGGAGCTGTCCCAGCAACTGTCTGAAACCATAGCTGTCAGTAACTGTGGGAGCTATTTACAGTGTTAATGTCTATTAACCCTATTGCATATGTTGCAACAGCTTGAAACACCTGATGTTATAGAAGAGAATTTTTTTAACTCCAGTTATTCTGATTATTTCAACAAAGCTTTGATTTTTCCAAGGCAAAGTCCTGGCCTTCCAAAGGGAGGGAATGTTTGCCTGTGGATACCAGTAAGACATACTTTTATCTAGCCGTTCTTACACTGGTTCCCTAATTTCTGCTAGGCAGGTTCATTGTCTTCTCTCTGAGGTTCCCAGATGAAGTCATCAAGTTTAAGAAAGAGATGTGAGAACTACTGATCTCGTCTTCAGCCCCAGGAATTCAACAGGTCCAAATTTAAGACTGTCTCCTGCAACCCTGTTATCTGTTCATTAGTAGTACAGGACCTCCTCCTCTGCCTAGACATACAAACATTTTCATAAAGAAAGCCAACATACAGCTTTCATTAAGCACTGAACACGAGTCGTGAAATCAAATGACCTAAGCATAAAGTACTGTATTTTTAGGTGTGGAACTGCTTTATGAAATGGATGGAAGTTCATGCTTTGTGAACCACAGTAGTGCCAGCCCAGCCAATTATGTCTTTCAACTTGATCAAATTTCTAGTTGTCTGTTGTAATTTCAGACGATACAAACTCCTCCGAGGAACTGTTTAAAAAAGGACTAACTGATTAGTGAGATTAATTGATTCTAAGTGATCAGCTACTCTACTCCAAGATAGCTTAATCTGCTTCAAATTTGACAAATAATAGTTGAGTATGGGCATTTATTAAGAATGAAAATATCTTTATGGCAAAAACAATCATTAATGCTTACTAAATAAAAGCTATAATTTTTCCTATAGTTTAAAGTTCAACCTTGTTATCCTGTTAAAAATATCAAGTATCAAATACCAAGAGTATCAAAGATAAAAATATCAAGATATCAAGGTAAAAATATCAAAAATATCAAGACACATGTTACTGCTTTCCAGCCACTTCTGCTAGGGAAGTTCATTCAAGAATTCATCAGTTCACTTTTTAATAACAGAGTACTATATCCTGGTTTCGGCTGGGATAGAGATAATTTTCTTCCTAGTAGCTGGTATAGTGCTGTGGTTTGGATTTCATATCAGAATAATGTTGATAACACACTGATGT
>JAVJGI010000040.1:78300478-78336675 GCA_035590275.1 Ibycter americanus | reverse complement strand
GTCATATGGTATGGAATATCCCTTTGGTCAGTTGGGTCAGCTGTCCCAGCTGTGTCCCCTCCCAGCTTCTTGTGCCCCTCCAGCCTGCTTGCTGGCAGGGCCTGAGAAGCTGAAAAGTCCCTGACTCAGTGTAAACACTATTTGGTAACAACTAAAAACATCAGTGTGTTATCAACATTATTCTGATATGAAATCCAAACCACAGCACTATACCAGCTACTAGGAAGAAAATTAACTCCCAGCTAAAACCAGCAGAATTTAACAAAATCATTAATGCATGTGGATAACAGAACATTGTGAAGTGGATTTGCAAATATATCCCTGTTCTCAACGTGACACATTGCAACCACGGCAGGAGCAATTAAGAGTGTTTGCTAGTGAGTAGGTTTTTTTCACACTTCTATATTTAGTTTTATATACTACACAAGTCTGTAAGAACCTATAGGAAGCCATTAGTGATTTTGTGGACATGTTGATTTTTTTCTTTACATCTTGTTGACGCTCCTTTCTGCTGGAGGAAATCTGCTGGTTCATCAATGTTCATAATAAGTTTAGTCTGCAGAAGCTTCTTTGATATTACAGGTTTCATACTATTTTGTCTGAGAACTTCTGTTTATAGAACAATTTGGATATTTCTCATTTTTAGTCATCAAGTAAGTATAGCTGTAATGTACATAGTACTGTTGATATTTCCTTTTGACTCAATGATATACCACAGACTTCACACTTCACTGCTTGCTTATCTCCTACCATCACTTTATTGAATCAGTTACACTAGTTTCTTTCCTACTTCTGTTGTTTTTAGTATGGAAGATTTCGCTTTTTTAAGAAGGCTTCACTTAAAACTGTGAATTATATCTATGCTAAATGTGCATGCCGTGCAGTAAAAGATTAGCAAACAGGTGACAACTGGCTTTATGCAGAACTAGGTGAGAGTAAAAAGCAATCAGTCAAATGCCAGTATGACGGTATGGTCCAAATTTTGAGATAGTAATCTGAGTATTAGCATCTCAGAAGCTGTTCTGTGTCTTACCATAACTCATTTTGAACCTGGCACAGTCAAGGATGCTCTGACGGTTTCCCCTCAGAAGTCTGAGGAATATGAAATTGTATAAATAATTGAAGGAAGTAATCTGCTAGCAAGATGAGAACACTAAGAAGAGAACTGAATCTTCATCTGCAAGTGATAGGCAACTCATTAATAAGCTGGTACACTGGCTTTGGTCACTGGTCTTACACTAGTAACAAAGTGTCATTTCCTTAACTAGAAGATACATCAAAGAACCCTGTCAGAAAATTATTCCTGAACATCTGAAAACATGAAGTCTAGGCTTCCTGTCAACTGTCTTTAAAAGAATACCAGTAGTAATGGGACAATCTTGTAGTGATCCTGAACTGTTCTTTCTCAAAAAAACAAAAGGTGAACTGGAAAAAATGCAGCTTGCAATAAGTGTTTTAGAAATTCCACATCTACGTGTCAATCCAGAACTCAGGACTACATCTACCAGTTCAAACTGAAACAGTGAAACCTAAAATCTGCAAAGTGGTGACTGTTGAGCAGTATCTGTTTCAATATTTTCCTTCTCCAGTATTCAGGCAAGATTAATACTGTTTATAGAACCTATGAATGGATGTCTCTTCCATTCCCTATACATTTTCCCTGCATAAAGGGAACATTACAGTTTCATGCCACTGCTCCGTGAAGTAGGTAAGAAATTAATCTGTCCAAAGTATGGCTGTTTGGGGCTACTTCTTAGCCAGAAAGGTTCCATGATCAAGGTACTAACACAGCCTCACAGGCATCAAGAAGATATGATGAAAGGTACATTTGCATGGTACAATTGCTACTTGTATAACTACAGTTGTATCCTGCATACCACTATACTCTGTATCCAGGTGTCTCTGTCAAGCCATCAGTTTTACTTCTGTTTGTTAACTCGTGGATTTCAGATATGGAATTTGAAACTTGCATTGGGTCTGCCTGAGCCCCATAGCAGCCCTCATAGTGCTGTGCTTGTACAGGTAGCTAGAAAGGTGGTGATAACACACCGGTGTTTTGACTGCTGCACGGCATCAAGGCTGTCTCTCCAACCTTCCCCACCACCACCAGAAGGCTGGGGGCGGGCAAGATCTTGGGAGGGGACACAGCCAGGACAGCTGACCCAAAGGGACCAAAGGGATATTCCATACCATATAATGTCTGCTCAGATATAAAAGCTAAGAGAAAGGAGGAGGAAGTAGGGGGCATTCATTATTTACAATGTTTGTCTTCCAGAGCAACTGCTATGTGCATTGAATCCCTGCTTCCTGGGAAATGACTGAACGTCACCTGCTGATGGGAAGTAGAGAATAACATCTTCTGTTTTCCTTCTCTTCCAAGTGTGCAACTTCTGCTATTTCTTCATTAAACTGCCTTTGTCTTGAAGTACAAGTTTTAGGGTTTTTTTTCCCCATCTTATTTTCTTCCTTCCTGTTTTGCTGAGGAGGCAAGTGATAGACAGCTTGATGGGCAGCTGGCATCCAGCCAAGTTCAACCTACCAAAAAACTAACAGGAAAAAATGTGTTTATGAGCAGAAGGCAGCCGCGATTTGGTGTTATATTTAGTCTCAGCTCTGCTACCACCAACCAAAAGGCATACTAACCAGAAACATTCTCCATTTTTCTTTAATTTCCCCTGTCCCATATTTTCTCACCTTTCTTGGGAAGCCTCTGATTCATGCTGAGCCAGGTATAAAACTGCTTCACACAGTCTGGAGGGCATAGCACCATTGGCCAAACTACTGACATCTCCCACATGTGCTGGCACTACCTAACCCACTTTGGGAGACCTAAAAGACATTACAGAGACTATATGATGTGTTCTTCCAGCTGTTATTTGAGTGTGCCACATGTTGTGTATGGTCCTATCCATGTGAGATATCATGACTCTGCATGGATATTTTCATAGTAAATGCATGCCTGCCTTTGAGTTGCATCCCTTGTGGATAGGATGATTTGAAGTGTCTGGTTGCTTTTAACCATCAGATTCCCTGAATAACCCTGTCCCACTGCATGCAGCTGCTGCCTAACCATATGTCCCTAAGCTGAATCACTGTGCATGTGTTTTAGGAAAAAAAATGTATAAAACCTGCCAATAAGTAAATGGGCAAAGCTGCTTTGGAACTCAGTTGCTCAGAAACAGAGACATCTTCTTAGGAAATGAATGTAGACTGTGTAGACACTTAGTCAACAGAATCAGTCATTGAGTATCCTTAAGGTCTTCCTTCAAAGCAAGATTTTTTTTCTGTCATTCTTTGGTAGGTTAAGCACATCATGTTCCTTACAGAGAGGAGGATGAAGAAGGTTGAAGCATACTTAAGATGTTAACTTTTGCAGCTGTTGTTAATGTATGGTGTTAGAGAAAATACATTTGGAAATTTTTTAAACCAAACCAAAAAGCAGAACTGTCTTTCAATATATCAAGTTCAAGAATACAGTATGTGGGGCAGCAAGTGCAGTACAGGGACAGTGTGAAAAGCTTTACCAAGCACTCTTTTCTGACCACTATTAAAAATAAAACACTTTTCTCCAAAGTTGAGCAATATGTACAAATGTGGCTTGTAGCAGCTGCAGCATGTATTTTAGTAAATGGAAGAGACCAAGGATGGATTTGGGGAGTAGTGAAGAGTTTTAGGAGCTATGAGCTGGGGCTCCAGCTATGTGTTAGAGTTTCACTGCCCTTCCCAACCTTTTCCATGACTACATTTCCCCTCTCTGCTAAAGGAGATCCCTAAGAATTTTTCTTCCCAGGACACCAAAGAATTGTGGGGGAGTGTACTAATTTTCAGGTCTTCCCTCACTGAACTAGCATATAAATGCAGCAATACAGCTCAGGAAATAAAACATTTACAGATCTTGTCCCATATCAAGAAAGTTTAAAAAGAGATGGAGAGAGAGAGAAAGATTTTGGAGGTTATGGGAGTTCAGGTTCTGTTTTTGGAACCCTGCACTGAGACAGACCATCACTGATAGCCACATTATGATATCCTTTAGACCATCTATAGCTATACTTTTGAGTTTCAGAGTTACAGGAAGACTCTTTTCAGAGGAAAAATCATAGCCTTTTGTACCACCCAACCCTCTCCACTTCTCCCTCATAATCCCTCACACCCCTTTCACATTTTGTCACCATGCTGCTTTTTCCCCCCAAATGGGACAGTGATAACCCCAGCCCCTCAGCCCTGCTGTGCACTTGCAGCATAACTGTTTAGCCTTCTGCTGGTGGTGGACCTCAAAAGTTTTACACCAGAGACATCTGTGCTACCTGGATTTTACAGCAAGGCAAGGAGGTAGCAAGGGCACACTATGTCTAAATAAACAGTTCTCCTGGTACTTGAATCTTAAGTGCACCAGGAGGGTGTTGGTGAATGCTTTCTTTTTTAAAACTGCTGCCACAGCAGCTGATCCCAGAAAGGAGTGTACAGGGTGTGATGTCCAACCTTCAGGTGTAGATATCTGGGAGGGAAGGGACTTCTTTGAGGTGCACATACACTGCTTACATTTTGTGTTACTCAATAAAGACCTCAGCTGTGTCAAAATGCATTGCTCACTTTTTGCAAAAGCCTGCTGCTATTCTCCTCTGCAGACTGTGTAACCCTTCCCAGACCTCCTCGGAACAACCTGAACTTTCCCTTCCACTGTCACCCAGGGCTTGCTGAATGCCACCAGTGGAGCACGTCCTTGTCCTGGATACTCTTTTCCCCTCCTGGATGCCAGAGCTCAGCAAAGGTCTGTTCTGGCCGGGTAGCCCTGCCTTTGCTACTTCTGCAGAGCAGGGAAGGAAATGACCTTGCCAGAAGTGGTCTCTCTAAAACTATTTGCCTGTCTTAGTAGCCTCTCTGGTAGGGACATTTTGAACTCTATAGAAGTTTACAGACCAAAAAAGCTCAATTCTGTTCTCTTAACCAGAAAGTACAGTTAGTAAATCATAAAGAAAACTCACATGTCCCAGAAAGACAGTTTTCTTCTTTTATTTAAAGATAGTCTTCAGTTCATACTTTTAAACAAGTGCTACTTGTCTGTTGAATCTTGACAAATATTAAAGCAGAGAGTATAATGTTCGGGTCCTGTTATCACTCATTTCATGCAAGTTCCACTGCAGGTAAACATTGGTCAGAGCTACCAAAGCCCAGCATTGAGCTGTGAGGCATCTTCTGTTGTCTCACTCATTCTGAAGAGGCCAGTTACTGACATTCTCACTTTCTCCACTCCGCAACACAAGTTTGAGGATCACCTAAAGATTAGCAGTGACATTTTTAGTCACATAGACTGGTCGGGATTATTTTTACACTATTCAAATTAGTTGTTATTATTATTTGATAAGTCTTTGGGTTTTTTCCCCACACATTCTAAATTATTTTTGGGCTTTGTTTTTCTGAGAATGAATTTAAATCTAATATGAAGATAATTGCTTTGAAATCCAGATCTGTCATTTGTTCAATTCTACTTGCAACGTACGAAAACAGCAACAAGCTCTGTGGATTTTGCAACATGTTTATTTTTTCTTGTTTCTTTAGTATCTTCAATTTCATTCTTTGTCTTTTTGCAACTAATGTTCTAATGAAATGAATATTTCTACATTTCAACTTGAAGTATATGAAAGCTTATTCCCAATGTTATTCTACATTAAACAGTTTCCAAGGACCATTATTCATTAATAACCCTATCCTAACTATAAATATATATATTTACTCTTACACTAAAATATTTAAGAATAGTAACTGAAATACAGGCAACAAATTCATCATAATAGGATTAATTTTAACATTAACAAAAAGTTGCATTCATATTAAACTAAACATGAATCTTATGTATATATATCAACTCATTTAAATTCAACATTTGATTGTGAATTCCTGAAGCTATGAAAATAAAACTAGAACAGTCAAGGCTGTCATTATAGTAGAATGTCACTTCGTAAAAATTTGTAACTCGTAACTCCATACTCTGAAGTTGTGGGTGTTGTTACTGAAAAGGAGTACATTGCTCCCCACCACAGCCTCCCTCCCTGACAGACTGATGCCAGCTCTCTTCACCCATCATGTATCTCTCGCCTCCACCCCATCCTGGAGGGGCAGCTCAAATGCAGCGCTGCAGAAAGTGTGTGTCTGGTACCCTGTGGCTGCCCACTTATACCTTTTTTCTCTCTTTTCCCTCACTGGTTCCCAGAGTGTTTCAGAAGTCTGTGCATGCTCCTGGGAGATTCATTTGATCCTTAATGAATATTCTCTAAAGTTTTTATGTGCAATATCTTTAGTTTCTTAAATGCTTCCTCATTTATGACCTCCTTTAAAACACAGCCTTATTTCCTCAAATATATTGTGTTACAAAATATTTTCTAAATTAGGGCATTTTTTTTCCTTAATTTCACCTCATTGTTTCTCCATACATTTTTGTACCACGCTAAATAAAATCCCTATGGTCTGGCTGTTCAGAAGCATTAAATCTTTATTGAATAGGATCAATGAACATCTTCCTTTCCTCTTTTGTAGTAATTTATATAGCTTTTAAACATGCCTTATAAATCAGCCTCTATGCAATCTGATAATTTTGTGGTTCTGTGAATTCACAGAATCACAGAATCATTTAAGTCAGAAAAGACCTTTAAGATCACAAAGTCCAACTGTTAATCCAGAACTTCCAAGTCCATCACTAAACCATGTCCCTAAGCATCACATCTATGCATTTTTTTCTATGCATTTTTTTTTTTTTTTAAACACCTCCAGGAATGGTCATTCCACCATATCCCTGGGCAGCCTGTTCTAGTGCTTGATAACCCTTCCAGTGAAGACATTTTTCCTAACATCCAATCTAAACCTCCTCTAGTGCAACTTGAGGCCATTTCTTCTTGTCCTATCACTTGTTATCTGTCACACCTGCCTACAGTCTCCTTTTGGATAGTTGCAGAGAGGAATAAGGTCCCCTCTCAAGTCTCCTTCTCTCCAGATTAAACACCAGTTCCCTCAGCCACTTTTCATAAGACTTGTGCTCCAGACCCTTCACCAGGTTCATTGCCCATCTCTGGACACATTC
Source organism: Ibycter americanus (assembly GCA_035590275.1). Classification (NCBI taxonomy): domain Eukaryota; kingdom Metazoa; phylum Chordata; class Aves; order Falconiformes; family Falconidae; genus Ibycter; species Ibycter americanus. Next base: position 78,329,603 of record JAVJGI010000040.1, on the reverse strand, counting down.
CAGCACCTCCATATCCCTCTTGCAGTGAGGGGCCCAAAACTGAACACAGTATTTGAGGTGCGACCTCACTAGTGCTGAGTGCAGGGTGGCAATCACCTCCCTTATCCTGCTGGCCACATTGTTTCTGATACAAGTCAGGGTGCTGTTGGCCTTCTCGGCCACCTGGGCACACTGCCAGCCCATATTCAGCTAGCTGTTGACAAACACCCTGTTGCAGTGCTACAAAACTATCATGCTGCAATAAGGCTTTCCCACACAAGGTTCCAAAAGTTAGTCTACTGTCCGTGCTGTTTCTTCATCCTCTTCAGGCCAGTCCACCCTGCTTCTTGCCTCTGCTGCATGCAGGTTCCTGGCTTCTCCTCCAGCCAGCCTCTCCTCATTCAGGCCCCCTTCTACATCCCTGAGCTCTTTTTTGTCTGGTCTGGTCTGGTCTCCCCTCTCTCTCTCTCTCTCTCTCTCTCCCCAGTGCTTCTCTTCCACCAGTGCTCCTCCCTTCTGGCCTCCTCAGTGCTATTTAGCTACTTAGCCCGAACAAGCCTCAGCTGTACATTATCCACATCAGCTAACCCACCACCTCAGAAGCAAGCCAACAACTGTATATTGTCAATGTTAATTAACCCTTTACAGTTCCTCTACAACACCCCAAGGTACCTTTCCGCCAGGCAGCTTTCCAGCCACTCTTCCCCCAGCCTGTAGCACTGCATGGGGTTGTTGTGCCCCAAGTGCAGGACCCGGCACTGAGCCTTGTGGAACCTCATACAACTGGCCTCAGCCCATCGGTCCAGCCTGTCCAGCCCCCTCTGCAGAGCCTTCCTGCCCTCAAGCAGATCAACACCCCCCCCCAGCCGGGTGTCGTCTGCAAACTTACTGAGGGTGCACTCGATCCTCTTGTCCAGATTGTTGATAAAGACATTAAACAGAACTGGCCCCAACACTGAGCCCTGGGGAACACCACTTGTGACCCCACTGCCTCTCCCTCCTTGCCTGTCCCTTCTGAAAAGTTTGTAGCCAAATGAATTGAAATTCCTTTCATTACATTTATTTCCTTCTTGTAACAAAATATTTAGAATGGAAAGTTGTGTTCCCTTTGTTACTGACTTAGAGTCAAAGAGGAGACTGTTACCTCCGCGGTATAGAGTGATTCCTTTCATTTTGGCACACCAAAACTTTAGTTATTTTTGGTTATAGCATTAGAAAAATGTCCTAGGATGGTAAATTTGTTAAATACATAAAAAACACATAGCCTTATGTCTCTCAGCACTTATCATAATCAAGGACATACAGCAGTAGTACTGTACTGCAGTAGTAGTAGTAGTTTCACTGCAGTATCGCTAGTACTTTACCAGCAAGAATTTGAATCAGGCATACAGCATTTTAACACCTTCTTTTAGGAAATTCCTTCCCTCCTTCCCCCACTGCCACAACAAAATTTGATTCCACATCAACATTACCCATGACTTTAAATATTTTTTTAGATCTTTTTGGATCATCATAATCTCATTGATGGGTAAATCCTATAATGCATCAACTGACAGTGAATAACAAAATTAGCATTTATCCCCTGCTAACTCATTCTGTCAAACTCTTTTGGAAACATCAAAACCAAAAAATGTTGCAAGCACTGAATACTCATCATTTAACTATATGTTTTGAATTAATGAAGACAAGGCTAACCAAACCCCTCTTCTTGTCATAAGTTGTGAATATGGATATCCATCCATCCATATTTAGTTTCCCAAGGTAATTTTAGTAATATTTTTGGAAGAGTGTTCAAGTTGATTCTATTGCCTGTACAGGCTAAATTGGTCCTTGCAAATAGACAGTTGGTTTTCACAGATGGGGTTTTGATTATGATCCTTGCCTTGCTTGTGTAACGATTAAAATGCAGAAATATGTCACAGGGTTTTCCCATGTTGGAAAGAATGTATTGATGTAACTGAGAATTCAGTTTATTCTTAGAAAATGTGGTTTAAGAGTACAGTCTGGGGTCCTGATGGGGGTCCAACCAAGGTCATTGCTTATAGTGGATGTAGTTGTATTAGGCAAGGATGTTTATTTCAAGCCTAGTGTAGTACATAGATCAAAAGAAGATTATTTTGACAAGATGTAGATTTGTTCCTTGATCTATCTAATTCCTTTATCTAGCCTCATTCCTCACTGTTGTTTATATTTAATTTCCTTTCTTTCTCAACCTTCTCTTTTCCCATCTCACTTTGCTTTTTCTCCTCTAGTCTTTGGCCTTTCACGCTCTTTTAAGACCTCTTGTTTCAGCTCAGGAGTTTCCCCTTTCCTAAAGGACTTGAAATAAGAAGTAGGTCCCTCATGTTCAGAATTCTAACACATTTACAGATCTTCCAAAGCAAACCTGTGAATTTGGATTATAGCATTTACTTCCTAGACACCATTTACTGTTTTGTTGTTCTTTTAGGTGTAGATAGGGACACAATAACGAAATGGCCTTGCTGTTAACTTTCTCCTTCAGGCAAAGCATGAAGTGCTTCTCATGCTGCATAGATGTGCAAGACAAAATATGCAATAGCCTTGTGAGATGTGAAGTAAATTTTTAACGTTTTAGAGTACCTTGTATGACTGGGTTTTTTAGGAAAAAAAAATCATAACAATAATCAGAAATGTTAGATACAGTTTTCAGAAATTAAAATCCTTTCTACTGGACTGCCAGTCACAATTGCTTGGACTTTTTGAAAGTAACATTCTGGCAAACTCTGTGCTCCACAGGGTCTTCCTCCACTTCCCCACAGGAACTACCACTGACTTTTCTACCACTGCAAACTGTGGTCTGCTCCCATTGCTTACTTCAAAAAAATTATTTTGTTTAGTCTGTGTGGGTCCACACTATAGATCTGGGCAAGTACTGTGTTATAACCTTGTTTGTTTGTCAAGAGTTCACTATTTTTTCACATGTGCTCACAAGTGGACCATTGCCTTATCTATTGCATGTTGGTTATATCCACCTTGCCAGCGCATCTGTCTGAAGCAGCAGCCTGTGGCAGTTAGGCTCACGTCTGGCTTGTACGTAAGTTCATGGCAAGAGTAGACTGGTAAGGTCTTCCAGGCAAGGGAAGATGCAGTTCACCAACCTGTTTTCTCACCTGTACTCTTACCATGATAAATTTACCACACTTACAGTTTGTTTTCTTCCCATGGTCCCTCCACTCTGCTTTTGGCATCACACTGATGCCATGGGCCTCTGCTGTCCTCCAGAAGGAGGCCAGGTGAGACATAACACACAGACAATTTCATGCCAAGCAGGAGCACAGTACTTCAAGAAACTACAGGTGGGGCGTCAGACTGTATTGCCAGTCCAGGCTGACAGCATCTGCCTGCTGAATTGCCTTGACTGATGGTCATGATGCAATCTCCATGGTAGATTTGGGGCCTGGAAGAAGCCATATTCACAGGCTAAGACCAAGCTGTGCCAGGCACCTTGGATGAACAGTTCTGAGTGTCAAAGCTTCATCATACAGAGAACATCCCCAGTGTACCAGCCATAGTTAAGACTCCACCAAGCTGGTATGGGCTGATTACAGCTTTGAGAGGGTGGCAGTATCTGGTTTTGTTAGAAGTGAGGGTGTCTCTGAGAACTGGGTGAAGGTCAATGGGCAAGATACCAGAACCTGCTTCCCCTGGGACAGCATGGGAGTCAGGGCATAGGATGTGTGAGACACGTAGGCTTTGTGGTATCTGCTGCACCATCTATGAAAGTTATACTTTGTGCCATGTGGTGACTAGGGAGAACCAGACTTCCTGGGGAGATATGAGGTGTGTTGGCTGCCACGTGATGCCATTTGTCAGTTGGCAGTAATCCAAATAGCAGCATCACTGACTCTTACCATGGCATCAACTATGAAAGTCTGTGGTGGTTGATTTTTTCGTGGTACCCAACTCCTGTCCTGTTGAAGGCACCCAGTACTATGCAGGCAGCTGATAAAGCAAGAGCTTGACCACGAGGAAGCAATGAGGCAAAGATGAAGGCTGGGTGGCGGTTTCTTCCCCCTGTCCTCTGCCCAGATAGAAGACCAGGCTTAGTGATTCATGGATAACCACAGGCTTTATAACACTCTTGGCGAAAGATCTCATAGTTTATCATAATAGGGCCACATATGATATGTCCAGGTCCCCCATGGCATCCCAATCCTGGCAAGCTACCTTCAATTTGTTAATGGTCATACAACAAGAGAGACAAAGCTCTCGTGTTTCCCATCCACCCATCCCATCCACTACAGGTGAAACAGAGGCAGAACCACTCCTAGATCTGTGTTGTTGCCCATATTTCTAAAATTTTGGGGAAGGGACTGGAGAGTCTGTCCTTTGTCCAGACACCATCTAAAATAACAAGAGGAGCTCTCTGCATCCCTGAGCTGTCATTCTCTTGAACTGCTCCAAGGTTTCATTTCAGAGAAAGGTAATATAGACTGCTCTGAAATCAATGTGGGAGCTGACCTAACGTGCAGACTGTGAGTATCCAGAGGATATGCTCATGGAGTCAATGCTTGATGTTACTTTATTCAGCAATGTTTGCAGCCATAAATCATAATATTTTTCTTACAGTAGATTATTTGCTTTGACTGTCTCTTTTTACTAAGATGTTAAATAGCCTGCTGTGCCTTTTGTATCAGATTCACTTTGGGTTATGATTATTGCATAACAGTATAAGAGAATGTCTTATACCAGAAGCTGTAATATTAGCTTGACATGTTGGCATTTCTGATTTCACACTCTTTCAAGTGCATTCAGCTATTGCTTATGAAAACAAGAGTATTAAGAGTGCAAACTAGATGCAAAATTAAGCATCTTTTTTTGCTGAAAAAGACTGCTTGTCAATACTGGAGTTGTGAATTTCTTGCATTGAGGTAGAGGTTTGGTTTTTTTCCTGCTAGATATGGTCCACAGAGGTGTATAATTGATTCAGTTTCTTGTCATCACAGACTGATTTTAGAATTATGTTTTGAGGACTGCCAAAAATATTCTAGTTTCTTGTTCCTGCACTGTGTGCGATATCTCCCCAAGATAATTTGTTTATTATAAAGGAGATTACTTGTTCCTTAAGTATGGAATGAGTTGCCAGTCTGAGGCCACTGTGTTTACTTTGGAATGAAGGATACTCTTGTGTGTGCTTACAGATACAAATAACAGATTTTTCATCTTTTCTGATGATACTTTTTATAGGTAATTTTTAAAGTTTGTTCTCTAGAGAGGAATTGTTTCTATTTTACACATCTGTGTTCTTTATAGTGATTTTAAAGGAACTTTTCATAACCTTTAATCATATCGAGAAACTTTGTTGTGTCCCAGTTTGTGAACGCATTCCAGCAACCTGTTTTGATCCAGAAGCATCATTTTCTAGCTTTAATATAGAGCAAATCCTGTTTATATTTTTATGGTTATGGTTATGTATTTCGTTTGCATGGCAACGTTTTGGTAGTGGGGGTGCTACAGAGGTGGCTTCTGTGAGAAGGTGCTAGAAGCTTCCCCCATGTCTGACAGAGCCAGTGCCAGCCAGCTCCAAGGCGGACCTGCCATCCGCCAAGGCTGAGCCCAGCAGCAACTGTGATAACATGTTTAAGAAGGAGAAAGAACTACTGTGTAACAACAACAGTGGACAGAGGACTGTGAATATGTGAGAGCAACAACTCTGCAGACACCAAGGTTAATGAAGAAGGAGGGGGAGGAGGTGATCCAGGTGCTGGAGTAGAAATTCCCCTGCAGCCCCTGGTGAAGACCATGGTGAGGCAGGCTGTCTCCCTCAGCCCACGGAGGTCCATGGTGGAGCAGATATCTGCTTGCAGCCTGTGCAGGACCCCATGCTGGAGCAGGTGGATGCACTCGAAGGAGGCTCAGACCCCATGGGAAGCCCGTGCTGGAACAGGCTTCTGGCAGGACCTGTGGACCCATGTAAAGGGGAGACCACACTTTTGGCAGGACTTGTGACCCCATGGGGAACCCACACTGGAGCAGGCTGTTCCTGAAGAACGGCACCCCTTGGGAGGGACCCACGCTGGAGCAGTTCATGAAGAACTGTAGCCTGTGGGAAGGACTCACATTGAGAAGTTCATTGGAGACTGTCTCCTGTGGGAGGGAACCCCCACTGGAGCAGGGGCAGAGTGTGAGGAGCCTCCCCCTGAGGGGGAAGGAGCAGAAGAGACAATGTGTGATGAACTGACTGCAGCCACCATTCCCCGTCCTCCTGTGCTGCTGGGGTCAGGAGGCAGAGAAGTGAGGAGTGAAGTTGAGCCCAGGAAGAAAGGAGAGGGGGGAGAAAAGTTTTTTAAGGTTTAGCTTTTATTTCTCATTATCCTACTCTGATCTGATTGGCAATAAATCTAATTTCCCCATGTCGAGTCTGTTTTGCCCATGACGGTGAGCGATCTCCTCGGTCCATGAGCCTTTCCTTATATTTTCTCCCCCCTGTCCAGCTGAGAAGGGGAGTGACAGAGCTGCTTTGATGGGCACCTGGCATGCAGCCACGGTCAACCCACCACAGTTCAGTAAGGTTCTTTAATATCAACTGAATTATGGACAGGTAGTAAGAGGCCAGAGATGCTGAGAATTACTCTTTGAATTCCAGTATACTTGCTTATGCCTTGCCAAGGGTCTCTAGCCCAGAGCAAAATGTCAGCAAATATAACAGTTGAAAGATATCCAAATGGACTGCAGGAAAAAATACAGGTCAGACTACAGGACTGTAAATAGTGCATCTACAGCTAGATTAAATATAGAATTAATGGAGGAATAATCTGACTTTTATTCATCTGTATGAATGATATTGCTCTAAGTACCTCCAGTAGTGTCACACACTTGTAGCTCCTCATCCTCCTGGGGAATATGGTGATAAACCTGAGCAAGCAATTCTTCTGATTGGGACTGTGGTTCCAGGAAGACTAACGGTTATTTGAATGTGCAGGCAGCTAGCAGAACATCATAGCTACGTCTTACAAAAACCCCAGCGCATCTTATTCAGGTGCCTCATATTTAAACATCTTCACCAGTGCAAAGCATCTCCTGCCAGCTCACAGTTCAGCTCTGTTTCAGGAGGAGGCTACTGTCAGCCCAGATGGATGGTGGCACTGACATCAAGAGAAACAGTAGCATACATGAGTCTGGTCTGGAGGAGGTTGATGTTACCATCCCTCTGTACTGATGCAATCCCTGGTGATAATGGCTCATTGATGGATCTCAGGAAAAATAGTTTTTAACCTTATGGGGCAGGAATAAACGAGGCAGCAGGAACAGGAGTAAGGCAACAAGAGCTTGCAATTTCCCCTCCAGCATTTGGTCGCTTTTTCGTCTGTGATGCCACCCTGTGTTCTGACCCATCTCTCTCTTTGACTAAGTAACTGTGCATGCCCTGTCAATGTTCCTCTACTTCTGCTTGTACTACACTAGAGATACACCTCGTTCCTAGTGCCCTGTGGTCCCTCTCTACAGTTAACAGTATAAGATAATAAAATAATCCATCCTCCCCAAATACATCACCTTTTTTCTATTTGATATTCCTAACACCACAATAAGGCTGAGCATGCTTGTGGTTGACATTTTTACATCCGTGGGCAAGCACCATTTTCACCCAGGAGACTTCATTTCACCTGCATCTTTTCAGTGGCATGATTACATCCAGCTATATGTGGGCAGGATTGCACATGCTGTGTCTGCATGTGATTCATTAAAAGAGAAAGGTAGATGCTGTTGAAACTGTATCGGGAGCATAGATGCCTAAAGTCTAGTACTGAATCACATTTGAAGACACTGGGATTCTGCAGCAGCAACAATCAGTGCTGCTGGGCACAGAATTAACCCAGTCTACCTCTTTTTGCCTACTTGTGGTCTCAGTTTGGGTTGAAGTATACTCTTTCCGATATGACTTATTAACCTTGTAGCACCTTCATGTTTTCAAAATATATAACAGATCAGGTTGTGAGTGATGGGTGGCCCTAAAACCTCAGCATTATAGAACCAGCAGTTTCTCTTCTCCTTCAGAACTGGAATAACAGGTATAGGGCTCTGTGTTAGCTTGTATTCCTTGAAAGTCTGGGGGTTCCTTAAAAGATTAGACAGTCTCTCTTCTTTAGATGCAATACTCCCCCCGGGATGTTGCATTTTCATCTGCTCCTGGAGCTTACCACCTATTCATTCCCATCATGTTTTCCTCCTTTTGCCTCAAAGAGTTTCTGAAAATGTGCCATTCTCAGCAAGTCTTTGTAATATTCCCTGTAATGGCATTCCATGTTCTTATCCTTCAATGCATTGCACGTACCTTCTCCAGAGGGAGCTGGCACTAGATGGACCCTGTTTTAACAGGGAAGCAAGCTTACTTTTATCCTTTTTTTAATATAGCTGCTGACATTTCATGTGTGCTTCTCTGTGGCCTTAATCGCTCCTTCCATTTGGCCCTGAAAAAAGTAGTTGTCCTACCCATTGGATTTAATGATGTCTGTGACTGCTTGCAAGTAAAGACTCCCTTGGTGGCAGTCATTAGCACTATTAATGTGACAGGCTGTCATCCCCCATGTAGGTGTCAGCGTCTTACAGCAATCCAGAATGGCTGTGTTCTGAACCCACCATACTGTCTTGCTCAGTGGGACCAGATTTCACAGCAAGTGCCTTGAAATTATCTAGCAACCTTAATTTATTCAAATTCCCATCTTAACTTTCATCCCCTCTTAAAATTTTAATTCCTAGTTGGATATACTACTGGTAAGTAAATATTAGCAAATTTTATTTTTAGCTGAGATGTTCTAATGTGATGCTGGATTTCACACTTTTGCTGTGCTCAGTGGTGTCAATAACGCAACAGAATTTGTAATGATACTTATAAACCAGCTTAGAATTTTATTTGTTATGGTACTACCAAAAAATGTAAGAGCTTGTAACTCACTAAATTTTAGCTTTCACTTCATTAGGTCTCAGCTGTTGTGCTGTTTTCCATAAAGGCAGAAGACAAGTCCAGTTCCCTTTACACCTTGGCTGCAAGCTGGTTAGTGGCTCCTACTTTACCTCTTCTCTCTGGCTGTATGAAGTCATTAAAGGAACATACACGGTGCCCTACTTCACCTCTTGGGGGAAAAGCTGAAGACAGTAGGGGGACGTTCCAACAGAGCACAAGACGAAGCACAAGTCAGCTTCCTGGTTACAGAGAAAAGAAATGAAACAAAATGAAATGAAACCGTACTTTAAGACTCAAGTTTTTTAGCTAAGAAGTTCTAATACCTAGTAAAAAACATGGGAGATGGCTCAACTTTCTACAAGATCAGGGAAGGCATCTACTTTTCATTTGTATCATGTTTTTAGTTATATGCTTTAACGCTAGTGTTGCATTCTTAGTTATTTTAAAGGAAAAGCAGAAATAATTTTTATAGCAGAGGGAGGCCCTGACTGCATTAAATAATGGAATGTGTAGCCCACCTTCTTTCCATTGTCATTAATTTCTCAGTTGCCACCTTGATGTGATGCACACATAATAGAAGAAAATCCTACTCCAGACCTTCATTATAGATATATAATTGTGTGTATTTTATATGAAATAAACCAATATAGTTTTGCTGGTGAAGTGTGTGTCTGGGAAAAATATGTCTTGTCTAGAAAAATAAAAAGAGAACTTCAGAGATAAAACCTCATTTATGTACAGATTACAGGAAGAATCTTCACCATGTTAAAAGTGGTTCTGGTTTGTTGCACACAGCACTGTATATTAACTGAATATGTACCTAAAAGGAATAACTGGTAGAATATGTGAGATCTTGTTTAAGGAACTTGTTTGTGTTGACTATAAACTGTTTTGGAAACGTCCCCAGAAATAATATGGATATTACAGCTATCTTTTTTTTTTTTTTTTTTAATCCTTCAACTAGTTCAAAAACATGCCTGGTGTCACAAACACTTATTTCCTGAAATCCTCCTGTTGTAAGCATTACTTTAAATAGAATTCTACCATCATTTAGAAACCCATTTTATATGAGTTAGTTTTACTGTTGTGTCTTTCTCATGACTTTCGTACTCTCTGGCATTACTACAATCTAGTGAAAGTCTGAACTTTTTCCCTCTGACTGTTTGAAGTTCTGACAATGGGCCTAATCCTACTTACAATCTAATTGCTATCACAGTCCTTGCTTACAGGGGAAATTTTGCTTCTGGCTACTCAATATCCTTGCTCTTTTGTAGTTTTTAAATGACTGTCTTTTGTGTTGTGTTAGATGTGCGTAGTTCTGATTGGGTGGTATATTTACCAGTAATAGCACTTTTATTGTTCCATGAAGAATTTACAATTGTACTTCTTTCAAAAGAAACATTCCTTTTATTTTTCTGAAATCCTCATATTGTCTGACAATTTCCATGCAGTTGATTCTGAAAGGCAGGAACAATAGCAGTGCATGCTTCATAATTTTTAGCTGAAACAAAATCATCATGGCTGAGAAAAGTAATGAAATTCACTCCTTTCATGGTCATCTGTGAATAATCTCAATTTCCCTGTGAGGATAGAATGCTTCCTTTGAATATTAATACCCAGCTGATTTCTCTCATGCAGTTTTGAATTCAGATCCCTGAAGTAACTTGTTAAGCCGGCTAAGGAAAACCTAGAAAGGCAATAGCATCGTAAGTAAACTTGAGGAAGCAAAATTTTTTCCCACCTGTTTTTTCCTGCATTGCTTCAATGTTTGGAGGAAATAATTGATTTCTGTTCTGGGGTGTCAGGAGTGTTTTCAGTCCCTGATGTTTCTGCATCTCTTTCTCTTCTCACAGGTGCAGCACTGATGCTTCTCCCAGGATTCTGTGAAGGAAACAGTGCTGTGTCAGTGAATTAACATGACTGTTTACAAGCTCCGTAACCATTCTGCATGTTAAACTTAATGAAGATTTAGCAAATACCGCAGGGATCACTTGACGGATTATTGTGCTAAGCAGTAAACAGCATTTGACATGCTTTCAGGCAAAAAAGTAGACCTTTTTCTTTTCCCATCACAGCTGCAAATTTGCTGTGGCAACCCTAATTACCTCCACAGATTAACGTTGCTTTACCAGAGCTGTCCCCAGAGTCCATCTACTATTCAGGCAGATTATCTGCCAAGTCAGAGATCCAGTCTTTGCACTGTGCCTTTCTGCTGTTGGTGACACAGATACACGGTACTGCTGCCATGCTCATAGCACTTGGAAGAAGGTGGCAGTTCATGCTGGCAGTCATTTCACATTGTGGTTTTGTAATTTTTTTGTAATTTTTTGTAATTTCTTGATCCTTGGTCCTCTGAAGTTTTACTACCCACTGTACAGTTACTAACTGCTGTAGTACCCGCTACTACCACCCACTGCACATTAAGGAGAATGTGGGAGTACCTGCTGACCTTATGCAGCTTTTTTTCCTCTGTTGTAACAGCTCCAGGGCTAGGTTTATCTGTGCTTTAAACTTTATTATTTTTATTATAATTGTGTATTTGTGTTTGCATTTCTATGTTTTTTTCTTCTTTTTTTACATTTCCAGGTGGGACTGAATTTTTTAATTAAATAGCAAAAAATATCCACCCTGGCTCATGCAGGAAGTTGTCAGGAGGCTGCCCTTCCCTGGGAGAACAGCTGTGCTGGAGACGGGTGGCTGCAGCTCAGGTGGCTCTGTCATTCAGGCCTGTCCTCACTGTAGTGTGTGGTTTTGTTCCCTCCACATGGGAAGCCTCACAGTATGGAGAATGATTCCTTCATCCCCCACCTCTATTCTGTTTGCTTTCACACAGAAGGCTCTACTCCAAAGGTGGAGTGGGACGGTAAAAGGAGAAATTGCTATTTTGGCTTAATCTGTTGCTTCCTATACTTACTCAATTTTAGACAAAATTCCTGCTCCAGAGTTCCCTAGTCACATTCTTCTACATCTAATTCCTGACAATATGTGCTTTTCTGTACTCAAAATACATATTTTCTGGTTGATTTTTCATAATGAATTAATTATTATAGAAAGAAATCATCATGACAATGAGATTCTTTCTTAGTGGGAGTTTTGATATCACCAGATCTAACATTTCAGACTGGGGAATGGTTTTAGAGAAAGGGGTTAATGCTTAAAAAGAACTGGTAAGAATCTGAGTCCATGTAAAGCTACTGGAAAACATTGAAAGATGCCAGATTTGCAGGGGTTTACACCCAATGTTTTAGAATAGTGCTTAAAATTACAAAACTTTCTTGCATATGGCCATTATTTTTTCTCTTTCTGTATCTCAAAGTACTTCAAACATTATTTTAATGTTTAAAGGTTGAGGGGTTTTGTTTGCTTATTAGTTTGTTTTGTTTTGTTTTGATTCACAGAGAGCTTCTTGAAAGTCTGTTTCTTGAACTGCTAATACCTCAAACTGAAAATTCTGGCCATCATATTAAGAAGAGATTCCTTCATATCCTTATGTAATGTGCCTTAAATTTAACATGGTGCCCATTGCCAACAAAGTGTGAGATATCTTTCTTCTCTACAAATAACAAAAGTAGAAAAACAGTAATATAATCTATATAGAGGGATATATGTGCATGTGCATATAAAAACAACTGCCTTGTTTCACCAAATCAGGAACGTGTGTTTTCTCTAGATATTATATTTAGAATCTAAGTACATGATCAAATCTATTTTCCCTGCAACTTTTGCAGAATGTCCAACAGTTTTGATTGAACTAATTTTAAAGAAAATATTGGTTAAATGCTATAGTCTGATAACCCATGGAATATAGGGTTTAGGTTACAAAACCTTCTAGGTATGACAGAATAATATTTTTAGGCTGAAATTACGAGCTTGCCTTGATCTCTCTTTGCATTTATAACACTGCTAAAATCTAAGATGTGGTAGTTTTAGCCTGGCTGGACACCAGGTGCCCACCAAAGACACTCTGTCACTCCCCTCCTCAGCTGGTCAGGGGAGAGAAAATACAACAAAAAACTTGTGGGTCAAGGTAAGGAGGTAAAGAGATCACTCACCAATTACCATCACGGACAAAACAGATTCAACTGTGGGAAATTAGTTTGATTTATTACCATTCAAATCAGAGTAGGATAATGAGAAATAAACCCAAAACTTAAAAAACCTTCACCTTACCCCTCCCTTCTTCCTGGGCTTAATTTCACTCCTGATTTCTCTGCCTCCTGACCCCAGCAGCACAGGGGGACGGGGAATGGTGGCTGCGGTCAGACCATCACACATTGTCTCTGCTGCTCCTTCTCCCTCAGGGAGAGGTTCCTTACACTCTTCTGCTCCATTGTGGGGTTCCTCCCACAGGAGACAGTCCCCAATGAACTTCCCCAACGCGAGTCCTTCCCACAGGCTGCAGTTCTTCATGAACTGCTCCAACACGGGTCTCTCCCAGGCGGTGCCGTCCTTCAGGAGCAGCCTGCTCCAGCGTGGGTCCTTCATGGGAACTCAGCCTCCTTCAGCCACATCCACCTGCTCTGGCATGGGGTCCTGCGCAGGGTGCAGGTGGATATCTGCTCCACCATGGACCTCCATGGGCTGCAGGGGCACAGCCTGCCTCACCATGGTCTTCACCGCGGGCTGCAAGGGAGTCTCTGCTCCAGTGCCTGGAGCACCTCCTCCTCCTTCACTGACCTTGGCGTCTGCAGGGTTGTTGGGGTTGTTGCTCTCACATATTCACACTCCTCTCTCCAGCTGTAATTTGTTGCAATTTTTACCTCCTTCTTAAATAGATTAGCCCAGAGGGGCTACCACCATTGCTTATGGGCTCAGCCTTGGCTAGCGGTGGGCCCGTCTTGGTGCCAGCTGGCACTGGCTCCATCAGACACAGGAGAAGCTTCTACCAACTTCTCACAGAAGCCACCCCTGTAGTGCTCCCACTAAAAACCTTGCCATGCAAACCCAATACAGATGTTATATGTCAATATGTCGATGTTTTCATGGATCTTATCTCACATGAGGATGATAATGTAATTTTAGTATGGTTAACTCTGAGTATCACTGCTGTAAAATCAGATTCAGGCTCACTTTTTGGTCTCAGGCAATCTTTCTTAAGGATTTATCACAAAACCACATTTTCTCTTCTATGGTGTTTCCACCTTTTCTCTGGCACAAACTAATGTATATATTACACGGTTGTCTGTTCTTAAATATTATTAATAGCTGTTTGTCAACTGCTAAAAGCTGCATGCTGAGCCATAAAGAAAAGCCTAGCACATTATTATTGCTGTAAAGAAATAAGCACCTGGAAGTCATAAACTAAATGTTTTTGAAGAAAAATAACTGCTGTTTACTGTACATTACTACAAGAAGCTCTGTGTAGCTTTTTTCATTTGAAGGTAAACACTGCATTCTGAGAAACTCAAAGATTCTGTAGGTACAAATGATCTCTCTATATAGAAAGTTATTTCCAGCTGCTACTTCATATTATTTTCTAGTAAATGTTTTTGTGGCAGCCAGGGGTAGTTTGGTTCTTCATAGAAGTGTGAGATTTCGTGTAAGCAAGAGAGTGAAGTAATGCTGCTAAAGGGCTGAAAAGGGCTGAAAAGGGCTAAAAAGGGCTGAAGCGTGTCTCCTGTCTCCCTTTCTGGAAGTGTGAAATAATCTATATCCTTTTTCTAGGCAAATGGAGGAAAGGTATATCCTTATCAGAGCTACCAAACTCTTTGGTATCTCCTTGCAGGCATGTAGAGAAAGGCGGTACTTTTCTGTGTTTCTACTTGGACTAGCTACTAAAGAAGTCTAACCTACAGTTAATTTGATATTTATTTCTCAAGTAGATATTTATTCTGTTTTTGTGATTGAATTATTAGTGTCAGAATAAGAGTGTGGGAGAAGGAGGCTTTTTTTCATTTCTCTTCTGTGACAGCTCCCCAAGACTGTGACGGTCAACAGAATTAGATGTGCAGCATGAGAAATGCCGCTCAGGGAAGGAGTGTCTGTACACCTGAGAAACAATGCAGAAGGTACGCTTACATCCAGACACGCTTTTAGAGAGTAAATCTACACTCGCTTTTTCCTAGGAGCTCCATTTCATTCCTAGTGGCTTTTCCACTACTTGGATTATTCAACATTTGCTCACTGGAGTACTTACAGGAATGACAGCCCCACAGTACTCTGTTCCATGTGGCTTGTGGCCGGAGCTCGGTGAATTGCTTTGCTTTGAAACAAACAGCAGCAATCCTGAGCTGTAGCATGGTGGTTTGACTCCAGCAAATATTACCTTTCAAGGTTACTTCATACTGCTAAGCCTCTTAGAAGAATTGTCTGCTTAGGTGAAATCTCAGAAGGTTAAAAAATATGTGTTGGAGTTGCACTGCTAGGTATGGTAAGTGAATTCAGAAAATCGTTTTAATGAAGGATTTGTGTGATTTATTTCCGTATGTTTCTAAGAAACCTTCACCCTCAAAGTTCAGATCAGATGTTATGTCATAAGGCTGATTGAAACCATCTCTATTCATGATCATGTGGATTTTAAATGATGGCTTTTTAAATAAAAAACTTCAGTGTTTCCCTCCACCCCCCAAAAATATGCTGTTTTGCACTCATATCTCATATAACACATACTGCTTATCACTGTACCCCCAACAGGCCTTTCCACGAGCCATAGCCAGCACCCCACATCAGTGCTGTTTGGCGTGTTCAGCACCAGTCTGCCCTGCTCTCACAGGTTGCCCTGTAATGTGGCATAGCCACTGCTACTTACAGACCATGAGGTTCATAATGAGTCTGTAAGAACTGAAGGTTGCCAGGTCTGCACTGCCTGAAACGTTCATTGAACTGCCTGCAGATTTGCTTTACCTGATTTTGCTGTAACAGCAATTTTCTGATTGACCAGGTGCCTATGGTTAGTTTATTTCACTTTTGCTTGTCTTCGTATGGTACCACTATGGTTTTGTGACCATAACGTAGTGATCTAACGCTGAGACGTACAGGCCTTGTGTAACGGCAGAGCCCTTGAGGTGGGAGCAGAGGATGCCATGCAGGGGAGAGCTCATGTGGGATGGTAGGGCTGGCACTGGGGACCACACAGCTGTAAAAAATGACAGATGGTCAGCTTAAAGAAATGCAGACCTCGATAAAACTGGTTGGGGGCAGCAAAGAGAACAAAGTAATACTAATAGAACCTGACGTTTGTAAAAGGCACTATATGTACTGAATTTAGGTGTAACATGGAACTGCAGGTCAATGAGAGAGCAAGATGAGAAAACATAAAGCATCTTAGCAAACACATAGGAAGGAATCCAAGTGGATCCGAGAGGGGGGAAGAGGTCATCAGCATGAACATGACATTCCTCCCAGTGTAGGACTCCAAGAGCTGAGAACTTAACAGTGACACCACTGCACACCAGAGTTAAACCACTAACCTTAGTACACAGAAGAGTAGAAGTAAAGTATGCATATTGCAAATTTAATGGTAATACTCTATTATATTATAGTATATCATATCACATTATTTATTATTATGGATTTAATTATTGTTATTGTTATGCTTATTTAAAGTTAATCTTTTTTGGCACAGACGCTTTCTTTCTCTTTCTGTAGTAATTAGGTTGGATTGGACAGTTAATGTTTCTGCCACCGAGGCACTGGTTTGTGATGCAGCATAAGTTTCATGGCTGGACAGCTGGATATCACAAGGAAGGGCATGGAAATTGTTGGTCAGATATCTATTCCTTAACACATCATCTGGCTTGGTGAGATGTGGCAGACTTTCCACAGCACAAGAGTTAATCCATAGTCTTGCTATAGAGCATCAGATTTATGCCATGTACATAAGGGAATACAAAAGAAATGAAACAAACTGTGCTGAGCTTAGGCCAGTTTAAGGCACTCATGTCCAATTGGACCCCACCCAAATGAATGAGAAGTCAAAACTAAGCTGATAATTCATTATCAAACATTTTCCTTCTGTTACACCTCTTTGGTAATGATTGTTGCCCTACTTGTATTCTTTTCCTCTCCAGCATAGAAAATCAGTTTTGTTTCAATCTTATTTAGCAGCAGATAAAATTTATTATTTTAATTTTTAAAATAAATCTATTTTTTATATCATAAAATCAGTCTGCACTAAAATGAAAAGCTCTGAACTCTAACGTCTGTTTAACACTGTCAGTAGTGCCCAAAATAGACCACAGCATTACCGCTAATCAAAAAATTTGTCTTGTTTTTTCTTTTAGCATCCTGCTAAAGCTGATGTGACTGTGACTGAAACAATGGCAAGCAATTCTCAGCTTTTTCAAAAGCAAAAAGATTGAAATCCTAAAATATTGTTTTGCTAAAAATAAAACTTAAAGAAAAAAAAATACTTCAGTAATGAATGAACACTGAATAAATGCTAAAAGTTAATTAAAAGAAAAGAAAAGGGATGGTGTAATTAAGACAAAAGGGAATGAAAACTTCCCTCTGTGCTCCATCCAGCCTACGCAAGTTCCCTAAACGCCTACAGAATCTGTTGACTTTGAGATTCCCTCCTGGGTGTAAAGTCAAGACAGCTGTATAATAATAAAAGTCAGATTAGGTAGCTCTTTCATAGGGAAATCAGGGCTGTATTTTGGTTGTGGGGCTATAGATTTTAATGATCCCCACAGTCAGTAACACTAATAAAAATGCTTCCCATAATTAAAAAGTCCAGTTGGCATGTACCTTGTTAACTCTCATCATTTTGTTTTCTCAAGAAAACTAAGTACAGATGGTATAAAACACCTGATACAGTAAAAGGGCATGCAGTTTATCAGTCTCTCTTTGTCCCTGGAATAGACATGTCATCATGTTTTATTTTAATGTTAAAAACATTCTACTATAATCTGCAGCTTCTCTATCCCTGCTGAAATGAATAAATTCACTATCGAGTCAACTGTACCTACTGATCCTGAAGAGCAGTTTGAAAGGAAATAAAATCATAAATGAAATCATTTGTAATACAGAAAGAATATCAATCTTGATAATACCAGTGATCTCATGTTTCTTTCTAAAATGAGGCAAATATCATGTCAGATGATCCAGGTCACATCTGACCTTGTCAACAAAAAATGTTCTTCAAACCCTAAAAAATATTAGTAAATTCATATTACAGTAGTTAAGTATCTAAATGATAACACACCATAACTATAAATAAATCAGTCCTTAATCTTGGATGAACATTTTGATATTGTTTTAACAGCACTCACTATTTACTGTTTCTAATTGGACAACCTCTTCCCTTTATGAAAATCTAACAAAATATGCTGCAGTTGCATGAGTTGTTAGCAACAAAATATTAGATAAACTTTTTGTTGCTAATAACCTAAGCAAATGCAAAAAGGGGTCAGGGGTGAGCAGGTTAATAATGCAGTTTGAATTTTTTATTTTCATGCCATTAGTAGTACACTAATTGTTTCCAAAAGGCATCAGACATGGTGTGCAGCATAAAAGACTTACTATTTGTATTGCTACTCAAAACTACTATCACCCATACTGACACTTAAGGAGGAGAAAAACCCAGTAACCAACCAAAAAAAAAAGTACCCTGTACAGATTTGGAATCTTCTATTTTAATAAAATAGTAATACACAGGTGTACAGAATATTGTGACCTTTATGGCCTTATATATATATATATAAAATAAATCTGCTCTTCTTGTTCTTACTAATTATTTAAATGGAGTAATTAGTATGTAATAGTGCAAGATTTAAAGTATGGCAGAATGCTGGCAGAGAATATTGGCCCTGGAGGATTACTTTGCACTAAGAAATGGATGGCCAAGAAATGCTGAGAATCAATTGGAGTGAAATACATTTGTTTGACAAGTGGACACAAAAGTCTTTCTCTCCAGTGAAATATAACACAAAATTTTCCAGAATGCAACATCATAAAAAATAAAGAGTTAAAGCATAGAAAAGTAAAAACTATTCATACTTGCAAGCATGAGAAACCTTCCAAAACAAAAAATGGTGAGTAAAAAATTTTCAAAGGAAAGAAACTGCTGAACAATCGGAAGAATTTTTAGAAAGGTTCAGACATTTCTGCACGTATTGTGAACATTCACCACCACATTCAATAAGCTAATGGAAAATTTCCATATTCAGTCAAGTTTCTGGGTACAAACTTGTTGATCTGGTGTCTTTATTGACTAGTGAGGTAGGTGCTGGCATTGCAGTCCTTCCGTATGTATCGTGCACACTATTTCTTAGCCTGTAAGAGCTTCTTACAAGTTGTTTTTATTTCTAACAGCCATATGCATTGCATCTGTGACATAGTCACAAACTTCTCAGAAGCACCGTCCCAGAAGGTTCAAAGAGAAGCAATTTCAAGTACCAGATTTCTAACTGGAGGTCAGGCTGAAAACAACACATCTCATTGAGAGAACTGCTCTGATGGTTCATTGCTCTTTGCACCTTTTTCTTCTTACTTAATTGAAGTTCTGTCTGACAAGTTTTGGATTGCAAGTGTCAAATAAACTTCAGCTGTAATTTATGAGAGGGTCTATCTTACATATTTCTGCAGATAGCGTATTCACTAACCATATTACCATACCTCTCTGGGCCATTTTGTTCAGGCATCTAGAACTGTACAAGAAAAGTCTCTAAAGTAGGATTGAAAGTATAGAACAGTTATTCTCTGGGTTGTGAACACAGAAGTTACCTGGGTTTTAGCTGATTACTAATAAAGTAATTAACATTCTCACCCCCTTCTTCAGACCTTTCAGTCTCTTATCAGGACACCAATAAGGACTCTGCTAGCTAGGCAGCTATGAGTCAGGAGAAGAAGGGTTAGCCTCCACTGCTCCCAGGAGCAGATCTGTAGTATCAGTAAATTGAAAGAATACACCAAATCCAATGGTATCAGCCCACTCAGATATTCCTTTTTTTATTCTTCCCATATCAGATTTTGTGTATTTACATGTTGGTGCTTCTTAGCCTTGACTTTAACCTGCACTCTCCATCTTCATGGTTCTGCCTCTACCTGTAACTTGCATTGCTCCACTCTACAGGCTTTCTCACAGCTCTTTCCCACAATCTATGAGCTTCTTTGGCAGCCTGAGCCAAGGGCACATACCTGTGCCACACCATAGCTGGGCTGTTGATCTTTGGAGCGTGAACAGCTGAGCCCTGGGGAGAAGGTGACAAAGAGTGAGTGTTATGGTCATAGAGGGTGAGAACAGTCCTACTTAACCTTAACTGTCTAAAAATTAGACATAAAAGTCTGAGCTAACTGCCCTAGGTTCAGTCTGTGGACTGAAATACCTGCTGCAAAAAGGTGAGTCATCCACAAGAATAGCATCCAAAATAAGTCAAATGACTCAGCTCTGTGTGTACCTGCTTCTCTCATCTGACTGCCAGAAGTGTTGACTGACTAGTTTAAATTTAGGTATCTCCCTTCTAAATCACTGAACTAAAGTAGTTGTATTCCAGTGTTGTCTTAATGGAAGTGGACTAAAAAGGCCTGCCCAAGCTATATGCAGATTGTTGTTCCACTTGCATAACCCAATGCAGCGTTCGCAGCGCCTCAATTTAGCCATAGTCATTACCAGCTCTTTTTAGTTTCAACGGTTCAAAGATAAAGATAACTTTTTGTTTCAAGTTCATTTAGCTATTAAAAGACTAATGGAAAGCATAGGGGAAATTGCATTGTATGTGTGAGAAGCTGCTTCACTTGTCTTCATTTTTAAAATCACACCTAGGCTACATTTCCATGGAGTAAAAACCTAGGTATGAAAGCATCTGAGAACAAGAAATAATCGTGGTTTGACTTTGAAATTCCAGGTTAGACTCCTGCTGTTGCAATTAGAAATAAAATAAAAAGAAGTACGTGAATTCAAAGATATCAGAAAAAGCATGTTTTTTAAACTTGTACAACCCTTACTGTTAGAACAGATACTAATGTTTTAATGGCAATGAAAAAGAATAATGAAAAACATTTGGCTATTTATTTCATATCTTAGCACGACTGTCTGACATTGTACAAATAGAACATCTCACTCTTAATATAAGGATAAACAATAACAAAGATTCAAAATAAATTAATACAAAAAGTACCCTTAATCCATTAGTCTTGTTCTCTTGTATTCTGGATACTAGTTTTGTGTCAAAGCTTTTCTTGCAAATAATTTCCCCTTTTCAATTAGTTCCAGGGTTGCATGAAAACATACCAGCCAGGCTAGCTTCATGTTCCTCCCTACTTAAAAACACGGTATTTTATCTATCTCGGGTGTTAGTTTGGTGAAGTATAAGAAACATAACCCTGTCAACATGCTAACTCTTCTTCCTTGTATCAGATTTCCATGTGCTAATGCTTCCTTGTGAAACCACTGTTGGAATTACTTTGAAAATGCTTGTGCACATGAACATTTTTGGAAGTATAACTCTAATGTGGCAGGATGCATGAAACTGGCAAAAAATAATTATCAAGGTTTACATTTGCAATAAATAGTGGTACTACTATACTGTGAATATAGACTGATCCTTTACAGTTTTCCTCTGCTGTGAGTTGTAGATAAGAACTCACAAACCACTGCTGTAATTGTCCTGTAACAAATACCCATGCAGCAACTTAATGTAGGTCCTGTGTTGTTGCATGACTTTGGTCCTTCAGCGCGTGATCGGGTAAATTTTTCCTAGCACATGTAAGCAGAACTTGTTATGGATAGTGATTTTTCTTTTTATTACTGTTTCCATGTTTGACTTAGTACTAGTGTTGACTTCTGCAGCTTGATTATCTGTTCTATACATACAAATAAAACATTTTGCTTTTAATTCACAGAAATGGAACAAGGATGATGTGCTAATAACTATGCAGTAAATTTGCTGGCCACATTTATACCACAGTTATGTTCCTTCTTAATTGAAGGCATATACACACACAATATGAAGGTAAAGAAGGAAAAAAAAGTTTAGTTTTACATTCATATTATATATTTCAGTGTGGTTTGCTTAATGTTATTCTGTAAGCTACTTAAGTGTTAAATATTTCAATAGTTACATATCCTCTTTTGAGGATGAAAGCTCAGGTCTGTTTCTTTTCTTTCTCTTTGGGGAAGTTAATCTGGCTAACTATGCAAGCACATTTATTGAGTTTAAATTTATTTGCATAAGTTAAAAAGTATTGGATTTTTCTAGTGTGTTATAGTGATCCTTCAACTGCAATTGGATTTTAAAGTATTTAAGTTCTCTGTATGTGCATTTAGATTAGCAATATTTATTCAAATACTTTGCTTCCAAATTTCTATTCAATAATAGTTCGACGTCTCTTGCCATAAGCATATATACATATATGCTTTTTCCCCCTTTGTATGCTTCTCAAACGCATAGCATAATATAATTTCTTTAATCCCACACGGCACAAAAAGCTTTCAAATTGCAAAGCAAAACCAGAAAGGTAAAGCTTGTGCATACAGAATGGAGAACATAAGGAGCCGTTAAGTGAACCCGAGGTTTTATGTTGTCCTTCTGAACTGCTGTGCATTTACCATTGAAAAGCTTACAGAAAAATTTCACTGTGGATACCTGGAATAGTAAATGTACATCAAAAGTCCATTCTAGTCCTAAAGATTTTACCAGCAGAATTCCAGTCATCTTTTTAAGCATAGAGAATTATGTTGGAATTTGTATCTTTAAAAATAGACTGATGTTTTTAAGTATGTCTCTATTGTAATTTCAAAACACATAACTGGTTGATTTATAAATCAAAATCAATTTGCTCAGGGAGTGGTGGAAAGGGGGAAGCACAGCATGTATGGGACAACCATTTTGATACTGATTTTTAGTTTTTAACCTATTAATTGAATAATTCTACAGCCTAAAGAAGACCGGCTGTAGCTCCCTTGTTTTGCATTCTCTCAAGAATTCAGACTGGGACAAAGCAATAAACCCCTGGAGCTTGAAAGTAAAATGTTCAAAAAGATTGATATGAGGTTGGCATGCTGGAAAAAGTTATTGCAGTTTTCAGTGAAGTAGTTGTTTCCAATACTGCTATAGCTATCTATAAAGAGAAACCTTTGCCCTTAGATACTAGGAACTACAGTAGCTCTGTAGAAAGGGAACAGAGG
Source organism: Ibycter americanus (assembly GCA_035590275.1). Classification (NCBI taxonomy): domain Eukaryota; kingdom Metazoa; phylum Chordata; class Aves; order Falconiformes; family Falconidae; genus Ibycter; species Ibycter americanus. The sequence goes on along the minus strand of JAVJGI010000040.1, from coordinate 78,306,633 downwards.
AAGAAAAAAATTAACCATGATACCTGATAAGCTGATCTTTCTTTTCCTAGCAGAGAGAAATGTTTTCTTCTCCAATGTTACCCTGAATGAACACAGAGACCAGGCACTTGCAGAGCTCCAAAAAAGTCGATACACCACTGAGTTAATTACACAGGAGCTCAGCTGCTTTGTGAAAATATTCAGCTTTTGTAATCCATGCCATCTTCAAGAACTTTTGCCCAGTGCTGGGTGCAACAACTTTTGGAAAATTATTAATGTATTTTGGTTACAGGATTTTTGCTCTGAAAGTAAATGGGAAGAGCATTCAGCACAGAACTAAAGTAATAACAAGTACAAACACAATGCTCATATCTACCTATTAAGCATCTATACTCTAGTAGAAATTCAGAGAAGTATTCCTCATTAAATTAGCCCTACTCTTTTAAGGTCCATTTGATATGTAAATACTAAAACTCACTTGAATCAGTTACAAATAAACTTATTTTAGGTTTAAAGATTGCTTTCTCAGTGTGGTGCAAGTTCCACATTGTAGGGAGGATATATATATTTTTTTATTATTTTATTATCCACAGTAAAATATATACTGCACATTTTAATTATATTAATCTCAGAGTAATTAATCTCACTGGAACGAAAAGAGTGTAGGTGCACCAAGACAATGATTGTTCTTTTTGTACAGTGATAAGTGTTAGAAGTGCTATAAGTTCATTCTCTAATGAGCCTGGTTCAATTAATATTGCCACCTCCATTAAAATAAGAGGCAGGAGTTATGAGTGCACTAAATATTAGAAATCTGATTCAGGGGCTCTGGATCTTCCCTGCAATTTCTCAGACTCAACTCATTAGATTCTGTCCAGAACTCATCAGTTGGCTATTGTTGCATCTTAAATTTAAAACCTTTAAACACTTTTATGAATATGAGTTCGTTCAGAATGCAGTGAGAGAGATTTAAAGCAGGCTCTATATCAGAGAGATTATATGGTTGAAATAGATCCGAACAATTTATTTTAAGTGCTTCCTATAAATCAACACATATTCCACTTGGAGGAAATATTAGGTAAATGAAACAGTGGCTCCCGACTCGTGGTCTCCAAGGACATTGACCAAGCTTCTCTGTAACTTCTCTTTACCATGTAAATTCCCTGTGAAAAGGCCTGGTTAGAAAATACTCTTCACAGACAGAACCAGTTAAGCTATTTTTTACTCACCATTCCTACCAGCTCATTCTAGAGCTTAGGAAATCAATTTTAAGATAAAAAATAGCTTTTGAGGGATACTGTAGACTCATTTTCAAAATGCCATGGTTTTGAAAGTCTTCCTTGTCACCCAAAATGTATTCCATGCTAAAATATGTTGTTGAAAGCGACCAGAATGCTTTGGTTCAAAGGTAGTCTTGTTACTGTCATCACCCTGTGCTGCTATTGCAATGCACACAAAAGTCCTCATAATCCACTAAAAGTTGCCCTCAGGAACGCCAAATCAACAAAGACTGATCTTTTCTATAACACTACACTAAGTACTCTAGAAATTACTACTATTTGTCAAGTTGTCTTGACAAATCCTAGTCACTCTTAATATGCCTCTGTACCCACTTTTAGGTATAAAAAGAGAGTCTGTCTGTGCTTAATTAGTCTCTGCTATAACACCATCTAGTTAACCTTCATTCAGACTTTGAGCTGCAGCTGTAGATGCATCATCCTGAAACTGATTCCGGCACAAGTAATTCACCTAAAACCACCTAAAACCACTCCTCTTAGTTTCTTGTGCAATGACTGCAGAAGGGCAAGTCATCTAGCGCAGTTTAGGCATTTACAATAGCAAGTGGGAAATTCAGACTTTCTAGACTGCACATTCAATTAACCAGCCAGCAGATGAGTGACAGGTACCAAAGAAATTCAAGCCTCAGGACACCAGGCATCTTCAGGGCAACATGCAGTCAGAGGCAGATAGTCATTCTTCCCTCAGCAGGCACAAAGATCTGATGCTTAAGCTACCGGTAGACAGCCAGCATCAGGACCACTGGCCTTCCCCATTGAAAGCAAATCCCTATCTCTAGAACTGCACATGGACCCTCGTGTCTGAGAATGCATATGCCTAGCCCAGACAAATCACTGTCTCAGTGCTTCCCTGCATCTAAACACAAGGAAGAGCACAGACAGAAAGCTCACATCTTCGCAGTGCAAAATCAGTAATTCCTGGGCAGGGGACAGCATAGTGAAGCTCCATGCTGAGTTAGCGTGGACAACAGCATCACTGAACGCAGGCTCAAGAACATGAATGTGGTCATCCCAGGTGACATTTATGGAAACTTCAAAGCTGTGTTGTGCCTTCTATAAGTATAGACTTTCAATCTGTTAAAGCATGTTATGCTCCATTCCTGCTTCTCACTGAAACTCAGCCATCTTGGATGGTGGCACCCTGAGCACCTAATTGGGTAAGATCACAGGTACCTTGGGGATCTGCTCATGCAGAAATGTATGAAAGCTTCCAGGCACCTTTGAAGAAAATCAGACCCGTTGTTGCTAAGAGAATTATTTGTTCAAAGATGCTAGCTCATTCCACTCCAAAAAGCAGTACAGAAGATACTAGGACTCTCCACATCACCCACCACACTCATCCTAACACCTCCAAATCTCTTCAACAGACAGATTTACTACCTTTGACCACAAAACAGTTTTGATTTCCCCTTTCTTTGCTGCCACAGGTGTTTGTTTACTCCTAGATGCTTTCTCTCACTGGGATCATCAATGTTCAGAGAATCCCTGGCCAGCTGAGGACAGGAGCTCCACAGACCACTTCAGCTTTCTGGGAGATGCTAACAGAACAGCACAAGTGGAGAGGAGAAGACACCTTCACTTTTCCCATATTAATGTTAATGTACAACCCAGAGGCAAAAGATTAAAATTTGCCTTTTTTTTTTGTTTCAGACAACCCTACCCTTGCTGGGCTTTCCCAGCTTCTCTGTTTTTCTAAGCTTCAAATTTGCGGTATGGTGTCGACCACTAGTTTGGTACCTAACAGAGAGATACACTTGATGCAAAGATACACCTCCCATTCAGGTTTCATTTGGTGCTATCCCCACATTGCAATTTAATCTTGGTTAGCATGGAATATGAACACCTTGAGTTTCATGTAGGATGCCAGTGGAAACTGCTGCTTGGCAAGCCAAATAAAACAGCTGATTGCACAGCACCTGCATAGAGTTTGACACTTCTGCACTACACGTTTTGCGAAGGTGACACCATGGGCTCCAAGCAGTACTTACCTTTAACACAGACTTGGCATGCACACAGGAAGGTCATGGGCACAGAGACACTTTCACAGGTTGGGCCCATCACATTTCCTACGCATTTATCTTGGTGAATTCAAGTCCTGTTTGGAGAAGTCAATGCCATTTCCTTTCCCTTTATTATCTCCAGCCTCACAAATCTAAAGCTTTGTGAAATTTCTCTTGAATTTCCTAAGGATTTTAACATCGTTCCCCTCTCTGCGCACAATTATATATTTGACTATAAATGCTGGATATAAGCAGGGTATTGTGGTCTTAATTAGCTGGAGTTGATCAATATTGCCATTGGCAAGAGAAATGAAAGGACCGACCAATGCGGTAAGGCTATTCTGTCAGGTAACAGAGCCTCCTATCTCTCTGCCAGTGGACGACAATGAAACCTAATGAGGATGCGGCTACAGAGTAGATTATTGTGATAAAAGAGCCTGAAATAACTCTTAAAGAGGTCTTAACATGTAAGTTGAATGCAACCCAAAATTTGAAACACCTGCATTTTTTTCTGCTTAAAATTAACATTTTATTATGTTAAAAAAAAAAACCAAAACCCAAACCAAACAAAAAGCAGCTGTATAGGGATATTTCACAGTATGTAAATTGTACAGATCAGCATTTAAAAAACCTGGCTCCTTCATACTTCACAATAATGTCCTGAATATTTTACTTTCTGAAGTCTTTATTCCTTTGCCTCTCACAATAGAATGATACCACAACCAAGAAAAAAAAAAATTGTTCCTTAAGCTAATCAATCAACAAAAGGTACTTAACATGTACTTTTTTACCTTTTTTACTTACAAGACTTCTGTAGCAAGCCAGTTTAACAGTTGGAATTCTTTACTCCATTCTGAATATTCAGTCTAGAAAAAGTTTTAAGCTTTATGTTAGAAGTAAGATACTTAAGTATTTAAAAAAGTGCTTGTTCACTCCAACTGATAAGATAGGTTTACTGGGATTGTATGAGTCCTGTTTGAACTTTTACCTAAGGATTTTTGCTGCCATTAATTTAATGTTTGCAGCTTCTTTAACTGAAATGTGATATCTATCAGCATTACTTCATTTACACACAAAAGTATTGCTTGCAAACACTAGACATCAGCTTCTGTCACTAGTCTTGTCTTCCTTCCCTGCAGCCCTGAGTATCTGGATTATCTTCTGCGTTTGATTTTCATTTCCTTCTTCCACAGTCAAATTTACTCAAAATTGCCTTCAAGGCATGCCATACATTTTTCACATAGGTTCATTCTTTGATTCATACCACTACATTTCACAGATTTGAGGTGTATTACTACTACATGAATTTTTAGTTTCACACCTTGTAGTGTAAATGTTTATTTGATAGCTCTATTCATAGGTTTTGAAAGAATGGCAAGATACAAAATAATTATGCATGCTTTCACAGTGGTTATGTATTTATTAATAGCTCAGACAACAAAGTTGTTTGTCATCATAGATGGATTATAAATTATTATATATGTTTTAGATACTGTAGAATAGTCTACCTCTTTTTGTTGAGAAATTAAATGCAAGGTCAATTTCAGGTAAAAAGTAGGAAGCAAACAAAAATTGCGGTAAATAGAGCAGAAAAAGTTATTTTCTTTAGATATATTTTTTTTTAACCTAATTGTGGGGCTTTCAATCACTGACACAAGTTTACAAGAACAGCTATTTTCACATACAATTTAGAAAACTTTAGGAAATACGTAAGAGCTCAACATCAATGTACCATGGTAAGGCACAATGATATCTGGAAATCTTTGGGATGGATATAATTGATTATAGTCTATATTCCACTTAGTTAGAGATGAAACTTCTATATTTTTGCTAATGAGCTGACAGTAAACTTATAAAGGCAGATAAGAAATACACTTCATACAAAATCAAATATTTAGTAATTCAAATGTATTATTTTCTACTTTGTGGAAACAATGACAATAGTATTTGATTTATAAGCACTACAGTTTTCTAAATTATCTGAAAACAATTACAGGCATATATGAAGCAGATAAAGAAGATTTATGAAGATAGAAATAAATTTTAATCTAGAATTAAACACAAATTAATTATATAGCTTGATTAAAGTGTATGTTTAATTTTAGTCTTCAAGTTTAGGGACGTTTAAAAAGGTTTATTATTTTAAAAATTTAAATGAATTAAACTTGGTATAAAATGGTTACTATTTATGTTATAAATACATCCACCCCCTATTGAGTTTGCCCAATGCTTTCCAGTATAAAGATCTGTTGATCAAAATTTTCAAGCTGTGGCTTTACCTGAGAATGGATCTTTCTGGTACATTTCTATAAAATATTTCAGCCATCTCAAATATTAAAAATAAAGGACTATTATTACTACTACTACTACTACTATTATTATTATTATTAATCTTATTAAAATAAACTAAATGTAAGAGCAGCTTCACATTTGGAATAGGAACTTGTGAGTAGAAAGACACCTGACATCTGTGTTGGGATTTGAGCCATTCATGCTTCCCATAACAACCCACATTCATCCTTCCCACTAAAAAACAGAAGAATAATATGATGTTTCGGAAACTGAAAGCAAAAAACAATTTTATTGAGGTGATCTGGTATTCTGCACAACTGAGAATTGAAATGTGTATTTTGTTTCCTAGAACATAGAAAAGTGAAAAATTGTGTTTGATAACTCACTTAAAACTTAAACCAAATTATTAGCTGTGCAATCAGCTTTTTGTTTGCTTTCCATCAGGTTTTTAGTAATCATGTTTTATTTCTAATTTTAATTTTTCATGCTAATGTTCTCACTTCTGAGGTGACATACTGCATGAGTGACGGCTGCTCCACATAGAGACATAATTTCTCCCTTTCCCTTTCACCTCCCCACTCCCCCC
>JAVJGI010000040.1:78151497-78300378 GCA_035590275.1 Ibycter americanus | reverse complement strand
CCCCCCACCCCCAATACAAACCAAAACAAGATCTTATTGTGCAAATTTTCTCATGTCTTTGCATGGGCAGTTAAGTGAGCCACACAGGGAGGTATTTGATTGTCCCATTTTCAGTGTGTCTTGAATGAGATGTGTAAAAGTTTAATCTCACCTGTGAACACAGCTAATATAATTTGAAATAATCTTCTTTTTTAAATAGTAATGTCAACTCTAGCAAAACCAGTGAAATGAAAGAATGTTTGTAATAGTCTATGCTTTCTTCACTCTATTTTCTGAGGCCTTTCCCTCAAGTGTTATTTTCTCAGGAAAAATTCTCTGTCTCCATCTTTTTTTAAAATGTTTCTTTTCATTATCAAACTGAATTAACTTGCTCACTCAGAGAACAGAAACTACACACTGTAATACCTGAATAAATTTTGAATTTTAAATATCCAGCATAAAATATGGCTATTTAATGAGTAAATAAATATTCTAAAATCTCACCAAAACTGTATACAATTATTTTAACCAATGCATTACAGAAAATGGTAGTATATCTGGGAGAAAAAATATACAGGCTAAATTCACTAAGTTATTCACTGTAAAATATTTTAACATTTGTTTTAAAAGAACCGAGGGTTGTTCTTTTTTTTTTTAGAAATACTGAAGTGTGTCCTCCATTAAAGTTCTTGGCTAAGTGTGGAAGGTATTCCGTTGTTGAAAATTTTGAGAGTGGAAAATCAACTACATAAGCACCATACTAGATAAAGTGACAATATTGTATGAATTGGCATTCAGTCTTAAATATTCATCTTCTAGCAAGTTTTGAAATTACTAGATGTAACTTAGGCTTGGAAATTTGGATTTCCTCTAAATACTAAACTGACTGTCATACAGTGGATGCTTACTAATGAGTAAGAATAAATCCTCAAGGATTTTCTTTAGATAGTTATTGCCATAGAATTATAAAAGTCACATATTCAGTACTACAACTAGTTAGTCATTCACCTAACTGCAAGACTATGAATCAGAAATTCTGTGTAACAGTCCATCAATCCATTTTTATGCACTTATGTCTTTACCCTGAAGAGAGATGGTCAATTTGACTTTGAAATGAAATGCAGTCTAACACAATCTCCAGTTTTGTGTATAATTAATTATTTACAATTCCACTTCAAGTATCAGAAAAACGGTCGATTTAGCATTTGAATTGGACCTCGGTGTATATAAACACACTTTTCTACACTTAAATTAATGTTACGTTCCTAATTCCAATGATCTCATACAATATCAAATATTATGCTGGCACTGGGCAGGACTATCTAAGAGGATATCACAAGTCATGAAATTAGTTTAACTGGTGTTTTTAAAGCCTTTCTTGCTTATCGTGCTGCATCTATGTGAGTTTTTACTACAGTGAGCACGAAAAGTGAGAGAAAGGAAAATGACAAGTCACACTAAACACTGGAAGTGTAGAACCACAAGTCTTTCAAAAAGCCCTGTGGAAGAGAGAGCTGACAGTGCACAAAACTGCACTGTCTGTGTGCAGCTGTACAATCTGAGCCCACAGCTGTATTTTTGATTTATTCAAAACTGGCAACTTTTGTTCATACCAATTTTAGAAATCCATGGTGAAGTAAGGTTAATCCAGTCCAGTTATCCAGTTAAATTACATGAAAGTTAAGAAAGAGGAAGCTGAGACAGTTTTCTTGTGGCGTTGAATATTTTAAATGTCACTGGAGTATCATAAAATCATTAATGATCTTAAGCAATTAATGACCAATTATCTATTAACAACAACATTCTAACATTGAGCTACTAGGAAAACTCTTTGACAGCAGTCGTAACTAATTTTCACCGTTGGTCAGCATTTAGAGATGAATAGAGCAGTGCGTATTTGGAAGCCACCAACTGGAGGCTTTGAGGGGACATTCCTTAAAAGAGCAGTTTAGACTGTTGCTGTATTTTCTCCCAGGGAAATTATTCTGGCAAATGTTGGCAACAAGTTGTGGAACGAGTCAGTGAATCTAATGACCTATGAAAACTGTACTTACTAAAATTTAAGAGGAGGTCTGACCTCTAGGCTTTTTATTACTTCTAAGCTGAAAAAATGTTTACTTTATAACAGCAAAGGCTCTATTTCATTTATGAAGAAAATACATTAAAAGCTATACACAGAAACTATATTGAAGTATAATAGATCAGTTTGCAAATGGCAGTAATAAAAATGTAAATAAAGGGATGCTAACTGTCCTTGAAATACATCTGAATGTTACAGACATCAGTGTGCTTAAATTTATATTTTTAAATGCCAACACCAGACTGAAGAGAGGAATATATCTAACAAGATATGAATGTAGTAAAGAAATTCTTGCAAGGGAAATAATGGACATATGGGAGGTTGCTTATGCCATGAATAGTTTTGTGTGTTTAACAGAGAAGCGGTAGTTAGCAGGTATTATCCACAATGACAGCACCTGCAAGAGATTAATTTCTGGAAAAGTCAAAAGGAGGTTCTCCAGTGAAAGAGTGGAAATACTAAAAGGAAAGTACTGCACTGTTGCCTTTGTTCCTCCAGATCGTTTTTGAGCTATTAAAGAGGAGTTTTGACTATTGAACTAGCAAGATGCTCAGTCATCTGTAGAATAATAGAAACAATGAACCAGCTATGACAGGTACAAAAACTATTTCAGTGTAATTTTAACTGCTCTGAAGAAAGTTTGCATGCAATACATCTGCCAAACTATTGAGCAATCAGACGTTGGCTCAAGTTTCAAGAATTATTTTAGAAAACTATTTATAAAAAGGACATTTGCATACATATATATATGTATACACACACACACAATCATACTCACTGTATTAAAAATTTACATAGATGTGGCATTTGAGCAGGACAGGCTGTCAAATTGCCAGTTAAACTGTCTTCATACTTGTCATACACGTTTTTTATGCTCCTGCCCTAGGTGATCACAACTATTTGGTTTATATATATATACATGTGTGTGTGTGTGTGTGTATACACACAAACACTCACAGACACAGACACAGAAATGCATCACACATAAGACTATTAGTATGTATAGATTTCCCATAAAGGATGTGTGTATATGTGTACATTTGTATTGTTATGTATATGTATGTATTAAAATATATACTATATTGATAAATTTATGTAATTGTATTAAGAAGGTATTTTTAACAAATGCCATTATTTGGGATATTAAAGCATTTATGGCGGCTCCAATGTCTGTCTAAGCGAGGATATGGGCTTCATTGGTGTATATATGTTGCTATTTACTCTGTACTATGCAAAACAACATGTTTTTTATCTGTGATCTGAAGGTATGGCCACAGTTTTATAGAAGGTAGGAAGACCAAGAGTGTCTCTGAATTCTTTTCTTGTACCTATTAGAGCCTGGAAATTTTCTATTAACACTCAGTGTTATTATGTAGTAAAAATTAGATGCTTTTAGAAAGACCTGTTAAAAAATTGTGTTGCTGCTGTTATCCCTACCAAGGGTTCTTTTGGTAAATATTAAGATTCTAACCTGGATAAATGGTCCTGATGACTTCCTATTCAATATATTAGCCAAAGTATTGAGAATCTGACTTTGGCTCAACTTTCAAGAACAATTATAAAAATCTAACAGTAAAAAGGTTTTTACAGATCACCTAGTGGTGATTTGACAAGTCACTAGATGAACTGTAAAGATATTTACAGGTTAATAAGGTCACAAAGCACGCTAGGATTAAGGGGCTACAAGATGACTTTATCTTCAGACTTGGTACAGATCTGATTCAGAGCACGGTAAGTATGAAAATGACATCCCCCTTGTCTTGCTGTGACAGCTGGAGAAGAAGCAGTTGTAACAAGCCCTAAGGTCTGGTCTCCCAGCCCTGCTCTACTGACCTCCACTCAGTCCACCCTTATCTGGGCTTGGGTTTCTCCTACAGCTCATTTGTCTGAGCTCTTTCACTGCTGCTCTGCAACTTGAAATGGAGTACACACATGCCTCAGGTAGTCAGATGCCTTTAACATCATTGCTTTGCCTGTGAAATGCACAGTTCTAGAGAGAAAGCCATAAAAACAGTAATGATGAAACATAATTGCAACCATTTGCTGTGATAATCCAGCCAAAATACTATAAGTTAGTAGCTGAAATATTCCATACAATTTCAATTAGTCATTTTCCTTATATTTCAACTATCAATTTAGTTCTGGAGTTTCATTAATCATTGAAGTGAGTGTATATAAAATCATCCAGGATGATTTTACCCTTAAATGCAGTATAATTTCAAGCTTTAAAAAAAAAAGAAAGGATGATTTCTGTCTGCAGTAATCAAAATAGTTGAAGGCTATTGTGTCTACAAGGCATTTAGCATAGATTTTTTATTTTTTTTTTACATAAATTTTGTATAACTGTCTTTAAAATGGTCTCTTTAGGGTGAACCAGGAACATTTCTTAAACAACTGTAATGTCAAGTAAATTATAAAGCAACAATTCTATTAGAGGAATATACAATCAAGGTAGAAGGAAGGACTGCAGAATGCCATGCTATTGCTTGACTTACTACTGTTGGTTTTTTTCCCTGCAATGATGATGTCGTTCGAAATGTTTAAAATCTGTGTATAAACAGTTTCTCTCAGCTGGGCAGCATATGTAGCATAAATGCTGTCTTTTCTTTGAGATCAGATTACATTTTCAGTTGTTTTTTATAGGACTCACATGGCACTTGCTGGGCTAATTAAACTTTTCTTCAATAAAGTTGTTGGGTTTTCTCGTTTTATATAAGCAGATTCATATGGAGGAGGCACTCCAAAGCTTCTCAGATTTTACTGCTAAACATTTTGACAAATTATCTGTTATCAGTATTCCTCTTACATTGTAGATATACATCCTGCAGTAAGGCTGTTGTAATTGATTACATTCTACTTTTTTCTAATGTAAGCTGAATATTTTTGTAATAAATTTTCTCTTCTTCATTTTCTTTTCTCCTGTAATTTTGTTGAATCTAGATTCAGCTAGGTATTGTGCTCTATTTGTGTGTGGATTTGAAGTACCCACATGCTATGTATTATTTTCTTTTTCCCCTCCTCCTTTTCACAGGTGTCTTAAACTATAATCCTTAAATAGATATATACAAAACATTAAAAATTAACCTGGGTGGTTCACCAGACCTAGGAAGCATTACTTGTTCTTTCTGTGTCATTCTATAAAGTTCAACAGAAGAAGACTTCAGTCAAGCAGACCAGCTCATCACAACACACAACCTACCTTCTATATCCAGAGTAGTCAAGAAGAAGAGTTTGTATGGGTGGGACAACACTGCGCTTGGGACACAGTGAAATATCTGTCTGAACATTTACTTTGCACCCTTTCATTTCACTAGCACTAAAAATAATTCCTACAGATTATTTTTTGCTATGTATCTTAGACAGCAAAGGAACATACAAAGGTGTTTGGTTTCTGGTGCTGGTGTCTAGTGAAGGAAGAAAAATTAGCTTCTCATGCTTGCTAGTGGGAGTGAGGACCAAGGGTGAGACAGTGTGCTGCCTTCACAGCATCAGTGCTAAGGTTAGACTGGCACAATTATCCAGGAGGAGCCTGGACAATAACCAGATAGTCTCTCAAACTATTTTCTGCCTTGTAGGATGTTTTTGCAGGCAGCACATGTTCTAGTCCTCAGTCTGGATTCATTAATTTTATTTTTTGCACTGATTTTGCTCCATATGGTCTCTTTTCTAAGCATTGTGGAAAAAATCCTCTGGAATACTCCACAAGGTTCATTAACTGGATACCATAAGGTTAGGTTTCTTACTAAATCTATTGCTGTTGCTACTATAATTTTTTAGTGTTCCATAAGTATTTATTGCTGTAGTGGAATTTTTTTCACATATGTTTTCAGCCAGGAGGAGAATTAGATTTCCGATTATTTGCTGATTAAAGGAAATTCTTTTCAAAATAAGGAAACTGCAGGGCTCAGACTTTCGGAAACATCTCTGTGAAAATGTCTGAGTCAATTTACAACATATGCACATCCTTAAAGAAACAGTTCTCTTTGCTGGATTTTCTGCTTATAACAAGAGATGCAGGACCTTCTCAGATTCAAAGGTGGTTCCATTTTTCATTTTGTGATTTTGAAATTTCAAAATTTAAGTATCAGCTGAAAATTAAAAATTCTGTTCAGCAAATTCTTCAGACTATTTTATGTGTCATATTATTAAAGAGGGTTGGTTTAACTCCAGCCAGCAGCTAAGCACCACGCAACTTGCTCACTGCCCCCACGGCAGGATGGGGGAGAGAACTGGAAGAGTAAAAAAGAAAACTTTTACCTATAAAACTGTTTAATAGGTAAAGCAGAAGTTTAATAGGTAAAGCAAAGGCTGCAGATGCAAGCAAAGCAAAACAAGAAATTCATTCAGCACTTCCCATGGGCAGGCAGGTGTTCAGCCATCCCCAGGAAAGCAGGGCTCCAGCACGCCAAACGCCATAACCTCAAAAGTCCCCCTCTTCCTTCTTCTCCCAGCTTTTATTTGCTGAGCGTGACACCATACAGTATGGAATATCCCTTTGGCCAGTTGGGGTCAGCTGTCCCGGCTGTGTCCCCTCCCAGCTTCTCGTGCCCCCCCAGCCCACTCGCTGGTGGGTGGGTGAGGGGCAGAAAAGCCCTTGGCTCTGTGTGAGCGCTGCCCAGCAGTAACCAAAACATCCCTGAATTGGCAACACTGTTTCCAGCTCAAATCCAAAACACAGCCCCATACTAGCTACTGTGAAGAAAATTAACTGTGTCCTGGCCAAAACCAGCACAAAGAGTAACTATAATTTTGGAACTTACCTCACCTTTCTTTGATCCCATCCACTTTTCCGGTACATTGTAGCATCCCTGCAAAGCCATTACATTAATAATTGAAAGCCCGGGTACAATCTGCTAGGATAAAAAACAAGATTTGACTGAAAGATCATTTTTATTAACACTTTTGGTCAGAAGTAAAGGTGTATGTATAAAATATTAAACTGTATGATCTAAAGAGCTCTCATTTCTGAAACAACCAGAAAATTAAGCACCAAATAAGCGGAGTATTAATGACAGTATTTAGGCCTAAACATTTTAGTTGTGAATGTTGTTTCTATAGTTCATTCAGAGCAGTGCAGTCACAAGAGCTAACTCATTAAGCTTCAGTGCAAACTCTTACTAATTTGGGTGCATCTCTAAAACTGTCAAAATTGTGTATGCTATGTAGCTGTGATTTGGCATCAACACCCAATGAAGATATAATAACGTAGGTTCATCTCCTCAAATGACTATAGAAAATGGTTCTAAAAGTACTAATCAAGTGATTTGGAAGCTGTACTTGAAAACTTACTGTGGAAGAATACCTCACTTCAGTGGAAGTTTTCTTGCCCACTAGTTCAAGCCATTAACAGCTGTTTGGACCATCTCTCGGCTTTAAAATATGCTGGATAAATATGAAATACATGATGTAGCTCTAACAAGGGCCAACCTGACATGCATTCATATCATAGTGGCTAATTCTTTTAAAACTTCAAATTGAATAGCCAATGTGAAAAATAAATCTTGAAGATTAATCTTTCAAAGTGCTGTATGAACCCAAGACCAGATTATCAGTTGGATGGGCAGTTTCAGGGGAGCAGCTCTGTACGATATGGCTCTTGTCACTGTCACAAAACAGTACCAAGGTGCCTAGAGCTGCTTTCATTAAATTTTATCTCTCATTTTATCTCTTGCTGATTATCAAAACTTAGTGGTGAGTGTTTCCAAGAGTCCATTTGAAAAATCATAGATTTTATGGTCAAGAAAATGGATTCTCCTTATGGAAAATGAAAAAATCATCTTTGAATTGGCTTGCAATGTAGAAATTTTACCACTTTTTAAACTTTTGAGAGAAATGGCTTAAGACCTTAAACTGCTTGTGCTGTTCCAGAGGAATTAGGTTAACGTGAGACCTATTACATGCATATCACATTCTCACTGTAATGTGAGGTAGTCTTCTGGGTTGTGCAAGTTATAAACCTTGGCTATGACTATCATTGGAGCAAGGTGGTTTTGAAATGAACAGCCAGTCTTTGATGATTAAGTGACTTCTTTAAATGTCTGAATTTTAATTAGAATGATTTGGCTGAACTAACATTAGCAGTCCTATGATTCCACTGGCAGAACAACTTGATTGGTGATAAATTTGGATCTGTATTTAAGAATCCCTGGATTCATGTTGATTAGCAAAGTGCACCTACCTAAACTGGCATGGATAAAATGTTACCTTTGTAACAAGAATGAGGTGAGACCATGGAATCTAATGAACTGATTTGTTATCTCTTGACAATTGTAACATTTTGTGCTGTGCTCATGTTAGTTTACAATAAAAGCACTATCACTTGATCATCATCTTCTTTGCTTTCTGTACCTTTTTAAAAAATATTTTGCTTTTCTTTCTGACCTTTGTTTAATTATTATAGTTTTTTTCTTCTTTTCTCTTTTGTAATCTCAAATGCTTAACATGAGTGTACAGACTTGTGGTGGTTTGATCTTGGTTGGATGCCAGGTGCCCACTGAGCCACCACTCCTCTCTTTAGTAGGACAGGGGGGGAGAAAATGAAAAAAAGCTTGTGGGTCAAATAAAGGCAGTTTAATAAAGCAAAAGCAAAGGTCACACATGGAAGCAAAGGAAAACAAAAGATGTTATTCTCTACTTCCCATCAGTAAGCAGTGTCTGGCCACTTCCCAGGAAGCAGGACTTCTGTACACATAGCGGTTAGTCTGGAACACAAACATCATAAATAATGAATGCTCCCCTTCTCCTTTCTCTTAGCTTTATTGCTGAACAGATATCATATGGTATGGAATATCCCTTTGGTCAGTTTGGATCAGCTCTCCTGGCTGTGTCCCCTCCCAACATCTTGCCCACCTCCAGCCTGCTGGGGAGGGGGAATGCTGGAGAGACAGCCTTGATGCTGTGCAAGAGCACCAAGCACCAAGCCCCGAGCACTGGCAGTAGCCAAAACACTGGAGTGTTATCACCACCTTCCTAGCTACCAATGTAAAGTGCAGCACTATGAGGGCTGCTATGGGGAAAATTAACTCCATCTCAGCCAGACCTGATACAAGACTATACTTTAACTTTAAGGGAGCCTAATCTAAACTGCAAGAAACATACAGAGGGAATTGGTAAATTATGCTATTTAATTACTGCATCTTCTATCTTTCTCTTGTTCTTTCTTGCTTTTTCATCTCAGTCTATCATGGAAGCCCATGTTGAATAGTCAGAGACATTAAAAAAAAAATATGTATTTGATATATATAAAGATGCAATGCATTGTCCTTTGTATGGACCTGGTTTTCATATAACATAACAAGTGGCCTTCCAGATTATACATTGAATAGAAACATTTGGAAATTAGGAGTCACTGACTCAGACACTGTTATAAAGATGCCATATTTGTAGAAAATTTCTGGTGTACACAGGAAAAATGAGTACAATTGAATACTAGATAAAGAAAAAGTATTTCCAGATGCTATATGAAGTCACATGTGTCTTGTTTTCTAGAAAATATGTAACAAATATCTAGAAAATATGTAACAGAAGTGTAAAAATACTGAGTTTTTTTCAGTAAATTATCTAAGTGGTTGGTAGCTGGATCATATATAATGAGTTTCTGATAGTTTAGGCAGAAAGCTTTCAACTCAGAAAGGATACATGGTTTATGGTGGATGTGAGGATGTCTGAATATGGACTTAATTTCTACATATTAAACAAGTGGTTTTTAGTAATTTATTTTCTGTGTGAGAGTCACATTGTGAAAATTTACACTTATGTGCACATGCAGCCTTCACCTGAATCCTGAACTTATGCTTAACAGAGTGTTTGAGACTTTCTGGGCTGTTAATATGCTCTTGTTCACTTTCTCTTATGTTGGATTGGAATAACTGTCTAGAGCTTAAGGAAAATTAGAATTGACACAAAGCTTTACCTGTATGCAAGGAAAAATAATTTTAAATTAATATGGAGGTCAGTGGAAAATTATTAATTTTATGCTCCAGTTACTTTTATTATTCAAATATAGTACCCATGCCACTGCATCTGTATATGCAGGAAAAAAGTGCATATCCATTTTTCTTCCAAAGCTGTTTGACTTTTTTTTTTAACCTCTATCTTTGTTTTACATGGAAATTAAAATTCAGTTCTCTTGTTAATTGTAGTTTAGATTCTTTCACTCATGCAATACTACGCATGGCACTTTTCACTGCAAGGCTTAGATAAACACTTTGGAGACTTACATTTATTGTCACTCATTGTTCACCTGCACATTGCATGCTTAAGCATGAGACGTTTAGAATAAAGAGCCTAAAATAATGCTTATTACCCATAAGGAAGACCACTTCTCTTCAGAACAAAGATGTGGGTGGTTGGTCTGGGAAAGGATCATCTCTAAGTATGCACAGTATGCATTGACTTTGTTTTGTGACAGACATCCTATGGCAAAACACACCCTTTCATGGGACAACACTAAGACGGTTTTCCCTGGTGTCATGACTGCTGTGGAGAGTGACCAGGAAAGAGGAGAACATGTTTGGGTGGAGGTTAATGGGAGAAGGAGATTTGTGCTTAGCGTATTGACTCCCGTGCAGTGAAGTAGGGCTGAATCTAGTCTGGAGATTAAAAGAAACAGCCATTAGGTCAGGAGAGAAACACAGGAGGGGCTTGTTTTAAAATGAACAAAATCAAGCAGAGTGTTTTGTAATGTTATCCCTCCGTATTCATTACTATTGCATGATCACCCAGACTCGAGAGATGTTTTGATTCATTACCAAGAGGAGTCAGAAGGGTAGCTATAGCCAGCCTTATTAAAATCATAAGTGAGCAAAAATATACCACCCGATAACACGTATCTTACTTGCAAAAATCTTTGTATTTGAGAAGTTTGTTTTTCGTGGACTGAAAAAGCAGGTCATCTGCAAACTAAATGTATTTAATGAAATGTTTCCACTGTAAATACCACACTTACTTAACAAAGGTAAAAGTTTATAAGTTATTAGTTAATCTGCTTCTCTTTTGGCAGAATATTATTGCAGTTGCCAATGAGCAGAAAATGTTCAAAACAATTTGGTATTAGAATACAATAATGTTACATGATAACCTTCAAAGAAATGTGAAACAGAGTCAAAATGCAGAAGGTTAAACCGAGTAATTGTAGTCTCTATGTTTCGTTTCTATAACACATTTAGTGAGTACCAGAAAACTATTTAACCTAACCCTTCTGATAATCAATTTCTGGCGAAGTAGCTGTAAAGTTGACCTTTCAAAATACACACCAAATACTAGGATTCTTAGTTTATTTTGGTGATACTCAGAAGCTACTCCTTGCCCATCTTTCTTCTTCTGCCAGGACTCCATCCGCTTCTTTTTGTTTCAGAACTTTCTGTGCAGATTCCTTTTTCCTGGGAAACAGAAAATGACTTAAAAAACATTTACAATCATGCCATTTCAGCAACGCCCTAGTGCATATAACTCTATGTGCTAAATATCAAACTCACAGTTAAAGTACACTGAAGTTTTAAGAATGTTTTTAAAAAATAGAATTTAAGCTTGTGCTTTAAAAAGCTCTTAAGTGCTTTGCAGTATAAGAACGCTTTTCTATATCAGGGTTGCAGGGATCAATCTGCTGTTAAATCTTTCCTTCTTGTATACAAAGGTATTGTGGAACATAATTCCAATATGCCTTGGCCACCTTCATGCATCTGTCAGCTGATCCAAATTCATAACACTCCAACTGAGAGAGCCATTATATAAGAACCTGCTTCCAGAGTAGTGGAAAATGTCACTTTTCTTGTATTTCTCTGACTTTAAGTTTGGAAATATTTACTTGAAGTTACGATAAATTTATTTCTCCTTGCAGTATGAAAGGATAAGGAGGATTTAGTCTTTAATTTGTAACAAAAATGCTTCTAAATGATAAAATTTGTTGCAAGATTATGAAGGTTTTAAGCAGCTGCCGTGCATAATGACATTACTCTTCACCCTCCTGATCATTTACTTTAGTGACAGCCAGCACATATATTGTGCTGCCACTGATTTAAAAAATGTGGCAACATGATGCAGTATGTTTGATAGTTGTCTTAAGCAGGCATCTGCAGCTACAGATCAGCTGCAAAAAAAATCAGCTACACAAATACGTCTTGAACCACGCTCACCAAACTTAAGCTATCTTGAACTGACAAGAGGACTAACGTCCAAACACTGAAAGAGGCCATGCTATCTATCAGTGGTGGAAAGTTCAACCTCAGTAGAAAAAGGCAAGACTTTAGCTATTTTTACTGCAGTAATGGACTACAGGGCCAGAGCAATCCTTCAGCTAACATAATCCTAGTTCTTTTAGGATGTTCTCATGCTTTGTAAGTTGGTATTCAGAGATTAGACGGTAAATATGGAGCAAGAACTGTCAAAGTGAAGTCCAAAAATATCCCTCGTTGCCTGACTATATTCTGTAAAGGTTAAAAAGTGCACTCATTTGTTCTGTATTTCATGTGGCTTATGCTGCTTTTATCTCTGCCTGGTGGAGTCAGATTTGTGAAGGACGTGCATTTATTTCCCCTTTGTTTTTGTTATGGCCAATGTGTTGCTTTTCTAC
This sequence comes from Ibycter americanus, assembly GCA_035590275.1. NCBI lineage: Eukaryota > Metazoa > Chordata > Aves > Falconiformes > Falconidae > Ibycter > Ibycter americanus. The sequence goes on along the minus strand of JAVJGI010000040.1, from coordinate 78,287,749 downwards.
TTTACTTTATTGTGTGTGCTGGATTTCATATCCTCTGTCAGGGAACCGAGCCATATTACATAGATAATGCAGAAACAGAAAATATAAGGAGTTTGCAAGTCAAGGCTTCTATTTTACTATTTCTCTTAAAAATCTAACTTTCATAACAGGAAACAAGATATAAAATGGGAAAGTGTCAGATGGAATATGATGTATAAATGACAAAAGTTAGACAAACAAAAGCAAATAGAGTAATGGGATGAACAAAAGTAAAACTATGATTGTGGTGGGGTAACCCTGGCTGGACACCAAGTGTCCACTAAAGCCGCTCTATCACTCCCCTACTAAGCTGCACAGGGGAGAGAAAATATGATGAAAAGGCCACGGGTCAAGACAAGGACAGGGAGAGATCACTCACCAATTACCATCACAGGAAAAACAGACTCGACTTGGGAAAATTAGTTAAATTTATTGCCAACCAAATCAGAGTAAGATAATGAGAACTAAACCCAAAACTTATTAAAAAACCTTCACCCTACCCCTCCTCTCTTCTTAACTTCACTCCCTATTTCTCTACCTCCTCCCTGCCAGCAGCACAGGGGATGGGGAATGGGGCTGCGGTCAGTCCATCACACGCTGCCTCTGCCGCTCCTTCTTCCTCAGGGGGAGGCTCCTCACACTCTGCTGTGCTCCAGCATGGGTCCCTCCCACAGGGCACCGTCCTTCAGGAGCAGTCTGCTCCCGCGTGGGTTCCCCATGGGGTCACAAGTCCTGCCAGCAAACCTGCTCCGGCATGGTCTCCTTTCTTTCCATGGGTTCACAGGTCCTGCCAGGACCCTGCTCCAGCACAGGCTTCCCATGGGGTCTCAGCCTCCTTCAGGTGCACGCACCTGCTCCAGCATGGGGTCCTGCATGGGCTGCAGGTAGAGATATGCTCCACTATGCACCTCCATAGGCTGCAGGGGCACGGCCTACCTCACCATGGTCTTCACCGCGGGCTGCAGGGGAGTCTCTGCTCTGGCGCCTGGAGCACCTCCTGCCCTCCTGCACTGACCTGGGTGTCTGCAGTTGTTGCTCTCACATATTCACACTCCTCTCTCCAGCTGCAATTTGTTGTGCTTTTTTCCTCTTCTTAAACATGCTAGCAGAGAGGCACTACCACTGTTGCTGATGGGCTCGGCCTCGGCCAGTGGTGGGTCCGTCTTGGAGCCAGCTGGCATTGACACAATCAGAAATAGGTGAAGCTTCTAGCAGCTTCTCACAGAAGCCGCCACTGTAGCACCCCCACTACCAGAACCTTGCCAGACAGACCTAATTCAATGATATTATCAGAAAACAAAGTGTTTAATAGGAAAGCCCAATTAATCCCAGATCTAATTTTTCAGTGCTGTGTCTCAAATCTTTTTCTGCAAAGAATGAGGAAGAAAATTGTTATATGCTCAAGAAATCTCTACAAAATGAACAATCAAACCATTTTAAGGATTTTGTCTTCTTTTTTTTTTTTTCAAGTTTAGAAGATCATGCTGTGAAATTGTTCTGTTAGAATAAAAAGTGGATTTTGCTCTGTAACCTGTAGAAAGTTGAATCACACCCCTGGAGATCTGCCAAACTACCTGAAAATAACTTGAACAACCAGTGATCCATGTTGCATGACCTTTACCTCCCCACTCTCTGCTTTTGTTCATGACTTGCATTTTTGCTTTGATTGGATGGTTGCTGCTTCAATAAGGAAGGATGACTAATTGTTTAAAAATATTTTGAACATCTTCTGAAGCACTCCATTATGGCAAGTTATATCAATACTGCAATGCTACACTTTGCCTACTCTCCTATACTAATGACAGGTGAACTGAACGGGCTACACGTTCAATGCAATGTGAAGGGTACTTCATGCACAGCCTCTGTTAATAGTAATAAAAAATAAGTGTAGCTAATTTCCTGTACTACGATAATAATATTTTCCAGTTTTCTTACTTCTTTGCAAACATTAGCTGTTAATCCATATTAGAGCCTTGGGAGGCAGTTTTACCTTTCTATACTACCAAAAACCTGCAAGTCCAGATTTTGGTCTCTAATAAATCTAACCTGAGTTTGAAAGGTTTTCACCACAAAGGACTGTCTGTCAGTGGAAGTGAATTGCTATTTCTAAACTCAGGTTATTTTATTGGAATCCTCAAGTATGGATTTAGAAGCATAAATATGTACACTGTGGAGAGGGAGGGAAAAAAAGCAGCCCAAATGTCTGAGTATAAATATTTGAATTCCCTCCATCCCTGGGTTCTGCTTATCCCTCTGAGCTCCATATATTTCCATCTTAATGCTTAAAGATCATTCCTTCGCCATGAGGGAAAACTGAGGGTGAAAGAAATAGTTGCTTTTTTTTTCCTGGTGTTGGTATTCATGTAGAGTGGGCAAGTATCCAAAAACTACGAAATGCATCTGTCCATTTTCCAGAAATGGCTAGAGATTGTCATTGTTTTGAAAGATAATTGTTTTGACTTTAGCGGGGCGGGGAGGTGTGGGGGTGTGGGTGGAGAGTGAAAAATGGGAAAGATGTACATGAGGAGTGAAATGGTTGCCTGCGAATCCCAGCCGATCACTACAGCTTTTTCACCGTGTACAACCTACCACCGCACTGTCAGCGCTCTTGAAACAGCTCAGCATTTTTTCCATAAAGGTTTTCACACTCATAGCACAAATGTTCTTAAAGGAAATTAAACTGCAGGTAGAGGCCATTATTTTGAACAAAATAAGGCATTGTAGAGGGTCCTATCTTAAACTGGTGAGCACGTGTTCTCTGCAGACCAGGTATCCAGTTGGGTAGAAAGAGGAAAGCATACAGCTGCAAAGGAATGTAAGAAGAGCCATATGGGATCATGTCAAAGATCTTGAATTACCAGTTCTTTAAAATCTTAGCCTGACTGGTATTTTATTAGTATTCATAATAATACCAATAAAATATAAAATGTGTTTTTTTCTGCCACTGAATAGTGTTATAAAATTTCAATCAAGCTCAGTCTGCCTGATCATTTTTGGGTTGGACTGTGCAGATAATGGCTATAGGCACATTTTCAGGTCCTTGTTAACTGAAGTAGTAAAGAAAAGACATGGTTAATCAGTTGCAGATTGCCCAGTTAAAGAATTCTTCAGAGGATATCCCAGCTGAGCAGATGGTTCTAGGCCAGTTCAGTCAAAAACTGAACTCCTCTTTTTCATTTGTTTTAAGCAGTTCTCTACTGACTTTCTGAAAACTTCCAGTCTCTTCTCTAGTGGATGAGATACAACAACTTTGCTTTTAGCTCACAGATTTCATCAGCATTTGTACCTTATCTCCAGAGTGAAGGAAGGGGTGTGTCTGCAAGATTTTAAGCAACCTGTTTTGCAGGACATTGGTGTACAGGAGGATATGTGGCTTCTATATTTGTGATGTCGTATTTGCCTGCCTTTTGTAAAATCTAAGCTGTAAATCCCACAAAGACAAGATCCAGTTTGAGACAGTGATTATAAAGCCTCCAATTATTTTTTTCCAAGTAATAACCACTAAATATTCCGGTGTCAGCTGGCAAATATATGAAAGGGAACTGAATTCATCTGGAAATCTTTGAGGGACATGTATTGAACACCAGCAGGGAGAGTACAGGTTTATTTGGCTGAGAACATAGATTCGTCTCCAATATTGTGTAATACTCAACAAAAACCTAAGCCTAAATCTCCCAAGCACAAGTTTTTGAGAGCTGTCTCTGGTTTTATCAGTCTGGACCACCTCCCCAGCCAGGTACAAAGGATGAGGAATTTATATCCCAGTCATATTTCAGGATGACAGCAAAACAGACCACAGAACACCTCTGCTTTGATAAAAGATCTCACTAGGCACCACTTCCAGCATGGATGCAGTATGTGGCAGAGTGGAACCATTTTAATTTAATGAAAGAGATGTGCAAAAGGAAATAAATTACAGAAGATGATATGAGACAATGGTACTGGGTTCTAGGGAGTTGCTGGCAAGGACAAATACCCATAACTGTAGTTACTCACTACCTGCTTGTATCTGATGGGTAGAAGGTGGTAAAACAATACGAACAGATCTGGTGTGCAGGGATGCAAAAAACCATAATCAATAAAAGTGGGTCCAAAGTTTTGCCTCATCAGGCATAAAAAAGTGTACTTCAAAGGGCAACTAGCCTTTCTTGCCTTCTTCCTGCAGCCCTTTGCACTCAGCAGAAGAACAGGGTTGATGATGTTCTTAGTGGAAGTGGTCGCAGACTCCCTCCACCTGTCCAAATCCATACTGGCTTTTTGTGCAGGATACTTGGGCTGATACTGATCTTAGCAGCAGTATGTGGGTGTCAAAAAAATGGAGAGTAAAAGTTCCTAGTATGAACAAGGTGGGGCTGACTGTCATTGTCAGGTGATGGGAACAATCATGATTGGTAGAGAGGGAATAGTAATCAGACAACTGATTAAGGAAAGAAATAATTACAGAGAGAACTGATTAAGGGAAAGGAAGCCAGCACTCATCAAGGGTAGTGTGAGAGACAAGTGACTACAAGATACCTAAACTGTCAAGTGAAATGTGGGTAATATTGTCTCCTCTAACTTCAAGAAACATTGATAGGGCAAAGTGCAGCACAGAGTGGGTGTTTGGGAAAACTGGAAGTTGAGTAAGAGAAAAAAGCAAAGGGACAAAGGATAGCAGAGAGCTGTCTGGGGCAGAGCAGTAACTGGAAAAAGACCAGCAGGTAAGGCTGGACGTGGAGACAAACAGCAATACACATACAAAGGGGAGAAAAATGGAGGGTGGAGGAAACATCCTATCCCAATGCAGAAGAAATGAGAGGGTCCAGCTGAAGGAGCTTGAAATTCTTCTTGAAGGATTAAGTGTTCAGAGAAAGGAAGGTGTTTGGCTCAGACAAGATCAGGCTGTTAAAATGTGGTTGCGAACTGCAAAGGTCTCTAGAGGATCCTCATTGCCTGATCAGTTGTTTCCAAATGAAAGATTAGTCTAAAGAAAAATAATATCTAATGAATGTGGTTAGAAATGAAGAATTATACATTTGTAATTTCTTACTTTCAGCTTCAACTTCATTCCCTAGATAAATGCCCAGGGATTCTTTTGTATGGAGTGTTACCTCACTGTAGGTCAGACCAAGAAACGTGTTTACTTTTCTAATGAAGTACACACCCATGATGGGGGTGGGGGTGGGGGATGGACGGAAAACACGGGGATGGTGGGGACACACATAGACGACACCACCACTGTCTTTGTCATAAAAGTCCTATGAAAGTTGATGTCACTCTCCTACCCATTACTTTGCCTTCTTTTCCTCTTCTGCATAGCACAAGTGACGCCTCTAAGTAAAGCTGTTTGTCCTTTAGACCTCCTTATATAGTCTCAATCAACTCATGAAGATCAGAGTATATTTGTCTCCCTTGTGCACCATCATGCCAAACTGTTGGAAACTGCTATCATACTTGCAGAGACTTACAACTAAATTGCAGCATATACTAATGGGATTTCATATTATGTTGTCTTAAATAACAAATGTGTTTATCATTATCAACATATTAATATGGAAAATTAAAGGAATTTATAATAATTTATCATTTATTAGAACATTTTGTCAAATTTTACATTCTGCTTTCTTTTTTTTTGGGGTATCTTTTTATGGGAGTACATTGCTTTTAATATGTTTGGATGGTTATAATATTGGTTGTTTATAATAATATAATATTATAAACTTCTCAGTTTATTCTGATGTGCAATATTTTTTGGAATATTAACCAAGCTAATAATGGTGGAGCACTTAAAAATGAACAACAAAAAAACCAAGCAAGTATTTAACAGCATTTTGTTCATAGTTGGTACTGTAATACGAAGACCACGTTCACCCCTCCCTTGCACTGACATAAATTAGGAATGGCTTATTTTAAGTCCATGTGTAGTTTTTTCTATATATACACAATCATCATTTATTATAACAACCATGCAGGTCTTCACTTTATTCTCTATTGATTTCTACTGCTTAGTGATGTGCTATTATTTTGCTAAGACCTACTGTAATTATAATGTCTTATACTGAAAAATACTGCACAAATTTTGGAAACACCTCAGCTTTAGTTAAATGAATGAGAATTATTTTTTTTTACTTTTGTGAATTCAGGAAAGCACTGCCTTTGTTTTCTTTCTTATTTTTGTATTACATACTATGCAAGACAACTGCAGCAAAACTCCTGTTTGGAGGGAAAACGAAAGGTCTATTGTTAAAGGGTCTACAACTATAAAAGGAGAGACCTCCCTCTCCTGCTCAAGTCTGTGATATTGAATGTCATACTACCTATATGAGCTACTCTATTCCTTCCCATTCTTCCTGCCAAACCTTTTTGCTCTGTGGAACATAGATTCCCATTATAGTGTTTTGCACTGGACCCTGAATAATAGGGCTTCTGTATCTATTGGACCTTCAAGTCCTGTTATAATTCATACAATGATACTGAAGAAAAGAGAGACAGATGTTTCTGTCAAAGTTGAAAATTAGTTTCACTAGCAAAGTTTTAACTGTGTCTGAGCATAATGTTGTCATATGATTAGTCCCCTGGCAGCTACCAGAATTGCTCAATTGCTCTGCAATCCTTCAGACTCAGTACGGGGCAGGACTGAGTCCTTGATTAGCATTTATGTCTAATAATCAATATGCATATGTATATAAGTAGTATAAATTTGTGTAAGTTGTATGTTATGGTGTCTGTGTATTTTGGGGTCACAAAGATATCTAGTCTCCTGATACGCTGTTGTAAAAGTGTGACCTAACATGCTCACAGCCAGTGGATTGGAGAGTGACAACATAACCATGACATGTAAGTTGCTTGTATTGAGTAAAACACAATATATTTGCATGGACAGGATAAAAGGGAAAATGACAGTGCAGAAGTAACTAATGAAAATAATAAAGGAAAATAAGAATTGGGGACCGGTAGAGACACACTTTTTTATATTTCTCCAAATGTGCTGTGAAAAAGCCATTTGAGGATGGAATAATTAAGCAGTGCATTCATGAAGAAAAAAAACTAATAGCAAAATGTAAAGAGAAAACAAGATGAAACAGAAGTTATGTTTAGGGATTTGTGCAGACAGTTATGCTAACAAAGACTGTAAAAGACATTCTGAAGCAGTGAGTAACAAAACAAACAACTGTATGGAATGTATGGGCAGATTTTCCAAAGCATTTTGCATCCTTGAGACCTGATTTTTGAATGAGCTAAAACTACTTATTATATTCCTCACTGTATGCAAAGCAAGTTCTTGGTGATTCAACATTTTGGCTTACACACAATATCAAACCCAGTAGATAATTCCTTTTCAACTTGTCTCTTTGCCTTTGTGCTACTGCAGCTGCACCTATGCAGCCATCCTGGATCCCTAAAGAGCATTTAGTACATACCACTGGAAAAGCTGGACCACATCACTTCCAATTATATGTGGTTAAAGTAGGAACTATTTGAAATGGAGGTCTTTGGGAAACCTGGTGTGTTGTTTCTACCATCAAAAGACACTTCATATGGAGAACATATCTCTGAGGTTTGCATCTGTTGGAGACATCACATCAAAACTCAAAAGTGAGAAAAAAAGATGAACAAGTATAGATGAGTTTAAAATACCACCAACAGTATTCAGATCACTTGAAGAGTTTGGGTTTTCTTTCTGGAATTCGAGAGTGGACTAATTGTGTGTCACATGCAAAAGATTTCCCTGTACAAGACAAATGGAAGACATGGCTAATTTTAAGACTAAATTCATATATCAGTTTAACATGTTTTACAGTAGTGCAGAAACGCATGCAGAAAATTTGTTTTTGGTAGAAACGTAACAAGATGGAATAATTTACAGTTTAAACAAAAATATGTAAATAAGTGTGTTGCATAGACAACTGCTTGTTCTATTCTATCAAAACAAAAATGTCACTGAAACTTATGTAAACTTTGACTCATCTACTGTTTTTTCCTATCAGTTATGGGGACTCTAATATAAAAAATTGGCAGTATGTTTTTATTTCATGAAATAAAAGTAAGAAAAGTTTAATTAGAATTTCTTCATTGCATAAAGAGAGTAAATTTGGCTAAACGTCATGTTCTTTATATAACCTTTTGGCCAACACCAAATTAAATCTCCCAATACATGCCTTTGATTTCCCTGTCAGACAGAAGCAAACACGCCTAGTAATTATAATAATACTGTGTTTCTTTAAGGCTGTCATGTCAGTCTGGATGTACAGTTAACTGTAGATAGCATAGCTTTGACTCAGCATGTCACTTCTTACCTTGCCAAGCATGAAAATTGCAAGTAACGAGACTTGCAAAATGAAATATTGCTTGACAGAAACCTGCCTTCTAGACTGCAGAATCCTGGTATAAAGCTACCTTGACAAAAAGTGTATCACTCTTAGGACCCTTCAAATTAGTGGACTGATGCAGTTTTATTATCAGACATTGTTCGGTTCATCATAAACGTCTCACTGCCACTGCACCTTATGTGTGAAAGGGGCTATATAAAAGCATACTATATTCCAATCTAATTCACACAATGGCTTTCTTGGTAATTAAGATCCAAGTACTGTTAAATTTCTAGGGATTTTCTATTACTTGTATGAATCAAATGATTTAGAATGGCTAGATTATAGTAGTTGGTGTCACTTCTTAAGAAGAGGAGTGGAAAGGGATCTTTAAAAAGGAAGAAATAAGATTGATTTAGAGACTCAATTTATTGCCGAGTGACCACCCCAAACTGATCTGAAAAAAATAGATGGAAAGAAGATCTTTATAACTTTTCAGCTGATGGCAGTATGTCTTTTAAAGCCAGCATTAAAAGCCTGTTCAGTGGCAATAAATATAAGCCAGGAGAACATAGTTTGCAATAAAATACTTAGTGTTGTTGCACAGAGACTGGAATTTGACAATGACAATTGTTTTTGTGATGCTTTAGATTGTTGAAGGGAAACTATTGACTCTGTTCCTTATTGCGTACTCTGTACCTAAGAATCATGGATGTTTCTATACAGAGGACCTGGCCAGAAGAATATTCATAGCAGTGACCTGAAGACGAAAGATATCCTCCTCCCCACCAGCTGTACTACTTAACTGTATAAACACTACAGCAACCAAGAAAAGTTTTCGTTTGACATACTGGGAGAAGGGAGGAGAAGACTTAGCTTCTATCACTTAAGGTCTTTAGGACATGAAGGTATACAATACTGATAACTCACACGTAGCAAAGTTCTTATTTGAGGAGTCTAAAGTCTGTAATATTATTCAGAAAAAAAATGCATGAGACAGCATATTTCAACCTAAAACAAGTCCCCAGTGCTAGTGAGCATCTCTTGAAAAACTGCAAAAGAACAGATTATACATTTTTGTCATTTATGGCATTGCCATCAGTATCCTGAACAGGCTAGGCCAAAAACTGAAGCAGGGAAAAACTATGCAGTTCCCATCTCTATCTAAAAGTGTGGTGCTGAGAAGATGACCTATAAAAAGTCTTTAGATAAGTAGATCAAAGCCAGGATGGTAGAGCAAACAGCCTGTTAGATCTAAGATATTGGATGGACAATGGTGAAAACCCTAAAGGAGGCTTGCTACTAGATTAAGCCTAACAATTCCCACCTGAGAAAAAAAAGAACTGCTCTCGTCTTAGGGAGGAAGCCCTTGTTTTCAGCAGGGAAGCATAGGGCAGCCCACAAACGCATACGTAGCCCAGTGGATAGAGAAATTCTATCATCTGCTGGGATGAAGATATATCAGCCTCTGGCAATGCAAATCTAGAAAGCCTCCAGTCACCAGACTGGGTATGTCCACACATTAGGCTTCACTTTCTTACATGCAATTCATGGATTTGAAGTGGGATATCACCTTGCTGATTGGTATCACGGGTTAGCAGCTCAGCTGCTCAATCCCAACAGTATGCAGCTCCCCACAGACTTTTCCATCCCAAACAAGGTGTTAGAGGATGCAGCAGCTATAAAGTAGCTTCTCTGTTGGTCTGCCTGACAAGCAGAACTTCTCCACCCAGTGAAGCAGACCACTGTTTCTATGGTAAAAGAGACATTCCCTCAAATGCTTTAATAAACTCTGTATTGTTCCCTATTTCTCTTGGATAAACTGTGTAGAGGAAAATATAAAAGACTGGAGTTACTAGCCAGGTCATTTGACAGTGCAACAGGAGACCATGGATATGTTCCAAACTGTGCCAGGTTACTGCGGTCAAGGAAAAAAAATAAAAGGGGTGGGGGAAAGGGAAAAGAAAAAGGAAAAAAGAAAATAGAAATTATTTCCCAGCTTTTGAACAAAAATTCTGTTACACTGAGTGCAAAAAAAATATTTTCTAATTTTGGGAGGACATGTTCCACTTTAATATCTCTTTCTTTTTTGTGTACAGACATATGTGTTGGTGTATTTATTGTTTCATGATATCAGTACAAAATGATACTGGTCAGTTAGCATTTTATTTTTGAGATAAAAGGTAACTAGTTGAAATAGGCCTTGTATATATTTATTTTATCATGCCTTCACTCTTAAGTTTGAGAAAAGAGTCCATGATGCTGTATCAGATGATAGGCCTGCTATGGACAACAGAACCCACCAGCAGTGGGACCGAAGGATGAGGCATGAAGCAGTCACCACAACTATCACGTGTTGTTCCTAGCTACTATGTACTGAGGTGCTTCCATTGTGACACTTTTTTTTTCTTTTCTTTTTTTTTTTTTTAAGGTTTTGAAACAAGAATTGATCTTTCCAATGGGTGTTTGCATGAAGGACATTTACCTTCATCCTTTGCCTCCTTTCTGACTAGGTCAGATTATTGCTGTGATTAGAAACAGGCCAGGAGTCTTAAATAAAACTGACTCTTCCACATACCTGGTCACTGAAAGGTGAAAGTTAATTCCTTGATATCATATTAACTTGGTAATCTGAATTTATTAATTAATTTTAACTGTAATTTCTGATTATGTTTTTATTTATTATTTCAGTCTGTTTTGAGTCAGAAGAGGTGGAGAACAAACTCTCAGAACTGATGTCCCATACTGCTATGTGATGAACTGTGTGTACACTGATCACAACTAATTTCAGGTTAGAGATTTGCATGCCTCTTTGCTTCCAAATTAATGGCTGTGTGTTTCACAGTCACGGAATCACAAAATCACAAAATGGTCAAGGTTGGAAAGGACCTCTGGAGATCATCTAGTTCAGCTGCCCTGCTCAAGAAAGGTCACCTAGAGCAGACTGCCCAGGACCATATCCAGACAGCTTTTGAATATCTCCAAGGTGGGACACTCTACAACCTCCTTGGGCAACCTGTATCAGTGCTTGGTCACCCTTACAGTAAAAAAGTGCTCCTTTATATTTAGAGTGAACCTCCTGTGTTTCAGTTTGTGGTCATTGCCTCTGGTCCTGTCACTGGGCACCACTGAAATATAGCCTGGCTCTGTCCTCCATGCACCCGTTCTTCAGGTATTTATATACATTGGTAAGATCCCCCTGAGCCTTCTCCTCTCCGGGCTGAACAGTCCCAGCTCACTCAGCATTTCCTCACAGGAGAGATGCTCTAAATCCTTAATCATCTTAGTGGCCCTTCACTGGACTCTCTCCACGATGTCCATGTTTCTCTTGTATTGAAGGGCCCAGAACTAGTCACAGTACTCCAGGTGTGATGTCACCGGTGCTGAGGAGAGGTGAAGGATCACCTCCCTTGACCCGCTGGCAGCACTATTCCTAATGCAGCCCAGGATACTATTGATCTGTCTTGCTGAAAGGGCATACTGCTGACTTATGTTCAATTTGGGTGTCCACCAGGACCACAGGTCTCTTTCTGCATAATTGTGTAACTTCGTATAGGTGATGCTGTTGCAGTTGAGACTGAATCCCTTAACTATTTCTGCTTCATTCAAATTGCTATGATCCTTTCACGCCTATTACTCTTGCATTATCTTTGCAGAAATATCAGATTCTCTGACAAATGAATCTTCTAATAAATTAAAAAACTTGAGCTTTCAGTTTTAGGTCCAATATTTGTGTCATTTTGCAGTTGGAGCAGGGTTTTTTATTTTATTTTAATTTTAATTTTGTTTTTTAAACTCTAGGATTTCAATGTAATTTCCCTTATATTTAGAGAACGCTCAGTCTTCTCATATCAACCTCATTCTCAAAAGTGAGTAGGTTATTTCTGTTAAGTTTCATAAACTTTCATGCAATGGAACTACTTCCCTGGGCTCCTGTGCAGGCCACTATGTTTCTGTGCCTCTTAACAACCATTTCTATGAAGCTTCTAACTCTGAAAAGCAAACTGAGTTGACTCCTGTATTACCTGTGTGTTACTTTTACCTTTGTTAATGCCTGCATGCTCTTACCCATGGCAGTTCCTATGCTGCAAGCTTAAGTGAGCATGGCCTATACTTTCAGTAACGTTTGGTAAGGTCTTGGCTTTTTGTGACCATTATGGTAAACCAGGAATATTGCTAAAGTGAGTCACAGATTCTTCCTCTGTTCCTCTTCCTCTGTGCCTTTTCATCTCCAATCTCCAAGTAAATAATAAAGTGCTTATTTGTGCCTCTTCTGTGGACATATCTTCAAAGATTCAATGAGGTGTTCATTTATGTTGACTGGCACTAGATAAAGGGACAGAAGGCTGCTGGTCCTCTCTCATGAAAACCCTCTCCTCCACGAAGAAGAAGAAGAGGTCAAAATCACTCTGTGAGATGGAGTCATCACACTGCTTTTCTCTGTCTTATCCGTAAGCAGAACATGCTCTAGTGCAGCTATACACAATCTGACATACTTCCCAGCCTCTCTTCTTTCACAACAGCTTCTTGTCATTTGGAAACAGACTAAAAAAAAATAATAATTTATACAGCTTCAGTTATTCAGTTACTTGTGCTGAGGTACTGACAGACGTATCAACCCTAACCAAACTTATGCTGAAGTTTATCTTGCAACCTCCCTATCTGCTCCTCCCTGCCTGTGACAGCCAACAGAGCACAGTCAGCAGAAGAAAAGCTGGCTGACCCCTCAGCCCTTTCAATGCAAAGCAGGGTATTGCAGAGTAAAAGTACCAACATAATAGTTTAAAATAAATGGCCAGCCTTTGCCCTGAGCCAGCTAAGGCCCCATCAGAAATTCTTATCCGCCAGTGTCAGTGGAAACAGCTGTCTTCAGCAGAGTAGAGAACTGAAATGATGAACCCCTCACTAGATCTTTTCTGTCCTGCCCTTTGGTTAGTTTAAGTAGCTGGTGGCAGTATGATTACTTCTCTACCTTATCTGGCTAAAGTCCAAGGTCCCAACTCAACAAAGAATCCGTCACCCTTCTCTTCACGCTCATGTATTCTCATCCTAACATACCTCCGTCAGCTTAAAATGTCTTTAACGGGTGTCACAAAAGGAAGAATTTGCTGGTGTCCCATTTAAGAGGTGCCCACTCCTTGTATTTAGCTATGATGAATAATAGATAATAAGGTAGCACAGTCACCACTAGAGAGAGCTCTGATACTAGAATTATTATCAAACCCTATTTTATTTAAGTTCCTATTGCAGAGTTCAGGGGCAATTTCTTGAATGGCTGGAGTGTCAAAAAGGGAAGAGCAATACAAAAAGAAGGAACTTCAGTGTGTGAGGGAGGATTTTAGACTTAATGTTATTGGACCATGATTGGTCTACAAAAAGGGGACTGAGTATTTTTCTAGTTTGGACTCTTTCCATTTTAATTCAGCAGTTTTTTGATGTTCTACTTGCAATACTTATTGCTGCTCAGCTGCTCTGCTTCATGGTTTATGACTTGATATTGCTTTCAGGAGACTATAGGATGAAAATAGAATACTGGAATTTTGGGGGAAAAAGTGATTTATGAATCATGCTACTTATTGGTGGTTTATACTTCAGTGAAAGTTTATGCAATTTTCAGAAGTAACTTGGTATGTCTATGTATTTAAATGAGAGGTATCAATGAGCAGGGAAAGTACCCATATTCCTCTTTCATGAACACCAGAAAACAAATATACCTGAGACACCAACACTGTCCAATGTTTGTCCCTTTATTATAATAGTTCAATGCATCTTTACTGAACGGGAGATATGAATCACGTAAAGACAGAGACTGGCAATGCTTGAATAAGTAAGGCTAGGCAGGCAATTCTGTTGTTTCTATAAATACTGCAGGAAAGGTACCGCAAAGGCAATTTGGTGAATGTTCTTCCAATAGCCTCTTAAATGTGATCATTCTTTGTCATTGCACCACAATGTAACTGCAGGGCCAACATGGCAATCTGTGTGAACTCTGTAAGACAGGGATCAAAAATCCTGTGCCAAAGCTGACAAAATGGTAGCCGATGTCCAAAGCCTGTATTGCAAAGCCATACTCAGTCTCCATTCATTCCATGTGCTTCTGAATCATCTTGGGATCAATACCCCCACCATTAGGAAATATGATTATAGCTTCAGAATATCTCAACTTTTGTTCCTTTTTATTTAGCTGGGACTTGTTTTTGCAAAAGACCCCTGACCTTCTTTATAAACTTCCTTCTGTGGGAGGCTGAGAACAGACACTACCTTTTTGCTTCCAGCATAAGGAGACAGTCAGTTTAGTTCCCCTCCAAGATAGCTAGATGTTCCTCCATCCTCATCTGTAGAAGTCATCTACAAGTACAGACAGGCTGTACATCATCTCTTTCAATCCCAGCCAAATGTAATGTGTGTTAAACAAAATGGTTAGTAATCTGTGTACACAAATTTTTACAAGATCACAAATTTGGGCCATTTCAGAATATTTCTGTGTTTTCACTTTTTGGGGGTGTGTGTGAGGGCTGACTATGTCTTTCTTTTCATCCTTACAACAGTTATTTTTGTTGATTTTCTCTCCATTTTTGTGGAGAGCTTGATACTGCAGTTTTTCCTTACGTGCAAACATCACATAACTTCAGATCCCCACAGGTCTGAAGAAGAAACTGTTAATTAATTTGTCAGACCTTGTTCCTTGGAGAAATTTCACCAGAAACATCAGCGTCATTTCTATTGACAAACCCAGTGGTGAATGTCACCAATGTCTATCCTGAATCTCACTGGAAAATGTAAGCTTATTTTTGATTTTAAACATTGTTATTTTGGATAAATAAATGGCTGGCAGGGTTCAGGACAATGTAAAGTCCACAAGGCACCATGGTCCTATATATCTTTCAAAAATTCAGAGATGACAAATTTTAGCCTAACTGATAATATGTATCAGGGTGCTTTGAGACTGGAAAATGCAAATATAAAATTGGGGTTACCTGAAATAAAAAAGGAGTCAGGAAAGTTTCAGATACAAGAAGAGATGGCCAAAGTAAATACAAAAAATTAGCACAGACATTTGATATTTAGAAATAGAACTAAAAAAAGTTGAGAAGCAAATATGTTACAAAAGACAGACACGGAATGCAAGTCCTGCAAATGCTTTTGATTTAAGAAGATAAAGAAAATATAGAAACTTTTAATTGTATGAGAGAGTGAATGCAATTCAGAGACAGATTTGTGGGGGGTTGTGTGGTCTGTAGTAATTGATTAGGAACCCAGAAGATGCATCAGGTGAAACATGGGTTATGACTATTTAAGTAAGGCAGGACCTAGTGGAATTTGTCACAGAATGCTTAAAGAAAAAACTGAAGTAACCTCTGAAAGATTATCTTTAATATAGGATGAAAGATCAGGGTGGTCTTCACAGTGCTGGGGAAAATAAAATTAGTAAACCTTTGAAAACATAAAACAAAGAAAAGAAAGACTGGTCAGTATAAATTTAAAATGCATCACTGGAGAGGAAATTACTGATCAATACATCTACAAGAACCTAGAAAATAACAGGATGATGAGAAGCAGCCAAAGTGGCTTTTTCAGGAACGAATTGCATCAAACCAATCTCTTTGCCTCACTTAGCTGACAAAAGGGAAGCAATGGACATCACATATCTTGACTATAATATGGCTTTTGATGTTCAAGGCAATCTCAAGCCCTACAGCCTGGAGGAAGGTGGGACAGATGAGACCATCATGAGGGAAGTGCAGAAATGGTTTTAGGATGATGCCCAGCTTTGCAAACAACTTAGGAAGACCATTGTGAAGAAAAGGGGAAAACAGCGGAAAAGGTGTCAGCCATATATTTGAATTAGTCTTTCAGCCTCAAACATGCCCTCATTTTACCCATAGATATGTTGGAAACTTAAAATAATTAAGTTTGGTAACTCCCTAAAGAAAGCAGAACATGTGTTTGTATGGGAGGAGGGGAGAGATGACATATGACAGTCCTCCAGCCGATGAAAGGCTGATGCAAAGCGGACAGGAGGGACAGCAGGCTGTGGGGACTATTACTTTTCTTCCAGGCTGCTTGGACTCTGCTTGCAGCTGATTTGAGTGCAATGGCAGTCACTGTTCTGTCTATGTTCCTCTGCCTAAAGATTTCCATGAAGCCTGCCCTTAGAAGTGAACGTACAGCAGAGAGGGAGGAAAATGTGTAGTGCCTGGGAAATTACAAATGAAAGCAGCATGTTTTAAAAATTAGCATGGTGTATCTATCTAAAAAGCACCAGTTTCACTGCTGTAACCATTACCTCTTTATAGCATCTTTTATAAACAGGTTCTTAAAATACTCAGAGGTTTCTCGCTGGTAAAAAATGCAAAACAAACCTGAGATTTGAATGAGCTCATTTGAAGTCAATAATATTATGCTGATTTACCCCAGCTGAACATCTGTACCAGGATTGTATATATAGGAATATAACACTATTCAGTAAAATCAAACACATAACACAGCTAAGCTACTCTGAGCAAGAAAATCATGTCTCTAAAGAGCTTTTAGTATTGTCTTGTGAACAGCAGTGCTTTGAAATATAGCTATTGTCATGTATTTTACCTGCTCCACAATCCTCATTTGTGTAGACTGCCTTTCATACTAAAAATTCCCAGAACTGATATTTGGAAGTAGACTAAAGTGTTCATTTTTTTACCACTGCTGGTGTTTTTGTCAGATCAATGATATTGTCTTGATTTACAGAGAATATGGCTGTAAAAGAAATAATTGTTATAATTACATTGAATTATAATTAAAGAAGGAAATAGAACAAATAAAGAAGGAAAAAATAATAAGTAAAATATGATATCAAATATTCCTTTTTGGTGTGTGTGTGTGTGTGTGTGTTCAAGACAGACAGTGAGGAAAAGAAGTACCAGAAATAGTCTGTGTGTTGTAGAACCTGAAATCTCCCATAACATCAGCAAAAACTATGTCTGAATGTAGCAAGACTTTATCTCCATACACTAAAAAAGCAGCAGTCAGTGTCCTGAAGGGACTGAATGCACAGTGGATACTTCCAGTACACATGAGGAAGCTTGAAAGAGACTTACAAAAGAGGAAAAGACAGGTGCTGAATACTGCAGGGAACAAGGAAACCACAGCCTTTTTTTACGTCTGGAAAAGGTTCAGGGCTGAACAAGGAAAAGTATGTTATTAAGGGCACTGTCCGAATGCCTCTAAAACACTGACAGGCTTGGGGCAGCGACCAACTCGCTAGGAAGCCTGTTCTCTTGATTTGGGTTCCTGTGAGACACTTGTAGATTTCTTCATCAGCCAGACACTGAGAAGTGAAAAATTCATGGACACCACAGTGGAAGATGCACATGCAAGTTAGGGCTAGTAACTCATGACTTATTCTGTTATGCGAGTGGAATGCAAACATTGATTTAGAAATAAATGGAGTCAGGGAGATTGGGATAGAGACACTAAAGCACCAGTTTGACAGCTGTAACCATTACCTCTTTATATCACCTTTTATAAGCAGGTTCTTAAAATAGAGGTTTCTCTTTGGTAAAAAATGCAAAACAAATGTGAGATTTGAATGAGCTTACTTGACACAGGGGAAGAAGAGCAACAGCAACATGCAAATCTGTAGGACTAAGCCATTTCTGCTTAAAAGAAAATTCTTGGAGGGGACTAATGGGCAGGTTCTGGCAATATTCTAGGGTCAAACATGAGGTTTAGTTACTTGCTTAATTAGGTGGATGAGGAAGAAAGTTTTGATGATTTGAACATTTGTGGGACAGACTGTAAAGATGGAAGACTTAAGTGCCTGTGAATTTCCTAACCTAGATGCAAATTTGTAATTGTGTGTTTGCTTAAAGTTAGCATTTGGTGTATATTTGAGGAAATCTTATTGGCAGTCCTAGTCTTTACTTTCAGTTTAAAGCAAACTGCCATCCTTTCCAGCATAAGAACAAATGTGCTGTTATGAAGAGCTTCATCTATATAACTGCATGCGTATGCAGTTGTCCCTTGCCCACACAGAGGTGGGCACATAGGAATATTATCAAACAAACCCAGAAATTAGTTTTTTAGCTGGCATTACAAATTGATTGTGTATTTTCTTTATATTGAATGTCCTTTAGAAGTATATGTAACAGCATGATAATGACAGCTTTTCAAGTTTGAGTAGCAACAAATTCTTACTAAAATGTAAATTTACAAAAGAATCTTTAAAAACTCAGAATCAGATGGCAAAGAAGATGAAAGAATGCATTGCTCTTAATGTGCATGATTTTTTAACCCTCTCTCAAGACATAGGAAGGCATGGGGTGTTTGTATTTGAGTATAGAAAGCCTACCAAGTGCTAAACATTTAGGACTGTCCCATAACAAAGCTAGCTATGAAAAAGTAGAGGCTGAAAACAGAAGGATATGAAGTACCATAGATCAGTTGATTTGGAACCGAGAAGAAATCATGAAACAGGAGGTAAGAGATACAAAAATAGTATCAATTAGTAGGAAAGAGACTCTGACAAGAAGGCACCAGGCAGTATCTGGCTAGCTCTGAAGGCAGCTGATGGTACTGTCAAGCCCATCAATCACGAAAGCAAGAAATGCAAACAGAAATTTACTAACACTGTGAATTTTTAAGGCAACACAACCTTTGGTGGCAGAAAATGCTGAAACTTTGGAGATCTGGGCCAACAGAAAATTTACCAGCTGTTGAACACGTGAAAACCGTGGACAAGTTCGGAAGAAAAATCAAATATTTCATGTTTGCTATAATATGAACCAGCTTTGGAAATTCTCCAGTAAGTAAAAAGATATGAAAAAATCTTCACAACAACTTCACTACTACAGTCAATCCTTATTCTGTCAGACATATAAAGAAAATGACTGAAAACAAAATATTCCATCTTCATATGATTTATTTAGAACACAAAATTCAGCTTTTTGCTGTAGTTCTCTCTTTCCCAGTCCTTCTGGATTTCTTTTTTCAAAATCAACAGTCAAAAATATGAAACAAAGTACATAGTGTAGTGACATTTTACTTCCCAAAACTTTTTAAAGGGAGGAGAGTCTGGTTTCTAGCAAACTCAAAATGATTTTGCCAGCACACTATATTTCACCGTCTTTAAAACATTCTATTGACAGTTTTTACTTAAACTTAGGCAAGGAGGAAGGTAAGGCACCTTGAATACTGACTAAAACACTATTATTTGAAGGTCTGGTTTATGATCAATCTGCTTCTTTGATCCCTATTACTGTACAGCCCGATTGTATTCAGTGTATTTTTCCTCCCAACAGAATGGAGGGGCAATTATTACATTGAATTTATAGAGCATGCTGGACCTTACTAATGGTCTACCCACCAGACTAACCTATCTATTTCAGTCCCTTCTTCCTCTTTGGTCTCCAGCAAGGGCAGTGTTTTTCTCTGTCAGACACTTGTGATGAAAAAAAGGGGACACCTCCCCCCACCCCCTGATTTATTGTATCTCTTCAGGTTCACAAATGCCTCTCCTTCAGCAGCAATGCCAGGAAGTTGTAAACATATATAAAGCCTTTTAGTTTAAGCTCAGTCTCTTAATTAAAAGTATTCTCTCTCTTAAACATAGCTCTTTCATTTTAAATCAAGTAACATTTTGCCCTGGTGGCAGGTATCCAGATCCATCGTTACAGCCCGAGATGATTCAGTGGTTTTCTAGCCCCACAAGACTCTTTACTATCAAAAACATGGCAGAGGAGGAGACAGGAAGCAAAATGATGAGGGAATAATTGAAACACAGGAGCTAAACCTACCAAAACCAAGAAAGCTGACTCGATTAGTAAGTCAGAACTGCTGACTGAGGAAAGCCTCAGTACCAAATAGCTTGGTATTACCTAAGGGAGTTGTGTAAAAAATGGCTGATTGGCAGAGAGGAAGAAAAAGGAAAAATTGATTCTGTCTTGAAGAGCGGCCATGAAAGACAAATATTCCCTAAAGACTGTGCTGGGCTGGGCATTGCTCTTTGTAGTCTTAGCAGGCACTATTTTCATGTTTACTGAAGACTTTGTGCTATCAGTCATTAAAATGAAATTAACTAAATGCAAAAGTAACAACTGGGTGAAATTTTGCCAAAATGAATGCTAGCACACACACCCTTTTTTTTTTTTTTTCCTTAGTTCTGATTTTTATTTATGAACAATAGTAATATGAAAATGAGAAAGACAGTCCCATTGATACTTGAAAATATGTTTTTCTTCTTAACTGCACATTAAATTTTTCCCAAGCTACCTCAGGAGATTGACAATATGATGTGCAGTCTGTCACTGCTCAGCATTTGGACCAGATCAGTAGTATCTGAAAGCCAGTCAGACCTTTGAAGTGCTAAATTACTGGTCTGAATTCTGTCCTTGATAAAGGATAACAACATCGCCACTCACATTACTGCCATGCTTCTTGATCTGAAACTGTGAAAGAGAGAATGAACTTTGGGAACTCTGCAGAAGTTTCTAACCAATTTCTCCCATCTGGAATGATCTCTGAAGGTTGGGCAAAAACCTTGTAAAGACACTTCTGTAATTACTGTACATGCCAGGTCTGCTGTAAAGATATGCAGAAGAATTCTGATTCTCAGATTACCAACCTACTATCTCTTCTGAAAGATTAACTTTTTTCTATTAAAATACATTTCTAATAGATACAAGTTGCTAATCTTCTAAACTAATATAAAGTGCAGAGAAAATAGACTGCTATATTTGTTTCTGAGGGAAAGTAAATTACATAAATCTGAATAAATTATCCCTCAGTACATGTAAAACATAAGGAGAAACTTTGGAAACATGGGGGAATAGAGCATTAAAAGCTTTAGGCACCAGGATATGTGAGAATATTTTCGATGCACACACTTCTATAGAGCACCCAAACTATAAATATTCTCATTAGGGATTTGGTACTGATACTGTCAGACTGGAGAAGAGGGACAAGATATGTTTTATTCCATAATGGAAACTGTGGTTGGATGCAAATTTGCCAAGGAATTAAGCAACAGCAATGGTAGCAAAAGAAACACATACATGATGTGACAAAATACAACAAGAAACGAATCCAGCCATGCTGGACAACCTTAGATATCAGCTGAACTCAGAAACAGTAAGTCTCCCATTTCCAAATTACAGCATTTGATCATATTTTAAAAGCATGCTTCTACCACCTGTTCTTACACTGATGAGCACCTGCATGATTTCCATTTTACCAAGGGAGCTATCAGTATTGCAAAGCACATTGCAGTGTGAGCAGTGCTGGCATTAATGAATATCAATAGTGGGTGGACTGATGATCCAGCAATAGCATGCCTGCCGCTTTCGGTGGTCAGGATTCAATTCCTTGTTCTGCCACCAGCTTCTACAGCATTAGCAAAGTTACATAGGTTAAATATGTTTGGAGGATGTAGATGGATGTGAGTTCAGCCTCACAAAGTTTAAACTGAACACTCTGGAAGCTGTTGAGCAGCAGTCGTTAAGTGCTGCAAAACTAATATCCATTGCCTTTCAGAAATTGTGTACCATGCCACATTGGAGCAGCCGTTTGGCTTCTGTTCCAGAACTGGTTCATATTCTACCATATGATGGCACAGTGAGCTCAAGTCAGAGAATCCCAGTAATCTCATACTATTCCAATTTTTGAGTTAGCATATTTTGAAAAGATATTTCTCTTCGTTTGAGACAGGGTAACTCACCATAACTCACCGTCTGCATGCTTCTACTCTTTGCCAATGTCACACAGTAGAAGTCAGGTGAAATTTCCCTTAAGTCATGCTATATTATTTATCACTGTTACAGCTAATAAACCACCTGAATGGCTGGATTACACAGGCTGTTTTGGGGGTCACCTGAAAGCCTCCATTACCCTTTGGAAACACCAAAGCCAACACTCACTTGGCTACTCAAGCTGACACCAGTGGGAGTTCTCTAAGGAAGTCGGATGTGAAGTTAGGTGGTAAGAGGGGACAAAACTTTAATACTGCCTGTTGCTTCACTGCAGTCTAATCCACACTGCCTTGTGCAGTCCATGCCCCCTTTTTTCTGTGAGGAAGCTACAGACATGCAGCTCTGTAGCTCTTCCATTTCACTTAGACTGAGGTTCTCGCCTCTCCTAAGCCTTGCTATGACTGACCCTTGAAAACAAGATCATGGAATCCTCCTCTCTTACAAAAACAGGGGTTTTAAGCAGATGTAAGATAGGCCAAATATATGGGGAACAGTCTATTATTGTAAGCCTTTTTTTGTTGTTTGGTTGGGGTTTTTTCAGATAATGATTATAGGAAAATGTAAAAAAAAATAAATGTTTCCAGTACTTTCCATTGAAATGAAAGTAACAGAAACTATACAGTTGTGGTTTTGTGATGAATAGCCTTATATCTAATTTTTAAATTGCATATTTATCCTAATTCTCTGTAATACTCAACTGGACCAAAACAACATGAATTTTTAAGCCAGGTGAGAACATGTCTTTTGAACTGTGTCATACGATAAAAATCATTCTCTCTCAGACCTTTGTCCTTTTATCTCTTTCCTCAAAGTAGAAGGTCTTTTTTTATTATTTAATGACATATTTAGAGAATTTTTGCCTTTGATGTAATTTGTCTTTAATAAAGAAGTTCTTTTTTAAAACATTTTCTCTTTCTCTCTGTCACACTCCTCTTTTGCGTGGTAAACATATATTTAAAGATCAAATCCTAGCAAATATATTATTCTAATACATATGGCTGAACAACATCAGATATGCTTACATGGCACCTACACAGATGCCAGAAACTGGTGTGTTAGGGAAACATATAAAACCTGTTATGTGGCAGGCTATTCCCTTTTCCACCTATTTTTCCATTATAAAAAGAAAGCAATAGGAACAGTATGATGTACTCTGACTGAGACTCCCAGATATGCTACCATGGAGTCAAGCATGCATTAACACTAGATTTGTATGAATTATTTATGTGAATAATCACTAATATGAATTCAACTCTTTCTTTATACATTTCCTAGTTATTCATAATCATTTACATATCAGTGTGAAGACTTTTACACCTCTGAACTACTTGTGAATTTTTAACGTTGACCATATATTACATGTGGTACAGCACAGTTTGTCTAAATCCGATGGTACTTTTGTTTCCCCTGACAGGATGCCTGAACTATGTAAGTAAGAAAATAATTATTAGATATAAATGGAAAAGGAGCACTCTTCCTTGGTGCCTTATAATTCTCATTCAGTGAAACATTTATGTACATGTTTATATCCATTGAGTTTGATGGGTAAACAGCACAAAAACTGTGAAGATAAGCACATTCACAAGATCTGTGCATGTAAGCATACAGCACAGGTCCTGTCCCTTCACTTCCCTTCGCCAACCCATGGGTGATGGTGTAGAGATCTAGATATGTTAAGAATTGAGAAATCTCTTGGGACAGCAGCACCTTGTACAGGAATGACAGCTGCACCCTAGTTATAATGGAGGTAGGCTGATAAAAGCACAGGAAAGCCAAGGGAGGCAAAAACTGATGCAACTTATAAAGCAGACCTGGTTAGTTTTCAGTGAGCCTGTGAAAAGGCCAGCAAGGAGATAAAAAGCACATTATCAATAAATAAGGAAGGCAAATTGGAACACCTACAGTGCCAATTTAGCTGTGTGTGCAGAGTGAGGACAAAGCTTTGAGGACATTCTGGGTTTGGTCTTGACCTTGCACTAGGTCTAGTCCAAGTGGTTTTACTAGGAAAACTCTATATTATCAGATACAGTTCAACTAGATTTACCATTTTAGCGGGAAAGAATAGGTTAAACAAATCCAGCATGCAGGTATACAGTTGAAAGAAAGGGAAATACATAAAAATGAGAAAGTTAGTAAAAATAAAGCAGAACAAAAAGCTGAAGGGATAAATTCAAAAAGGAAGAAAATGAGAGTTAAAAAAAGTACTGATTAGAAGACTAGGTAAAACTAAACAAAAAAATAAGAAAGCAAAACTGCCCAGATACAAACCCTGCATTTCTCAATAAAAAAGTTGAAGAGGTTATCATACAGAAGATGCTGGCATTTAAAAATTGGAAAAGCTTTCCTAAATGAGGAGAAGAGAAAAATCCATAATACATAGCAGGTCGAATAGAAGCAGGAAATTAAAGGAGCTAAAAAAGAATTTGAAAAGCATCTTGCAAAGGATGCTCAAACTGATAATGAAAAGTTATTAAAATACATCAAAATCAGCCAGCTAGGGAATTGGTGGAGCTGTTTGATGACAAGAGGTGTAAAATGGGAACTCATGAATGATAAGACCACAGTGGAGAAGTTCAGTGAAATACTGCTTTCGTTTTTACTGCATGCACAAGGTCCTGGGGAGATTCCCACACCTTGTAAATTCTTTGTAGCAAATAGATCAGAGGACCTAGAAGAACCTGAAGTAAATACACAGGAAGTATTGTATACCAGATAGGTCTAATAGTCAACAGGGCACCAAGAGAGGATATGATGGACCTATGAGTTCTGAAGCAACCCAGAAGTGAAACTGCAAACTGCTGGCTATGTCTGAAAACCCACCCCAGCAACACACTCCCATCTCCCCACCCCACCCAGGGCCAGAAGACTGGCATCTGTACAGAAAAAGTTCTAAAGGCAATCAAGCCATCTGTAGATCATTTAGTCTGACTTCCATCCCTGGCAAGATGGTAGAGGCTGTATTAAAATCACTGAGTGTTTGGATAAATCACAGTGCTTTGGGAGTCAGCAGGCCTCTGTGAAAGGAAATCCTGCTCCGCTAACCTGTCAGAATTTGGGTAATGTCAACCAGCACATGGATAAAAGGGATCCAGTGGACAAAATTTCTTCAGATTTTTCAAAACACTTTTGATAAATTTACATATTAAAGGTTATTACAGGTTGGAGGAAAGGTTCTTTTATGGACTGAAAGCTTGTAGAGGTAGGCTTGTGGCTCACTTTTCAGGATGGCAGACAGTCAGCAGTGTTGTTCCTTAGGGATGCTTGGGCCAAGGAACTGTGGTGTGGTCTAACCGATGGAGTGCAGAGAGGGACACAGGAAACGTGCTGTGAACACTCCTGTGCCATGAAGCATTTTCCAGCAGAAGTCCCTGGTGGATCACAGGAATCAGCTCAGAGTTAAGCTCACTGGGGCTCCTGACTCTCTGCTGGCTGTAAGACAGACCTCCTACTGCTCTGTGTCTGAAAACAGAGTGCAAGCTTGTAAGAAAATATCAATGGCATGGGTTTGATGTGGATGGGTTAGATCCTGTAGCACCCATGCTGGATGCAGACCACTGGGGAGGCTTTCAGAGCGGTGGCTGTGACAGAACTCCCCAAGTCCAGGCGGGAGCAAGGGATAGAATCTACCCTTCTGTCAGGCTTAAGCATGGAGTAGCCATTACACCATTTTCTGACTGAAAATGGATCTTTTTCAAGGGCTATATGGGCTGTCCTTCCTCCAGTGGCCTCTTAAGTTAACCTTCCCTCCTTGCCTTTACCCCAAATTCTTCATGTTTCTCTTGGAACAGGTGCTTCAACTTGGACTGAGGCAGCGCTCCTTTGACCTCTTCCTAGCAAGGATAGCTTTATTTCCACCACCACTTTTTCCACTTCACTCTAAAGAGTGATTAATTTCTCCTGTGGGTGGCAGTCTAGGTGCCTAAATAATTCATATTTCTTCCTTCAATTTCTCTGCTTTTTGTGGTAACTGTTAAAGCATTAGCTGTTGCAGATTGCACAGAATACCTGAGCAGGGCAAATCAAGTCCCTTAGTGCCATAACTCTGCTTATACGCCAGATATAGAGTCTCTCAGCTACAGAATTTCCTGATCAAGTTGGTGTCTGCATATCCCCTGCAGCTGTAGAGCTTTAACACAAAACCTCCATAATGAGCAGGGAAAATAAAATAAACAACTACAAGTAGACTTTGGTAAAGACAGTTGAGTCAAGGCCACAGGATGCCATCTTTGTTTACCTCTGTCTTTCCCCC
This sequence comes from Ibycter americanus, assembly GCA_035590275.1. NCBI lineage: Eukaryota > Metazoa > Chordata > Aves > Falconiformes > Falconidae > Ibycter > Ibycter americanus. Next base: position 78,261,467 of record JAVJGI010000040.1, on the reverse strand, counting down.
TAAGCTGGTATGGGATCAGGAGCACAGCTTCTTACATGCAAATGATTTCTGAACATGCAGTTCAGTCTTGGCTTCTATATTAACTAAAATCAGATCTGGCACTGTTAATTTGTCTGAACAGCTGGACAGAATAAGGTTAGATTTTTTCCATGTTTCAAAAATCACTAGGGGAGCTTATTATAAGAACCACTGTAGCAGAAAGAAAACTGAAGTAATAAACAAAGTGGCTATTATGAGAGAGGAATCTATAGATCAATATGTTTTGTGCAGAGCCTGAGACAGTGATCTGCAGTGCTTCTTTCATATATACATTTTAGGTAGAGCTTATTATCTTGCGGATTTTTAAAAATATATATTATGAACTTATTTCTTGAGAAATAATGATCTGAGAAGTCACCAGGCAGTGACTAGCCAACTCCATTTAACATTTTGGATCACATATGGATGTGTGATCCATATTACATTTGATAGAACTGGCCTATCATTGCTAGATTTCCCAAAAGAAATGATATGATGATAGAAACAGGTTATTTTGGTTTGGTTTTGTTTTTTTTCCCCCTGAATTACATGTCATCAGCAAAACACAGACTTGTGATTGAAGTACTGGATAAGAATCTAGATAACCTATATTCAGTTCCTGGCTTCACCACAATCTTTCTAGACCATTACGGGCAGGTGCTTTTTGTGAGATTCAGGTTACTTCTTTTTTCCCCACCTGTAAGATAGAGCCTTGATACCTATCTATTATCACTGGAAATAAAAGTGCTTTCAGAGGGCGTCACTTTCTTTCTTAAGATGCCTAGCTTCTGGATGGCCAAAATTAAAAAGATGCTCTTCAGATCTCTATTCCTAAGGGGGAAGAGAAATGAAGAAAAATATTAAAAGTTGGGCAGCCGGTTTGCACACAGGTCAATACTCAGTACTTGCTGCTAGTCTGGCTAGAGAAACTTTCTGCAGGTTGACCCCAAGGCAACAACGTGGAAAACTTGCTCAGTTTAAAGATACTCTCACACTTGCATGTCAAATGCAATGTAGCCCCACCACTGGCTGCTGGTGGGGATGGAGCACAAACATTCCCTCTGCTCATGGCAATATCCCCTTTGGAGGGCATGCAGCTGTGGCTTCCCCCACAGGATGCCGGATGCCAGTTCAGATTGTCAGTTAGGCTCCTCTCACTTTCTAGTAGTCAGCATTTCTGGGAGAAATTTGAGGAAAATGAAATCATTTTGGATGGAACTAAATTCAGAGGGGAAGAAAGAGATCCCAAGAGCATCTTTTTTATCTTGCCACACCTTCAACTTTCTCCAGAACTATGTCTGAGACCATCAAAAAGGTGACTCCATAAGTAAAAGAGAAATGCAACTCACCTTAAAGCTGTCCTCTGCTGTGAGTGACTTTGGGTTTATTTAAATTACCAGTCTCTTCTCTGATGATTTTTGCTAGTTAGGCTGGTAATGCTTTTCTTTCAAAATACTAACTTCCTTCCAAAATCAAAGGGCAGTCACATCTAGCTGCCCATTTCCCCAGCTAGACTTATCCTGGCCAGCTGGATGGAGTTTCCTGCTTTTTCTCAGAGAAGACATGTAATTACTTGGCAAAATTGAAATATGGTTTAATTTATGATTATAAGCTTTTCATAACTACAAAAATTTAACATCTCACATATAATAGAGACTGCATCCTCACAATACCCTTATGAAATATCCCATATTATGGGTACAGAATTGAGGTGTGAGGGGTTTGTCTAGAGCTGATATTCTAAGAAACATAAGCCTGACTTTCTTCTACAGAAATCTGACCAAACCCAAGCTTATTGCTTTCGGGTGGCAACAAGTCCAGCTTCATAAATCTTTCTGTGAGAAAGGTTGTATTACATTTAACTCAGCACTGCACTAATGCAGTCATAAGGCTTTTAGTCTGCTCAGAGTAAAATTACACCTCTATTTTAGGTAAAATCATAAGATTAGAGCATAAGTCAGGTTGGAAAGGACTTTGGGAGGTCTTTAGTCCAATTACCTGCTGAAAGTGGTGGAGTGAACTATAAGATAAGAGTAGGTTGCTGAGGGCTTTATCCTGCTGGGTCTTGAAAACCTCAAAGGTGGACACTGACAGCTTCTCTGGGCAAGATGCTCCAGTGCCTGGCAGTCTTCATGATGAATAAGATTTTCTTCATATAAAGTCAAAACCTCTTTTTTCCCAGTTTGTGTCCATCGTCTCTTGCTATCTTGCCATTCACTGCTGTGAAGAGCCAGGCTCAGACTTCTAGATAATTTACATTTCAGCTTAATATTCTTTTGTAAAATCAGTAATATAGTAAATTATGCTAAAGTGCTGGTACTAATTGAAATATTACTGACGCATTTATACAAATTTGTTGGTCAAGAGCATGCATTGAGTCTCTGAAAAACAGAAATGGAGACAGTATGTCTTGATTCCCAGTTGTGTGCCTTAGTTGTTAATCAACATTACCACATCAGCAATAGCTTGATGCAGTCTCATATATGGTTCACTGTTGTTTTTCATAGATTAATATCCTAAGATGACACCTCCATTAGAAGAGTGTTACTTTTCCCTTCTGTACACTTATTTTCTTTCTCTCTATATTTCCTCTGTTTTTTTTTCTTTTATGGTTTTATTCCATTTTGGAAGCTCCTCATTACTACCTCCTTCTTCAAGAGTTTTTCAGGAAGAATTCATATTACTTTCTCTCTTTTTATAATATTTTGTTTCTCTGTTCTCTGCCTCAGGATGACATTTTAAAATTTAACCCAGTACGCTTGTTCCTTCATTATGACCACTTTTTTTTTTTCTTTTTTAATGTTGCTTTGATCTGTGTTATAACATGCACACCTTTTCTCCTCTTCACTCAGTATTTTAGTAACGATTTGTTACAGGCATGACTCAATTTTTTTTTTGTTTTCCACTTGAAGGTGAGAGAGATATTTTTGGTTCTTAGTGGTAATGTTTTAATTGAGGTCTAGTTTAAAACTCAATGTTGAAATGAGCAATGCAGATCATATTACACAATGTCCCTGTTAGAGCAAAATTTCACTAACAGATCTATGCAAACATCTTTAAGAATAATTATGATTGAAAGAATTAAATAAAATTATTTTTGTTCTTATATAGGAATAACCCATTTAGCCATCACAACACTACAAAACTATCAAGCTGCAACCAGGCTTTTACCATCCCATACCAGCTGTCTCATGCCTCAGCACCACCATCAGTCCCACACAAGGTTTCAATGGTTCATCTACTGTCCGTGCTGTTTCTTCATCCTCTTCAGGCCAGTCCACCCTGCTTCTTCCTCTGCTGCATCCAGGTTCCTGGCTACTCCTCCAGCCAGCCTCTCCTCATCCAGGTCCCCTTCTTCTCTCAGCTTCTCCTGGGGCCTCTCCTCATCTCTCCCACATCCCTGGGCTCTTCTTCATCTGGTCTCCTCTCTCTTCACCCAGTGCTCCTTCTCTTTTGGACTCCTCAGTGCTATTTAGCTACTTAGCAGGAACAAGCCACAGCTGTACATTATCTGCATCAGCCAACCCACCACCCCTGAAGCAAGCCCACAACTGTATATTATCAATGTTAATTAACCCACCTTCATTCCTTTACAGTTCCTCTACATTTAGCCTAGAGAAAGGAAGGCTCAGGGGGGGATCTTGTCAATTTATACAATACCTGAAGGGAGAATGCAAAGAAGACAGAACCAGGCTCTTCTCAGTGGTGCCCAGTGACAGGACCAGAGGCAATGGGCACAAACTGAAACAGAGGATGTTTCCTCTGAACGTCAGAAAACATTTTTTTCAGTGTGAGGGTTATGGAGTGCCGGCACAGGTTACCTTGGGAGGTAGTGGAGTCTCTATCCCTCAAGATATTCAAAAGCCATCTGAGCATGGTCCTGGACAACCTGCTCTAGGCGTCTCTGCTTAAGCAGAGCGGTTGGATTGGGTGACCTCTAGAGGTCCCTTCCAACCTCAATCATTTGACAGGGGCAGGGTAGGGGGGGAATCTAATGGTAAGAATATCAGTCAGATAGAAATGCTTATGCTTCAGACTTTCATCCTTTCTTTACATGTATCGCCTCAAATTTCAAATAGTTTTGTCGTTTCTTGCTATTTTTAACTAAAAAAAAAAAAAAAAAAAGTGTTGATTACTGAATAAAAATGCCAGTAAAATAGATTACATTTTACTTGTGATTTCCTGGAATTTCTAAACAATGAATTTACTTCACTTGTTATTCCCCAGTGGAATTTCTGAATGTCACCTGTGTAGCCCTTAAATTATTGGTACAGAATACTTGCAATTTGCAGCAGTTGGAGTTACAGCTTTGTATGGATAACACATATAGAAAGGGAAAGCTGTGAAACATAGACCTCCTTTGGCACAGATTTTCAACATGAGTCCTTTCCCTGCTAGTTTATTGGAATAATTATTTTCTAAGATGGATATTTTTAAGGAGATATGGATAGGAATTGTCTGAGACTGGGTGATACACATGAAGAGGTTTTACCAGTCATTGGTTCCTTCCTAACACTTTGCTAACCTGCTTTATTACCTATATGTTTATTACGATAGCATGTAACTTTGGTCTTCTTTGTCTGTACGAGGAACACTCTGGAATGTGGGACTTTCTGTATGCTGTGTGCACACACACACATGTGACCATGCTGTCCTGTTAAATCAAATTTAGTACGTCAGTCACAGCTGCTATTGTATCCCTTTCCAATCCCTCTGCTTATCTCTAGAGGGCAGATAAATATCTGTATAGCTGGTCATCCATAATCCTTCAGATTAAGAGTTTTGAAAAGGTATTTTTGTACTCTACATAAATTGTGAATTTTGGAATGCAGTATCATTTTTATTGCATGTAACACTGTAATAAAAACAATCAATAAATATCATTCATTTAAAATCCTTTTCCTATTAAAAGTATATTTATTTTTAGATGTATAAAATCTTGATGTATTCCCTATGCTTCTGTCTGGATTTCCTTCAATAAAAACACAGTTAATCAAGAATATCATACTGTCAATAACAAGCAATATTAAAGGACAATAATTTCACTTATGAATCTCATATGTGACTATAAAAGTTAAAATCTCAAAGAAAGCATCTCTCACTAGTTATTCATAAAATCATTGAAAATATGGTATTCCCAAAGAACTTGTAAACTCCTGCAGAAACACACTTCTGTTGAAGATATTTTCATGTATATTAGCAGTATACAATGTAATGAAATTTTGAACACTGATGGTTTCATAGTTAGCAAATTTCCTTTGGAATGATTTTATCAATGAACAAAGATCTCTGCCATCAGAACTTTACCTGCAGTTTCTTATGTGAATATCGTCACCATAATATGCAAGCACTAAAACAGTCTATGATGGTTTTCATCATCATCGTAGTCCTTCCTATGAAAGGAAGATTATCTCCTTGTTAACTCTAAGAAACAGAGACCTGAACTAACAGTGCAATTCGGGGTCCTAACCACAGGCACTTAGTGGGATTTGCAATGCCCCAGAGCGTCTGACAGCCTGGGGCTGGACGGTGAGATGCAGGAGCTACAAGAGACAAGCAAAATAGCAGCTGGAGCCCAAGTGGGATACTGTAGGTCATCTCAATATCACTAGAGATCTGTCTGGGTAATTGAACTGAGTCCTAAATATGACTCAGTGCTGTAGAAGCAGTTAAATGAGCCAGATCACAATCCTACCTCTGTTCAATAGGTTGCCCCTTCCTGAAACCTATGTCTTTATAGATATTTCTATCATTTTAAGTAGTCTTGCTGAAGTCACTGTTTTTAAGATCATTAACATGATGTACTAAAATAAGGAGAAAAATACAGCTAAACAGTATGGTGGAACAGTTTCTTTCCATTTTCTGCAAAACTGGGAAGTGTAGGGGTTAGCTCTATTGTTATGTGAAATCTCAGCTTTCAAGTTCTCCATGCAAGTACTTCTGGCATAAATACATATTTGCACAAGGGTTTTGAACACTATCTCTTTCATCAAATATTATTCTCCTGAATATTCACAGTAAGCAAACAAAAGGGGATAGTGAATACTTGCCAGGGCAGATTTACTACATGTAACTGAACAAGTACTAGAGAATATGGGATTTTTTGCAGTAATCTTGCAGATGTTGAGATTTTTGGGGTTAACTAGGTGACTTTTTCTAGGCATCTCTTACCCTCCTTCTCCCCTAAAAAACTTCAGCACGGCTGCCTCCCTACCCCTCTATCCAAACTGACTTTCAAAGGCAAACAATACACAAAGAGACTAACAACAGAACAGTTACCGCTGTTTGCGAGGGATGTGATCAGCATACACATCTCAAGAGTGGCATGTGTCCCCAGAATGGGACACACTAACACATGAACCCCACAAATTAGCCAATGAAACTCAGACACTTCATTTCTCAGTGAACCTAAACACTACGAACAGCCTGTTCTGAAGAAATAGATCTTCCATAGATCTCCTTGGCTTCTGTGTTCATGTTTGCAGCTTGCATCTCTTGTCAGGTAGTGAACCTGTTATACCATGCTTATCTTTGATCTGCGTAGTACATCTTTTTTATTTCAGAGCAGCTGTTTCTGCTTACATTTTATTCAAAAGGATTGGAAAAATTTAAAAATCTTAAAAAGCATATCAATGTTAGTTTATTTCTTGGGGGGGCTTCTGGTTTTGGTGGGTTTTTTTGTTTGGTTGGTTGTTTTTTTTAATCCTGTGCTTTGTCTTCAGCAGAAAAGCCTTGATTTCCTTAATTTTCACTCTGAAATTATGCCTCTACTAGTGCATATATGTTTCTAGAATATCAGATTTCCCTTCTGGGGTAAACCTGATGTGTTCCTGGACACCTCAGAAATAAATCCCTAGCAAGCAGGGAGAAACCCTGTGACCTTTTTAATATATGCACTCCAGGAGATGTGGAAAAAGCTCTCTTACAGAAATGTACTTCACCTATAGGCCATTGGGATAATATTCTCTGATTTCTGTTGTATCATTTTGGGTGTGATAACGTTGATTCAGAATCTAAAACTGTTTCTTCTCTAATCTTCGCAGAGAAGTCCAGGGAAACATTACATACTAAATGTCACTCAAGTGTTTCCTGAAGCGACATTTCATCAGTACTTTGATTTTAAAGTCCCATGGCAATGATATTTAAGATGTCCTGACTAAGAATTCCCTAATACATTTCAGACTCGAATGAATGATCACAAGCATTTAAAGATATTTTTAATTTGACTTCTGATCTGTATTTGGCAGGTTTAAAAATAATGCTAATAACTATGAGAGTGACTTTCTCTATGCTTTCAGAAAAATCCAACATACTCCACTGTCAGTCGGTTGCTCATTTAAACCTGGTGGTAAACCCTTTCCTAATATTGCCCATAATTATTAGTTCACTTCCATAGAGAGACATTTTTACTGTTTTTAGCACAGCTTTGCAATACATACTTATAGAACCTAGAAAAATGCTGTAGGTATTTTATTGGGGTTTTACAATCTGAAGTAAAAGAAGCTTAGTGCAGATGCTTGACAAAGGACCCATTAAACAAGTCAATCATGTGTCTGTGTCAAAGCTGCTGAATGTCCTGAGAGAATAGACATATTCATATGTTTTCCTGCTAGGGATGTATCAGAAAGAAAGAATTGATCCACTGTGATTGAGTTATCCACTTCTGAAGTAGCTGGAACAAAAAATGGTTCTTTCAGTGTAAGATACTTTGGATTGGCTTCAGACGTGTGATATTGCCACTCAGGCCAGAAACCTACACCTTGGTGGACTGTCTAGCTAAGCCAGCCACCTTCAGGGCTTATATCTAATACCTAGGACTGTAGCAGGCTGGTCTACCCCAGTAAATACCACCTGAATGAGAAACACACCAGCCCTGTTTCACAGCGGGGGACATGACCAGCAGCCTGAGTATTCTCCAGGCCTAGCCTGGTACTGTGAAGTGTTGGGTCTGATGTCTGAGTCAGCAGAGGTAGAGAAGCAAGCAGCAAACAGCATGCAAGAAGATTTTAAGGGTCAGGGAGCTCTGGCAATCAGGCAGCTTGATTGCTTATTCCACCAGGATGAGAGATATTTACTTTTTCTTGTAATTCCTTTGTGAGAAGAAAAAATCTTGTTATCAGGACTAAGGATTGACCTGTTGGAGTGTGATAATTTTATAGGCTATCAAATAAGGACCTTAATCTAAAAACAATAATGTGATGGAGGACAACAGATCTAAAGGCAATGAGATTTCAGAGTAGGTAAAGAGGGCCCAAGGGAAACGTTGACAAAATTGGATATGTAATTGGAAGGAAAATACACACGGAAAGTAACCTGGGAATAAGGGGGTATTCGAATGCTACAAAGGAAGGGCATGGACAGAGCACACAGATGACCGAAGGCTAAAGGGGCAAACTGAAGTGGGAGTGGAATGAAAGTATTTGAGGAATTGCTTGTGGTCCTCCTGATAAAACAATAGCACAATGTAAGGAGAGATGCCCAGATGGGAGGGATTTTGGCTTGTTTGTTTTTTATTTTAAAATTATTTATTGTTCATCAAGACAACTGCAAAATGTCTCTTTTAGAAGCTCTGCTTGATGTTAACTGGCTTCTCAAAGCAGAGCTTGTAAAGGTCCTAATAAAGTCAGCTAATGCAATGACAAAAAGATGGGGATGTGACAGGATAATATTAACATTGCTTTTACAGGGTAATTATATTTGAATCCTCTGCTTTTTCTTTCTTATTGCATATTGGAAAGGTATACCATAATCACTAATGTGTTTTTAGTTTGTTTTTTTAATGAAAAAAAGCTATAATAATCAAGTGACTGTGAGTCACCACAGATGGTTTTCTTTCATGACAGTGCTCTACACTGTTGTCTCAAAACCTTTTAAGTCTAAGGAATCTTTGTTTTGGAAATATGCCAGCCAAACCTAGTGTTTCAGGTATTATTGTAGAACAATTATGAATGTGGGTTTAAGAAATAAAGAAATAAATAGCCCCGGGGAACTCAAAAGAAACCTGTATACTCTATGAACCTATTCCTCATCTAGGTAGTCATACACGCCTTTTTTCCTAATCACCACAAAACATTCACATATTTCTTCTTATTTGTACTTTTTTTCCTTTTCATATTGTGGGATTTGGTGTTTAACATACCTACCTTGTTTTGTGTTCTTCAAAGCAGTGAGAAGAAAAATCTATAGCATAATGCTATTCCAAACAACAAACTTCATATTTTGACCCCAGTGGAATTTGTTAAATCACTAAATCCACAAAGGCTCTGTACAGTTGGAGTGAAAGAAAAGCAGCTATTGAGTTTTTAATTAAGACAGTAAGAGAGAAATCCAAGGGGAAGAAGATATACCATCAATAAATCCATGGTGGTAAAATTATTCCCTCATATTTGTCCTTGGCAATGGGCTTAACAGGAAAGGATAGACCCTTCCAGATGTAGAGTGGGATTCACCTCTACCAAGTGTCATGGAGTTTTAAGTAAAAGCTAGTCTTTCCTGGCTCCCTTTGATATTTGAAAAAAGAGATCTCCACATGATGCTTTATTATAGAAGCTTACTCTGTGATGAGATGACCTGCCCTTCAAATCCACTGACTGCACAACAAACCTAAACCTTATCTCAGACTTAGATGTCTAATGTAAGTTGAGATAAACTTCTGCCAGATGTTACTGGGTAGGAAAGTTTAACTTCTGCAGTATAGATAGGCAAAGCAAAGGGAAATGGCAAAAATATGAACTCAGGCTCAGGCTACTTTAAAATTAATCTCCAAGGTTGTTGAAAGAGATGTGAATTGAATTTCCATGGATCAAGTTGCAAACCCAATGTTTTAAGCTTTTAGTGGCCATCTTTCTTTTTACAAAATTAGAAGTCTATTTGGCTGGAAATTTCCCATCAATTTTTTATTTTTTTTTAAATAAATGCAAAAATTGAGATAAACACTATTTGGGAGATAATAACTATATGTAGAAGCTGTTGTTGGAAGCATAATTCCAAAGAGGAATTATTCTCTGGGAGGTGAGAATGGGCTTATTTGTCATGGTGGCCATTGATTCTGAAATAGGAAAGGATTTCTGAGGGGGAGAAAGGGAAAGAGTTTGCCTACAACAGGGTCTTGCCTTTTAGTCTGCTGTTTATTTAGTGCATACGTGCTGGCACATGCAGTGAGTATGACTGTATCAGCACCTGAGAATGGATGCACATTAGAAAACATGGGCAAACACACCTTAAAGGGAGCCATGCAAAATGCACACAGACATTTGTCCTCACTCCGAGGCAAAATAAACCCCACAGAAGAAGCAAAGCTAACAATGACAATCAGCTTCATTCCTGTGTTTAATTTATTTTTGCTTTAAACCTTTTCTTAGTAACAGTATTTTGTTTGTTCAAAAACATGGCTTGGCCTAATTTCGTTTTTATTTCTAAGTGCTAAGTAGCCATTTAAACCTTCTCAAGAACATATTCTTTGACCTACTTAGAGGTGCTTAACAATTATGAAAGCACAAAACCCTGATTTTTAAAGGACACATGGAAGCATCCTTTTCTTTTTGTTAAATAAATGCTATAGGAAAGCAGACTTCCAAGAGACATACATAAGTTATAAGCACTATTCTCTTTGGATATCTAGTGTTTATACTCAGCGAAGAGGCAATTTAAGATTTGTATTGAACCACAAAGACTGTGTTTGAGCCATTTACAAGTACTAATTTACAAATCGGTAGCACGCCATTAAATTTAAATTTCTCTGAGTATCATGTGCCTAGAATCCCAGCTTTTAAGTATAAATTGCAAATGCACCTTTAAAAGTTACATTTGCTGAATAAAATCACATTCTTAACTCTGCTTTGGAGATGCTGAAATAAATGAAGAGAGAAAGACTAACAACTGCTATTTGGCTGGTCTGGACAAAAACAAAATGATAATTCAATGAGAAGATTGATTAAAAAGGACAGGAATTAGAAAATACTAGTTCCTGTACTTCAGTCCAATTCTGATATTACTGGGATTATTGAGTCACACAATCATGGCTCTTGGTGAAGATGTAAATTAAATATTTGTTCTCAGAGAAGGACTGACTTTGTTGTAAAAAGCCTGGGAAGCTTCAGAAATAGGCTACATGGTAAATTGCTCTGGAAACTCCAATATGAAAATGCAAGCTCTTTCACAGTGTTTTAGGCAAGCTTACAAGGAATCAGCAAGCTTTCCAGAAACTCTGCTCTTTCTACACTTAGCATAAATTGGTGAAATAGATCTAAAAAATTACATTAATTTTCTCAAATTAGCACACTCTGACAAAAATCAATTCAATTTTTAAAATTCTCAGCTACTTGTAGTTATGCCAGACCTTGTGTCTTCCTTTGCTGTTTCCCTGATCTCAGACAGGTTGATGCATGGTATGCAAGTCTGTCAAAACTTTTTCTTGTAGCCACACAATTAAAAAGGAGAAGAAAAAAAAAAAAAAAGTGATGCCCAGTTAACATGATAATGCTTATAGAAAAATTATTTCTTCATGTTTTTTCTTAATAGACCATATATTATCTGCATCTGCCTGATTAAGTTCACACAAGATACAGCCATGGTGAGAGCAGTGTGGAAGAACAGAACAGTATTTCATTTATTCCGAGAGCAAATGACTCTTCTATCTTTCATCAGAAGCCAGCCTGTTGAGACTCACATCTCATTACAAATATGTCCCTAGGACTTATGGGTTTTTATTTTCAATTCTACTAATTATTAATGGAGAATAATGGCCACTGCTTAGTCTCAGTCTATGACTCAGTTCACCAAATGAGGTTCACGCTGCACTGAGTGAACAAAGGTGGCACAATTCATTCTAGGTAACAACAAGAGCACAGGGGAAACTACATTGTAATTATGTTTTTGTTTTAAAAATGTTATTAGAAAGGACCCTAGACTTCTGTGGCAGACTGTTACAATTTTTTCCCTGAAATATGCGTAAGAGCTGTTGCTTAATAAAATTAGAAGCATTTTTACACATAATGAAATCACAGTGATAATGGAATTTCTGAAAATACAAATTTTGTACTATTAACCAGCTTTAAGACTCAGGCTTTTCACCATAGAAATCCCCAAGTTTCTCTGCTTTTGTCCTGTGTTTAATTAACCGGACTTCCTCCTGTTACATAGTTTAAAAATTAAGCTCAAAACAGTAGGTACTTCAGATTTACAATGCATATAATACTTCAGATAACATTTCAAATAGGCAAGATTTTCTACATTCAGCTACCAGATGAGGAGGGAAAAAATCCACAGTAACCGAATATGCTAGGCTAGGCACCAAATCCTATTTTCAATACTTTGAAAGGAGGCTGGAAACCATTGGTGGGGGTTAATATGATCATGGCAATTAGTGATTCTGAAGTCCCTAAATTATGGGATATCTAATTTGAGATATTTCAGAAGTTATCAACCTTTAAACAGAGTCTGATCAGCACTTTCTGAAATCAGACGATTTAGTGTGCTTTGAGGTGGGACCCTTGTGAAATTCTTGGCCAGAGTTTTTTGCACGTCAAAGGAGGGATTCCTGGAAACGAGAGATCAAGTGGCTCTGACCTCTGAGGTGGGAAAAACTACACAATTTTAGAAGGTAATTTGGCACAAAATTAATCAAATACTGGCTTTTTCCCCTTTGGAAGAAGACATTAATTAAGCAGAGATGGGGATAATATTCACAGCCTATTGTATCTCTTATTTTTGTTCTAGGAGACCAGTGCAATGACCTGCATGGTGAATTAGGAGAAGAATATGATTTCAGGGGCAGGAAGGTAGATTAACCAGGCAAGCATACATGTTATTCTCTGTGGATAGCAAACTAAAGAGATTCATCACGGCTCTTCCCAAGGGCTGGTGCTTTCCCCCCACCAGTAATGGGTTCTGTTTTGCTCATTCACCAGCAACTTACCTTTAGACTAATATGATAGCACAGGATAAGCTGAAATACTCCTTTCTTCATTATACCAGACCAGTTTGGGGTCAAGGAGTATGCATTTTATTACAATGACCAATATAATTTTAAGAACAGGATTGCATGGAAAATAGGAAGCTCACAAAACACTGTGTAATTTTATTGTGCTTATTTTTGCAAGTGTCCATTAATAAACTTGAGCTTAAATTAAATCAAAATCCAGTAATATATTTAGGTCTTGTGCAACAGATAAAGTTGTGCGTTTTTTCTCCTTCCCTGTGTTTATCTCTGAAGACCATGGTTCCAGCTCAAGAGAACCAAGAACAGAGAGGGAGGCTTAAATCTGAGGTTAAATTGTGTGTGGAGTGACTTATTTATATCCCTGTGATTGCCTGCTTTCAACACAATTTGTTCTCTTGTTTGACATTTTTTGTATTAGAAGAAAAAATACTAAAAATTCAAAACCTTGAAAAAAAATAGTTTGCATATCCTTTGGTTACACCTCGTGGGATTTGAGTTTGCTTCCTCATGTGTCTTTTTGGCTCAGGAGGCCACCCTGATGTGCAGTACATCCAGCGACTTCTGAGGGAGAGCTGAACATCCTTATTGTAAGAGAAGACAATAAGCATCTGACCAGAAATTTGGGTCTGGCAGATCACTGTGGCACTATAATAATACATTTTGGATCCTAGCTTAGGGTCCATGGGCCAAGCCTAATATTTAGCTTGCCTTTGTATACTTACATATCTTCTAAGAGAACATGTTACCTGTTGTTCCTTGAATGCTTAGATTTCTGTGGTGATAATTAGAAACTAATTATGCGTGCCAAAATTGTAACTTGAAATGTGGTCGTAAGTAATGGATAACGTTTTACAACGGCTGGGAAGAAAGCAGCTAACTTTTGGGAGTTTTAAAGGGCTTGATTCTTCAGTTAGGCAGTGTTTTGTAGATGAGGTAAATTGATTGCTCATTACTGTATCAGATATTACATATAGCTTTGCATTCACTGCATTTCATTTATAAGGTTATATGCTATGTGGATAACTTATTCCACAGACTCTTTCTCATTTTCCCCCCTCAAACATAATAGCATCAGTTGCAAGAACATTCTATTCACATCTCCTTGTGAAAGACTGACAGCACAGTTTTCTGTTCAAGGGGAACATTGATTTGATGGTTAAAGACTTGACAGCAGGTATTTAAAGTATGAGTGATATTTCATGACCCCATAATTTTTGAAAGGGTGTATGTGATGATGAGGAACACTCACAGCTACTGCAAGAGCTTAGGTAAGCAGAACGACACCTGGTACTACATCTGCTTGACAAAAAGGGACATGATGCATTGAGTGGTCACAACTCCCTTGGTTTTTTTTCCATGTGTTATACTTGAACTGTTACACGGTACTCAGACACTAAGAAAACTAGAGGCATGATTTCCAATCAGTAGTCTGAAACTCCCTGAATGCCAATTCTAAATGATTTAAGAAAGACAGTCATAGAAAAGTAAAATCATAGTTGTTACACAGCAATGTACATGTGAAAAGTTTCCAAAGAACATTGTGGAGTCTGGGACTCTTTTTCCTTTTTTCTTTTTTTCTTTTTTCTTTTTTTAATCAACAAATCGAAAGTTTTGAATACTGTGCTAAGGTAGATAAAAGGCTGGAACACAAGTAACTGATTGAGTAGGGGAGGTTTAGTATTAACTTGTGCAAATACACAAAATAATTGTGACCTTAGAAAATAAAATGTAGACTCTAGGATTTGCTCGTTTAGATAATAATAATAATTACTATACTCTATACCAGCCAGAAATCTGTGAGGTATCTAATAAGCTTCTTAGCATGATAAATTAGAAGTTGCTAACTCTCAGTTTAGATCAGGGCAACCAGTTAAAAACAGACTCTCAGAAAACAGCTTATACCTCTGGCTGAATAAACGGGACATGGTATCATTCCCAGAAGGTATTATTGTCTATTAGATGTCACTTTATTCATAATACTCTATATACAGGTAGCGCTTGACAGAAGAGCACAGGATGTGTCTTCATTTGAACTTTCAGAATGCATTTCAGTGCCAGGAATAACTCCAGAGAAACTGTCAGAAGGCCAGATTTTCAGTGTAGCTTAGATCAGTGTAGTTCACGAAACCAGTAGAGCTGCACTGATTTATATCACCAAAGGAACCTGTCCCTCACTTAGAAACAACTTAGAGTACTGGCAAATATTTCACTGTCCTTGAGGGCTGTGTGTGTGCGTGTGTGTATATTTTACTTTTACTTCTGACTGTTTATGAAATGGATCTTTGTCTGTATGACAGATAATTTTTTTTCACTACTCTCTTCAGAAAATAAAGCTGTTCTCTAACAAGCAGTTTTACTACGTCATCAAAAACATGATTTCTTATTTAATCAATTGATTCCACAGCTACACTGTACTTTATAATGTCTGAAATCTTTATAGAAAAAGCAAGACATGGCCTAGTCATATGGAAGCTTTTTACAGATTACTTATTTTTTTATGGAAGACTGAATGGTTATTCAACAGTTTGTAATCTTCTTTGAGTCAGCTGGGAACAAATGCCCCTGAAGGGTATGAAGAGACACCATATGGTGGGAAGTATATGTCTTTCATAAGGGAAAACAAGGTTCAGCTGCACTTGGATAAATGTGGGCTGTACAGTAACACAGTCACTTCCCATCATGGTCTTGACAGGTTCTGCATTAGGTAGTCTATAACATAGGGCTACATATTTCTTACTACCCCCACACACACATGTGCACACAAAACCCATCCTTGAGTCACAATTTTGTCATTTTATCTTAAAAATCCCAGTACAGCCATTGCAAGAGTTACAGGTATTAATCGTGATTTTCTGAAGAAATTCCAGTTGGGATAATCAAGTTTTGTTGTGTTTTCAGTTGGATGAGACTTATATTCATACCTAAAAGCATGATGGCAGCTGCTGCTAAGCAGACAGGAGGGGGCTTCTTTAAGACGTAGGCAGATCCCAGGGTAGAATTTCATGAGCCATTCGTTCCATAATGGTGTCAACTTAAGCAATCTTATCCTTTGCTCCTTCCAACTTATTAATGTTATCATGCTACCTACTCAGTTGTGTTAGTAGATATTCCAGGATAGGAACCACATCTGATTTAAAAATAAAACTATTTTTCTATCAAGGTTATTTTTCATCTGTGTTGTTTACTAACTCAGGTTCATTAGGTGATTCATGCAAATTTATAGCTCTTCACATGAAGGGATAATGTAGAAATAGGGCAGAGAAGAGAATTCCAAAGCTGTTTAAAAAATTTGTGCTTAAAAAAAACAAGTGCTCGTGGTACTACATCCGTGGTGGTGGTGCAGAGACATGCAGGCATCATTTTTCTATTAAGATTCAGGCTTTCAGTCACTTATGCAAATATGTCTAAAGGAATAGTGCTGTTGCAACTGTAAGGCAGCTATGAGACATGATCTGCCCTCTGAAACTAGAAAGATGTCTTAAGTAACCAAAAAGCATGGTAGAATTTCCAGCAACATCAGGTGGTCTAATAAAAAATATTCTCTGCAACCTTGCCTCAAATAACATCAAACATTGACAGTGCCACAGATTTCAGGACTGCTGATAGTAGTAAAGATCTTCATTTATGTTAATGATTACAGAATTTGTACTATAATTCACAAAGCATTTATTTCTGAAAATATAAATACAGGAGATTTTAGACACCTTTCTTGTTATTGAGAACAGGCATAGACAAATTTAAAGTAGACAAAGATTTTTTTCTTGTAAATATCTCAGGTAGTGAAGAATAATTTAAGGAAAAAGTAAAATCCACAGACTAGCCTATATTATGGGTTTGATTTTCATTTTTTTCCAGAGGACATTTCCAATGGCTACTTAATAATTTTGATATAGTCAACTCATTTTCTCTCCTTGTAGTCTATGACCTCCTGTTATAAAGCATCTTATTTGCAGACCACCCCGGTTCCTTTCCCAGCTGAATACCATCACAGGCAAATATTTTCATAATAAATTTACATGTACATGCAACAGCATAAAACCTTCACCTACATTTTTTTCATGCAAGCCTTAGCCTTTATTTTTACAGTTCATGCCTACAGTAAGTTCTTTAAGTTAAAATCAAACCATAAAGTTTTCTCACTTGGCCTTTGATAATTAGAATGCCAATGCCAAATGAAGAATGACACCTTCCATTACTTGCTGCTAATCATACTTTACAATAGAACTAGGCAGAAATTGTATTTCTACACTTTTTATTACGTGGCATTGTCATACACTCTACTGTAACTCCTTTGTGTTACAAAAAGCAGTAATAAAACTGGAACTTGGTTATTACAGACTTGACAGAAGTTCCACAAGAAATACTTTCTTTCAGTCAGCAAAAAAGTGATTACGTGGCAAATGACACAGCTGCTTTTAATGGCTAATTGGACATGGCTTCATTATATTGTAAAATTAACATATCTTCAGCTGCCCCCCTCTTCTTGACAGAGATACAGAATATGGAGATGTACTAAGCAAAGCTTCTCAAATCCTTTGCAGCATTGTGGTCTCATTCCCTGAAGAACTATCTCCAGGAGATTCTACAAAGGCAAAGCAAATCCATCATCAAGGTTTGTAGTGTGGTTTGTATGGTGGATCTGCTGTGGCTACCATTTTGTTAACAGAACCCCTGTTCCTAATTTTCAAAGCTGTGTATTGACACTACAAACATTTGCAAAATAAATCCATATTTGAGAAGGATCAAGAATTGCTTTCTGTGGTGTCTGGCCTGTCCCCCAGTTCACATTTCGTTAGGGCTGCCCTCACCATCAAAGTTTTGCTTCTGGCCACAGCACATGGTTCACCATTGCCTACAGAAAAATCATCTGTCCTGGTTCTGAGTTTGGTCTGGTCCGCCTGGCTCTGCAGCTGGTGAGCTGCTGAGCTGTCAAGGAGCTATTTCATATGTTTCCTGGAGCAAGCAGATGTGGCATAATTTGCTGACCCTGCTACATGTATGTTCCTAAGGACCAAGTAATGCAAAAGGACATAGGTTTTGAAGTTCTTCTGTTAGGAAGTCATAAAGAATAGCAATTAAGATTTTCCACACTCTGTAAACTCTTCATTCTGCAAGATGTCCAATCTTTATTCAGTCGTCACAGAGAAGGTACATTGGTAAATGTGGCAGCTCTTGTCAGTATGTGGCAACTCAGAGATCATAATGAACAGTTACATTAGTTTCATCTGTAAGGTACTTCCTGTAGAACTTAAGCCCTGTCCTAAAAAATCAAGAGTTTCTCTTTTTTCTTTCTTTCCTATCTTTTTTTTTTTTTTCTTTCCCATAGGATCACCACTGATTATATTGCTTTATTTGATGTTAGCAGTCATTTTTGGAAAGAGATAGCTTGTTTTGGAAAAGAATCCTGCTGATGTAACCTTATTTGGCAGATGGGCAGCCTCTCCCCCTTCCTTGCCTCCACTAGACTGGTTACAAAGTACCAGAATAATACACATGTCCATTTCTCCCATTGCATTCGATAGGATGTAATGCTTTTGCACAAATCCTATTTGGACAGTGATTCTTACAGCAGACTAAAGCTTCACGTAGGCACCAGCAGTAAATGTAGTGACCAGCCCATGATTTTACCACTTATATATTGCATAGATATGATAGTATCTCAACTTGTGGTAAGAACAAGTCCATACACTGACAGTCCTGAATGAGGCCGATGTTTCAAGTGACACACGGTAGAGCAAGGTCATGAGACAAGCCACCTCTATCAAAGAAATAACAGATATCACTTAAGACATCTTTGGCCTCAGGTCTTCTGACTCCCGGATTTGATACAGTTTTACTAGTTCATGCTGAAGTGATATGTATGGACTTTTCAGCAACTGAGCTGTTTTATACAGGATCCTTACACAGAGCATCCATATTCAGCACACTTTTTAGATTGCCCCTTTAGATAATAAAACCAGTTGGCAAAAGTGAATAAAACAGTGGCACCTCTGAAACTATCATGAGTCATGAGGTCAGCATTATGCCCTTTTCAGGATAGTAGGAAGGTATCAACCTGCCTTCCAGTTGCAAGGGAAACCTAATATCTGCTGGTTTGGATTTTTCCCACCTACACAAGGTTATCTTGGGTTAATACAGGCTCTTGGTATATTCAGTAGCTGACAAAGGTGAAACTGCAGTTCTGAAGAAAATGTTCAATTTTCACCAGATTAGTGCAATAAGCACTCACTGTGTTATTTCCAGCGTTCCTGAGAAGGACAAAGTGTGATTCAAACTTTTCTTCTTCTAGTTCCCACATCAATAATGTAACTGAATAAATGTTCTTTTCTAACGTTCTCTCTGTTTCCTTTATTTCTCTCCCTTTATTTCCAGTCTTCCTAACTAGGTGATAAACCCCGAATTTTGAACATTTTTCTAAGTCTGCAGCATGTTTTGCAGAGTTAAATTTTTCTTCTTCACTTTGCATTTTGAATGACTGTTGCTATTTCACTACTACCAAGTTCTACATTAGTCAAACTTCACCATCTGCATCATACAAAGACACATGTTCCAAGTGAATAATTGTCAAACAAATTGCAGTGTGCAAGAGTCAGGCCTTTGTCTTGATGATATACAGTCACATCCCTAGCAGCATATCCTTGACAAAGTTTTATAATTAAATTGTGCAAGCTGTTTCCTCATTAAAGATCGTTGGCCTAATTACAATGACAAGTACCATTAACATTTCGGTAACACTTGATTTTTGGTACTGTCATTTCATCACTATCATGGAACTAGCCCATTGTAATGACCACAAATTTCCATATTATTGCCATATGTTTTTCTTATCCTTTCACCTGGAAGGCCTAACTGTACTCAGTATCTTTTCCCAGCCTGAAAGGAGAGCTTTCACTTGGATAAATCATCTCAATCCTTATGGGATTTCTTTTTAGACAGAGATATTAATGAATTACTGTATTAAGAAGTGATTAACTATGTTAACTTAGTTTAAACTGAGTGGTTGTATGAGCTTTCTTCATTAATGAGGTGAAGGTTTGCTAAAGAAAAACCACAAAATCTTAACAGTTCTCACTCAAAACAGCATAGATTTTAAGAAAGTAAGGACAGAGAAGGCAGGCCTTCTGAGAAAGTCACAGTAGAAGCTGATAACCAGGAGAGCTCTTCTGTGTACTGCTCGGTTTACTTTTAAAAAGACTTTTTTCTGCATTTTCACTCCCTATGAGAAGCAGAGGAAAATGTCTTAGCAGAATGAAATAAGTAGGTTGTTTCTTACAGAAGTAGCATAGAAAGAGTTCAAGGTTCAAAGCTCAGTTCCTTAATTTGTGTAAGCATGTGTGTAACTAATCATATCAGTTCTTCCGTGAGTCCCAGCTGCACTCAGGGCTTCCAAGTCCGTTGTCCCCTTTTGTTCAGGGATCCAGGTACAACATAAAATGTCCATGCTAGGGAGAGATTGCAGCTATGGTACTGGTCTGCAGAGTTACTCTAGTGTTTTGCATTTGTGTTACCTTCAAACTGTATTGACCAGAGCCCCAGAAACTGATGAGTAACTAAAATTTGGAGACACCACAGGATTTCCAGTTCACACTGTTCTTCTTTTAGCTTTTAGCTAAACAATGCCATCCATATTCAGCAAGAACAAGAAGCTTTGAGATCCAATACATTGATTTTCCATCCAAGTACCCAGCCTGACCAAAGTTTCAGTGGAGGTCTTTATTCTCTTTTTCTACACACAACCCATTAGCTGAAAGAATTATCCATACTTGTATCATTTAATGAAAATGAATGACTGCTAAGAAAGCTCTAAGAGACTATTAATACAGAAGAGTTTAACAAAATACTGCTTCCTGCTTTCCCTCTTTCCCTTCTTTTATTGTTTTTAATTAATGCATTTTAAGGTTACTGAGGAACTATGATCAATATCACCTGAAGAGCAGTAGGGAAAGAAAATGAAACCAACCTTCAGAAAAGCATTTCTCAACTTTCCCCTCAAAAAGTATGTATTATTTCCCACATCATGAGTGCAGGTACTAGGTTTTGAAGGATCACAGCAACATATTATGAAAAAAAATAATGTAGGGAGCAAGCTTTAAACACTTTCTTTGCTTTCTGTTTGGCTTCACTAAGCTGGTCTGCTGGATGGAAGCAAGCAGAATTGTCCATCTACCTGAGGATCCTGAACAGCTAAAAATCTAGTTAAAAATTGTTAATGTTAATTTGATATTATTATTATTAATATTAATATTGCATTTATATGGAATTCTCAGAAGAACTGAAATTTTTGTTTCCAACACCTTCATCCATATGAACTACCCACAATAAGTAATAAATTAAAAAAAAAAAAACAAAGTAAAACAAAATGAATGAATGGATACTTTAAATGTTTTACAATTACTAGGAAGAACTAACATAGTTGCTTTTCTTTTTATCACTGACTCTATCTCATGTACTCAGTTCTGTGATGGATACCTTTATAAATGTCACACTACAACAGCATTATTCTAGATGCCTAATATTTATCCTGAGGTATTTCTGTCTCAGGTTTTCTTTGAAGTAAAGGACATTTGGTATTTTAAGCAAACTGGAGCCAGACCCTGTCACGGTAAAAGAGCCCAGGATAGACAAGCAGTTTTGCACACAATTCAACATTTCTTACTGGTTTCTGTGATGGGTAACTTTCCTGGGGGAGCTCTTTGCAGATTATCCTGTGTTACCAAATCGAAAAGAATGAGGGGTGAGCACTGGGAAGCAAGACAGTCTTGTGCCTTGATGTGGCTTGGGCAGCAGATCAGGGAAATGCTGGAGAAGAGCAAAAGGGTACTCATCCCTTGTAAGCCCTTGTGCATGTGCATCCAGAGAAAATTCCTAGAGTGTGTGTGTGACTGTTCAGGAGGAGCAGGCATGGCAAGCAGGGAATTGTCCTCTCAGTGGAGGAGAGAGGGATGGTGCTGGGAGGCACAGCGAGCTGGTGCGCAGCCAAGTTTCACAGGTGATGCAAAGAAAGTTATTCTGCCTTGCAAAAGGAACCTCTAGGTCTCCATCAAGCCTTGAGACTACCTGGGTTGAGTGGAAGGTCACAGTGAAAAAATGTAGAAGATAGAAGAACGACTGGTTCTCTTGGATTTTAAGCTGTGACCAGGAAAGATAGGCAAGAAAGAAGGATAGACAAGAAAGACTGACAGAGAAGAGAGAAAGACAGACAAAACAAGAAAGAAATTTTTTTTAAAAAAAAGTAGTATGCTCACTTTAAGAACAAAGTCCAAACATGTCAGTCTCCAAGCCCTCACTAACTCCAGCACAGACTTTTTCTTCCAAGGTATTTCTTGCTGATGGCCTGTCTCATTGGCTAAGTTGGTAGAGAGGAGTCTCAAAAGAAAAAAAACACCCAAATACTGAACTTTTCTCATTCCAGGACCCTAATATGCTGAAGTGGGTGCAAAGATAGACAAGCAAACCAAGAATATGGTCTTAACGCTCACTTCATAGGAAGCCCCAGCATGAACATCTGCAAAAAAAAGCCCCATAGCATCTAGATTTTTTTTCATGCAGTGCGTTGCACTCTTCTTCCATAAAACCCTTGAACTGAAGCAATAATGTTCTTTTTTTCTTCATAAACAAATATACTTAAATGTCTGGGAATTCCTCATTTCTTGGATCTTTTTTCAGGACACTCAAAGAGATTATGTGGGCTATCTTAAAGACTCTGTCCTGAAGATGTGCAAACACAGCCAGTATTGTCATGCTGCCACTTTTCATGGTGTTATTGCGAGTCTCAAAACATATGGTGTTTTTCTTAAAGCTTCAGCTACCACGGTAATGACTGCTAGCTGTTTATTTGGGTTATTTAATATCAGCCATGGAGATTTTAATATTAAAGCATTTCACAGGCCTTAATTTGTGTGAGGCAGAAACCCATCAAATTTTGATTTTGCAAATGAAGAACCAAAGCCATGGCAAGATTAAGAAGTGTAAGGTCACCTAGGAAATCTGCTGCATGTACCCAGGTTTTTCCAAGCCCTTTAGGCTAGTGTCCAAATCACTGATTCATATTTTATTCAGCTGTCATGTAAGATTAACAAGAAAACAGAAGACTAGGGTATTTTGATCATGTGAAAATGACTGAAAAGGTTACATCTAAAATCTTAAGGTTCTAAAAAGAAGTAATAAAAAAGATTATTTTTGCTCTATAACATTTAAACAAATCTCACTCACTTTAAGACTTGAAGTTAGTAATTCTGTTATTTCCTCCAGCATGAGAAAGAGGTTTTAAAAGGACACCTTTCACAGTATTCCTTCTGGCATCCCCTTATGACAGGAGATTTCTTGTACTTCATGACTAGAGTATGATATGATGCAACCAACCATGGCTATACGTCTTATTAAAAGCATAATAACCAGCTTGTAGCATGTTCAGTGCTCAGCAGGCCAGTAAAAAGAACCCACAGATTTCAAAGTGACTGACAAGGACATGATAATACCATTTCTGTTCTGATTCAGGGGAAGCTGACCTTTCAAAAATCTTCCTGCGTGAGGACACTGACATACCAATACAGTCATTCCCCCCTTATATGTAAAAATGTTTGATCTCAGCAAAGAAAACAGTCTCCTAAGAATAGAAAGAAATATTCCCTTTCAGAAAGGTGATAAAGTATCTAACTTAGCAACCAACTTTTGACCCTTTTTCTTCAGAAGAAAGAAGGTGTCATGCCCTGACTAGATCTACAGTACCCCTTCCCACATAAAGGATGCAAGTATCAGGAACTCCCCTTTGCCATTTTTCCATACCTTGAGGTATACAGGGGGAATAGAGCAGCTGAAGATTTTGCACAGATTTCAGGGGCAGAATTGAAACAGCAATACAGGATCCAGTGATTCAAAATGTAATAAACTCAATACACGCTCTCCATTTGCTTCCTTTTCCCATTATTTTGCAGACCCAGTCTGAAGCCAGCAGAAGGATTACTTTTGCCCTTCCAGTCCAAGGTCAAAGAGGCTATGGAAGCATCCTAACTCCAGATGAAGGAACTGAGACCATTTGGAAACCCAGCTGTTTGTTGACACAGAAGGTCCATGTTACTTCCCTAAGATTTACAACTGTTGATTATTCATTCCTTTCTGCTGTTTTCTGAAGCACATTATCTTTGGTAACCTTGGCCTTAACTCACTTGACTGCACAATGAGAAGGCACATTTCTTAAAGCGGATAAAATATAATTTACTTGGTCTTTTTTTTTGTTCCCTATTTTCAGAGCCATGTTATGCTGCTGTCCATCCAGACCTTAATATCTATAAGAAATGTATTCTACCTCTTCATTCTCCATTCAAGAGTCCCTTAACCAGTTATTTTAGCTGTCCTGGTCAGTAACCTCACCTAAGAAGTCATTTTTAGGCCTCTTTTCCTTTCAAACCATTCTGACAAACAGCAGCTGATGAACAATTTAGATATCCCAGAGCTTACTTTAATCATCTAATCCTTGTAACATAGACATTGCTGGGAAATATTGCAGGAGGGGGTTCCTTTTCATGGCAGCACTTTATGTCTTTGTTTCTCACCCTTTTCTTTTTCCTCTTTGTTCGAAGAAAAGATCCTGGCCATCTAAAACTAATAGCCAATATACTAATGAAAACAGAATATTCCTTTACAGTGGCGATAGAAAGAAACAGGAATCTGGTGCCAGAAGTCTTTGAGCTGGAACAGACATTACATGCTGCTGTAATGTGGATGCATATCAAACCATAACTTTCATTTCCAATTCTGCTCAAAACGCGTTAGTAAAAAGGAAGGGCAGGGCACCCATATAATTTGCTTTGGGGAAAAAACAAACATTATGGAAAGATGCAAGCTCCTAGAGATGAAGCTAACTATGAAGATTCTGACAAGATAATTTCTTTCCTGATTATGTTTGAGAGGTGATATATGTTAGAGAAAAATTCTAGAAATGCTGAATTGAAGCAGCACACTTGTTAACTGCTCTGACAGCCTGCTCTCTGATCTCAGAAAATGTAAGCACACTGAGCATGGCAGTGTCGTGATCTGTGTCTTGAGTGCTTTGTATTGCTTGAAAAAATATGCTTATGCAAAATAAATTTATACATAGCAACTGTTGAACAGAAATCAGAGTTTGCAAGGCCTGGCTTCTTAAAGGGTGTTTAATTTTGACTGAAAGTGAATTACTCATGAAATGAAAAGAAATGGAAGATCACAGTCAATTATGTGAGTTCTCCTAAAGTCTGTGTTTCTTTTTTAATAGGGGAGTAAAAATACTGAGAAAATCTCTGGCACTGGTGGTAAAAGCTTCCAACATAACTACAGCCTTACCTACTCACATTAGAGGAAGCAAAATACTGTGGCTCTCCCATGTCAAATCATGAAACTTCTGAAGACAATGAGCAGTTCAAAGCTCCTCAGTTATGTTCATGTCACAGTGGATTCAAACTCAGAAGCACTCTTTCTTGTAAGTGTATAGTATATTTGCCTTTGATAAGCACAGGGAGTAATCATTGGAGATTACCCTTTTTCTCAGAGACATAAGTAAATAACGACTTAGATAAATTAGACATTAAAATGTGTCTCTCATGCAACAAGCTCGCATAATCAGGGAAGTACTGTATGGATCACAAAAATCCAAAGCAACATCAATGCTTTGACTTTGCAAGTTAATTTATAGCGCTGCCTCTGGAATTTATATTTCTTCCTTCTTCCTATGCACAGAACTAAGGTTAATCACAGACCCCAAGGCCTGGACTATTTTCTTGTGATGGGGAGAAAGGCTTGCTCATGCTCCAGTTTCCCCCCAGTACAGGCTTGAGAACAATCTGAGGCTGCCCAGGTCCTGGAGTGTGGAGGGACTCCCAAGCTTAGTGGATTAATACTTCCAAGAGCAGTAGTCCTGTGTGATGTATGCATAATTCTTACCTCATACAAAATAATTTTACCAGACTTTGTTAATCTTTTCCGAACTGTTAATCCTCACTGTAGTTCTCACAGCTGCATTTCAACTGTAAAGGATATTGCATAACATGTTTCACTGGGAGAAAAATCAGCTTTTTAATGCAAAAGTCCATATAACTCCTGCTAGCAGCAGCTTTCTGCATTAAAACTAGGAAGAGACTAGATTCCAAAGGTATCTAATCTGTCCCTTTTCACTTCTTTTTGTCAAAACAGCCATTCTTAAGAACAAGAGAATTTACTGTTAAGATTGATTTTTTCCCTCCATTCTTTGACTTTATATACATTTGCATAACGCTATTCATTATCATTTTCATTTTGACTTTCTAATCTATATGGCCAGGTTCATCAGCTGTTATGTCACTGCTAGAGTAGATCAATCATTTAAGCCAATTTTGTCTGTCATACCAATTGTTGACAAAGATTAATTGCCTTAAATTGGAATAATATTGGCAAGTTCTGACAGAAGTAACATCTCCCCTTTCCCTCCCAGATCCACCTTCAGGGCAGTTTGTGGTCTGAGGTAATAAATGTTGTATGCATTTTTACCCTAAAAATTTGAAAATTGAGAAACACTTTTCATATGGTTCC
Source organism: Ibycter americanus (assembly GCA_035590275.1). NCBI lineage: Eukaryota > Metazoa > Chordata > Aves > Falconiformes > Falconidae > Ibycter > Ibycter americanus. The sequence continues at coordinate 78,234,970 of JAVJGI010000040.1, read as the reverse complement.
TGCATAGACAAACCATCTCAATCCCCTACAATACATAAAAACTCTATATCCAAGATGATGTTGTCTCTTAAAACAACGTGGAACAATCACTTAATATACTATGGCTTAGAAAAAAATTACTGTAATGTATAATAACATCACAGAAGGAATGAATTTTCTATCCCCTCTGTTGGTGAATTGCGAAAGCCCTGCTTGAAACAGCTTTATGTCTACATGACATCTATTTATCATTCATTTTATGATATAGAAGAGGTCTCATAAATAATTCTGCTTGGGTTTTGTCATTATTTCTAAGTAGCTAAATTTTTGCTTAAAGTTTGTATGTGTTCCTTGTTTCTCTGGTGACTTCACTGGAAAGACACTGAGAAAATCTAGGGCCAGGTGCCTGTGAAGGAGATCAGAGAGAAACACTGGTAAGTACATCCTTATCTAACTTTTTAAAGATCTGAATCCTCAAACTGGGTTATTTAGTGGAACCTTCGGACAGAAATAGCAAAAAAATTCCCTGGGACTGCCTGCAGTTTTGTAATATCCAGCTAGATGAGGGTAGCTCACTGGTCCATGCCATAAGTAGCTTGGTAGATGGGAGAGATGGTGTTGCACAGAGGGAGTTACCCAAGGAAGAGTGTCACTTCTTGCAAGTTGGTGAGGGTCTTCAGTAGAATAAGAGAGAGAAGACTGAGTGGAAGATCTTGAATGCTCTGTGGGGCTTTCAGACTTCTTAAAGATCTCAGTTCCAACCTAGCTAATTCCTCTGACTTCTTCAGCTGAGTTCCCAGGACACTTCAAGCTGATCCTGATTCCCTGTAAGCAGTAAACACAGCTCACGTAGTTGAGGTCAGGCTGAATCGCCTGTAGGTAAAGTGGTGAAAGCCACTTGAAGCTTTCCTTTCTCTTAGAAATCTCTACTTTGCATTCAGAATTAGTACTCTTTTTTTTTTTATTATTATTATTTTTTATTTGCGGGGGGGACATTGACAAGAACTTCTGACTTTTGAACAACTTCTGAACAGCTTCCTTGAAGAAAATTTATAGTTTTGCTTTACTAAAAAGATAAAAAGTAACAAGGAAACAACAGTAGATTTTAAAACTTGGTATCCCAGAGAAGTCTGGGGTCAGACTAGGAGAAGGCAGCAATTCCAGTAAAACAGTGGATGATACCCACGGTACTTGAATCCATTAGAAACCATTAGAATAGTGTCTTTATGAATTAGGTGCACTGAGATGGACATTATCACAAAGCAGGCGAGTTGAACTTGCAGAGTCTTCCTTTTACCCCTTGCTTTCAACTCAGATAATAGATTTTTCCACTGTATTTAGAGGATTTATTTTAACTGTATATTAGAGGATTCACAACCTATCAAGCCTGATGAATGTCTCCTTGTCTCCGGCAGAGAGACAGGTGGTATTTATTTAAAAGGTGGCGTAGTTCCAAAATATGCCTGTTGCAAGAGCTGCTGAACTCTGGCAAGGAAGAGTGTGAAACTTAATTAACTATGGATGCCTCTTCCCAATATTTATTCCTGCAATTGAGTTCTGTGATCAATTTGGTATTATTCATAAAGCTGAGTGAAAGTGGGAACTCTTCTGTGTGGTAAATGTTTATATCTAAAATTGATAGGTGAAAATGTTTTTCAGATTTTTTATAAAGAAAAAAATCTGAAGAATTTTCAGAATGAGGTGTCAGAATTTTGCATTGCAACTTTACTCTTACAGATACCATACATTCTAGCTGTCAGAAATATAGAAATACAGACAAGTAAAAAGTTAAAAAGAGAGGATCATTTCCCTAAAATAATTCCAATGACATTGATAAATTCCCATGATACATATTATTTCAGCAGTATCTGCTGAAGAATTTTGACTGCATTTAAGTAGTTGTGAAAACCCAAACTGGCTGCGATGCCACACTCTGGAAACTCCTCCAGTATTAAATCTCAGGCTTGTCCAACACCACCGTGTAAATACAGTGTGAAACATTTATATGGCAACGTAATATATATATTCTCTTTCAGATATTTTTTGCTCTGATTTTAATAGAAGTTGTAACGATCTTCCAAAGAGGAAAATAAGATTACTTCAAGTAGTAAGGAGTCAATGCCATATTTCAGTGAAAGGAGTATCACATGTTCTAAACCCATGTGCTTTTCATTGAAGTTCTTCTCTTTAGATCATAAATAATTGCATGATAACGTGGCTAATACAGTACACACTATTTCACTACAACCTTATATTAACTTCTGCTTTAGCAGGAACTAATTTTTAAAGTCTTGGGATAGTTGTAGAATCCAAAACACAATGCCTTTTTAGGATTTTAAATAGAAAAGTGCATGTGACAAAATTCTGCTGAAGCAGTGGTAGAAAGTTTTAAATGTCTAAGGGTAAAATGTCTAAGTCTTAACTAGTCATACAAATGAGTGTCTTCCTCTTACAGGAAAAAAAAGATGCAGACACTGATTTATGTGCCCTGCCTAGTGAATTCCTCTAATCTAATCTAATTCTTATTCTGCAATAAAATTGATTACTACATTTTGTGTGTTTATCTCCTCTGATTATAAAACAGGTCTAAAAAAACTAGTTCAAACTTAAGCAGTATCTAACATATCAGTATATATTCAAAATATTTACCTTCAAATAGTACAGATCTTAAATTATCACTTTTTTTGCTTTGCTTTTTTTTTCTCTAAACAGGAAAATAAATTCTACTGGGAACTTCTACCTTCAGTTCCTGTTGATATATCCATAAATTTTTTTTTTTTAATGTATTGAGAGAATACTTGAATAGGAAATGTTTTTTACTCCCTCCCATAAATTTTTTTGAACTAGCCCATTGAGAATAAATTAGGCATAAATAAAGTAAAACTAAAAACCACATCCAAATTGAAAACAAAATAAAACCTTTAATTTCTTATTAGGTGTTGAATATTAAAACAGTAATTTCTGAATAAATAAGAATGAGTTAAAACATAATCAAGGCAATTATATCTGCATCAAGGAAGCCAGATTTTGACTCTTAGCTAGCTAACTACAGCTATCTTTTTTTTTTTTTTTTTCCCCCTGATTTTAGCAGTCTTAAAAATATAGGGATTGGAAAGCAGGCATATGAACATTGATGATGAATATATGTGTTGAAATGTATTGTATACGGAATTATTTTTTAATTCTCTGCTTAGCTGGTTAACTGAAAGTTATTTCCATATTTTTTTTTAAAGAGAGCTTTTGCAGAAATAAATTATTTTTAATTGATATTTCTCTTGGTAAGCTTTTATTTTGACTTGGAAAGGAGTGAAGAATAAATGTCAGGTAAATAAGAAGATGAAAATAAGCTTCAGATATTCTTCACCAACTTGTCAATTGTTCACGAGCCACACTTTCAGTTTATTGCACATGCATTTACAGCACAGAAGGTGAGCCTTTCCAAAAGCGTGAGTTGCTAAAAGTGGTTTATTGAAAAGAGAGCATAAAAGCCTAGGAAAAACACCTTGGCAACATAAATTACTTTTCACTTATACAAATCTCCTTAAGGACCATAGCAAAAAAAGGGTTGTGCACATAGACATATAAACAAATTGTTACCCGTGCCACACAGAACATTTAATTTTCACTTGTATTATTAATTATAATGTTTTGTAGTTCTATATTGCTTTCCATCTGAGGGCTTTAAGGCACTTTGCAATTAAGAATGAATTACTGAAGGTAAGAAAATCATGTTGCTCTAGAAATGCCAGATCAGGAACTTTATACCAGCACATTCTCTACGAGTGTTTTCTGAAGGCAGCAGTTGGCAAAGAACCACAAGCAAATAGTGGATTACACATTTTATAGTTTTGTTGGGTTTTTTTAATCTTTCTGGTTGACCTTAACGTGATATTCAGTTTTAAAGAATGATCTAAAAAGTTCCCTTTCAGACTGTGGGGAAGGGAAACTTTGTTAGAAAAGACTTCTGTGACGGCTGACTGAAAAACCCAGCTCGTGCAAGTGAAAACTTGACTGCACAACCAACTGTAACGAGTCGTGAAAAAAAATCAGCACCTTAAGAAATGTTAAATAATTTCTCTGACACCTGAGTCGACAGAGCTTGGTTACCAGACTCTTAAACTGTTAAACTGGTTACCAGCTCCCACACAGCAGAGAATATACCCACAGGATTAGTTTTATAAAGGTATCTGGAAAGAGCAGTCACTCAATAATGACAGACAGGAGGCTGGTTTGGCATGGGCTTTGTTATTAGTGATGACCAAAGACTAGAGGGAACACAACTGGGTCTTGACGTCTAAAGCTCCCACCAGGGGGAGGTCATATAAGGGAGATGTACATACGTACATATACTTGTATACATGTATATATTTACATACATATGCATCGACACATCTGTATGCATAGTGATCAATCAAAGAAGCCAGATAGCAGATGCTGGAATATTTCACTGGTTCTTGTGCTGCTCAGTGCCATGGCACAATATTCTGTAGCAAACACTACATTTTATTAGATGCTGCCCTCCCATACCTGCACAATTCGTAAGCTTAGCCAACTGCGTAAAATGGGTAGAGGTTGTATTACCATGGGCTGGTATAAAACATGCTACTATAGAAAGTATACATTTTTCATAAATTACCTTTACAAATAATATTTACTTCTATTTGTTACAATGAATTACATTTGCTAATAGTAGTGATAAATGGACTTACAGATAATGAAGTTTAATATTGTTGACTATTGAAGTTACTGTTGTGCACCTCCTAAGTCCAAAGAGATCACTGGATTTCGCAGACCAGCCTTCTGTAGAGTAGTACGTTGAGTTTTACATTTTCATACCGTTTTTCAGGACTACCAAGAAATCTGGTTTTCTATATATAAATTCTGATGGTAATTTATCATACAATGATGTTTTAAGTAATATTCTGTGATTTAAGGAAAGCACATCCTTTTTACTCCAATGTGAAAGTCCTGTGTAATGTAAACTCCCATTTGCATTCTCATGTTCTGTGTTCTTTGTGTTTTTTTTGTGTTTTTTTTTTTTTTTTTATTTTCTACCACCAGTTCATATTTTGTAACAAAACTATGTAGTAGTCTTACAAAAATAATTGTTCACTTAGACTTAGGGAATATGATATTTTTCTTGTATGTATGTTAGTGTGCGTGCATGTATGCGTGCATGCATGTATGTATAAAGATGCCAAGATTGTTGAGCTGCAAATCACAGTTTACACATCTTGAGGCTTGTTTATATCTTTCTCTAAATATCTTTTCCATCTAGTCTATTATCAAGTGATCTGGTAGCTTTCTGATAAGTTTACTTGACATCTTTCATTATAAATTATTTTGAGAAATCTTTTGAGAAGTTCTGACATCTCTAATATTTGCCATTGGTGTCTGAAATTGGATGTGGAAAAAGCCCAGGGGTCTGAGAAGTGTCTGTTCCTCTGCCACTCTGTTCAGTGTGGTTGTGCTATAATCAGCTGAAAGCCAAGATTTCTTTTTTGTAGCTTGTTTCCTCAGGAAAGATGTAGAAAGCTGACCAAGATAATAATTGAACATGAACATCCTAATCTATGGGCTGGGCTGACTCCAAGGCCTTGGCAACAGTGACAGTGGCCAATGATGAATGCACCAGTGGCCGAAGCAGAGGTGTAAGGAGAGGGAAGGCTGGGAGGCTCTGATTGGCCTTTCAGCTCTAATTCACAACTTTAAACACATCATGGAAGGAAGTGCTGGAACCAAATACAAGGAGGGAAATAAAAGTGGGAAAAAGTGGTCTAATCCTAGTTACTCATTTGAGCCTTAAGTCCAGCAATGCCTCTCCTCTGTCCCACCCTTGACTCCCACCACACACTCTACCTTACACACTACCAATAACAAAGCACAGATGATAATTGACATAATCAGTTCTGTAAATTAAGATGTAAAAAGGATGAATTTCATTTCTTTGATGTTGTTCAGGCAGGATCTATTATCGCACAACACAGCGTAACTGAGGCTGGAAGGGACCTCTGAAGGGCCCCTGATTCAACCCGCTGCTCATGGCAGGTCTAACTTCAAAGTTAAATCAGGTCGCTCACAGCCTCACCCAAGTCAAGGTCTGAATACCTCCAGAGTTGAAGACCCAATTTACATACATTTATTTTTAGCTTTTCCGCTTAATGAAAGTCCTTAATTCAACTAATTGAAATCTCTATAATAAAAAGCTAAACTGGAAAAGATAATAATTAGATAACAAAGTCAAGCACATCAAAATAAGGAACTGACATTTTTAGAGTTTTCTGTAAAACCATAATTCCGTCACTCTGGATAATGGCAAACAGCTTTCAGTTACCTGATCACATGTTCTTCTTACAGCTCCTACTTTCACTCTGCCTCCTAAGCTTGCTCAATACATAAGACAGGTACACAAAGGGGAAAACCCAATTTTATATAGACACATTTTGTCTGGTATTTTCTCACTATCAAGGAAAATGTAATAGCTTTTGCAGTCCAAGCTAATTTATTTTGTTATAATAGTTCTATTTAATAAGCAATAATCAAATATGCAAGCATTCATTCATTGTTCATACTACAAAAAGTATGCATGTGAAACCTTTTTAATGAATTAAAAATTTGGTTTTTCCCTCTTTTTTTCTACCACTCATATTCCAGATATAGCTATATATATACACATAAATATGTATATTGTATATGTATATAATAAAGACAAACTTCAGAATTACCTTACAAAAATAAAGAAAAATACTCAGTGAATATATATATATATTAGCAGAAGGAAACATCAGATGAATCACTGAACACATAGCATCAAATCACTCTGGTATTAAGAACACTGTTTTACTTACATCATGCAGGAAAAGTCCTCTCCTACTTGAAGGAATAGCTAGCAATTAGTCAAACATCAGGAGATCCCAAATACAGCTAGGAACAGTTGTTTTCTTCTGTTTGCCTTTCCATTTTGACTCAGATACGTACTGGAGCTATTTTAAGCCAATGCTTTCATTCCAAGAATAATACCCCTGGTTTTGTCATCAATAAAGCATTATTAGAGCATCTTTTCTTCTACTATCCTATTGCCATTGCTGACCAATAAGGTTTGCTGTAATTTTTCTTCTCCTAGGCTATGGACCTCTTAGGAACTTGTTCTTTACTCCTGAGTGTGCTTTTTTCCAGCTGTCCCATTTCTGAGTCTCTGCGTTAGTTTTTCCTCAGTGCTAAGGACTGCCTTTATTATTACTGGCTATGTGAACCTATATCGAAGTGTCAGCAACTGAAAAACTTTTTTTTCTTCTTTTTTGAAAATAAGAAACTAATTTCAAATTATGTCCTACCAAGTTGGCAATTACAGTAACAATAACCTATAACTGTCTTTAAATTCTGTAATATGGGATATGTTTAATGGTTAAAGAATAAAAACAAACAAACAAAACCTACCAACCATGTGTTCAGAAAATAACTCTGGTTTTGAGAACATGAGCAATTTAAATATGTGACAGATCCATGTGGGTGTCAAAAATGTCCATTAAACGCATTAAGAGCTGTAAAACCAACTGTCAAAATCTAATAGAAATATTTTCATCCTTGCAACTACCAGAAAGATACATAGCATATGACTTGTATTAGTGCTAATTAATCTATACTGTGCTCCAAATTGTTATCCTCACAATACTTTGAGTTATTAGAAAGTTTCCTAAATTATGAGCAAATAACTGAAATTAAATCAGCTACCTTATTTCCTTTTCTTCTCATAAGTTATACATAATAAGGTAGCTTGCTCTTTTATTTCTTCCTACTGACCGCATGCCATTGCTGTCCATTAGATTTAGCACACATTTTTCTTTCTCAGTGGTCCCCTTCTGTTCAACAGGAGCATATGAATTACTCGTGACTCACTCTTTAGGCTATGGAATATACATATTGATGTTACTAGTCTCCAGGGTAAGACATGTCCATTTTTGCAGAGAAAAGTCTGGAGGAACTGCTGAGGCTCATCTCACTGGCAGCATGGCCGGGGAAGCTTCGAGTGGAGCAGGGCGTTGATTTACCAGTTGGGTTACCTGGTACCTATTCTACCCTTTCCCCCGCATGTTCACTGCAGGCTGTTCATCATGTCTCATAGTGCAAGAGATGTCATGCTGCTGGGATACTCCTGCATTCCCACTGCATCTAGATCTGTCACATATGGGGAATTTTAAAACACTACCTGATCCTTTCTGCTCAAGCAGGATATGTTGTTTGCCTTTGGATCCTCAAGATTATAAGAGCTGTATTTCCATATGACAGCTAGAGATCAAAAAGTGCTTGCGGCTTTTCTGGCTGAGGAAGAAAAGAATGCTGTACCACACCTTCAACGAATACTACTTTTAGAGTTATCTAGCTTCGCAAGCCCTAAAGTACTTTTGCATACCTGCCAGCTCTAGGGAATATCATTCACCCTGTGTACCACACACTATCAAATATATGCATCAAGTGAGTGTTCATTCTGATATGTCCATATTCCACAGACAGGACATCTCTGTGTTGCATTATCTTTACAATTCACCAGAGCCATTAATTGGATGTGGTTCTGAAGTGCTGTTTATGCAAAAGTCAGTCAGCTACCCTGGTTTTGGTACCTAGGTGATAATCCTTAGGTGCGTGCGTAAGTGGTACATAGTCTGACATGCAGCCATATTGCAACACTTGGATTGGAGTCTTGCTCTTTCATGGGCTGAGCAATTAAGTAACTTAGATTCATTAGTAAAATGTTGACACCAAAATCAAATACTCCTACACAACAGATATGTCAGCTGCTCGAGTTCTTACTATCTCCATCAGTGTTTCTGCTCATTACCCTTCCCACAAATTGTCATTCCTGATGTCACAGTCAGCTCTTTGCATGCTTGCATAGTGTATCATGAACTCCTGAATATCTGCTGTCACAAAGAACAGGCTTCCTTTGAGGGAATCTTTTCAGTGATGAACATCTCAGATCTCTGAGATCTGTACTTACGAATACGGTGTTTTACTGCATGATTTTCTATTTCAGGAATGAACCAATTTTCTGACTTCTTTGCTATATAAGCTTGGAGGTGGTGAATGTAGAATACACCAACATAAATTGCTGCTACCAGTATACATTAATGTCAAAACTATTTACCTTTCTTAATCATAGAAAAATGTTCATATTTAAATTGCCTGTTAGAGGCTAAACAACTTCCTTATTGATCTCACAAATACAAGCTCATCTCCAAGGACTAAAATAAATGTTGACAACTTCATCATAACTACCTAAATTTAAAGATTCTTCAAGAATCCAGAAAAAACTTCCTTGGATTTGTTTAAAGCTGATTTTCATCTCTTGTTAAACACTGGTGAAGCTGAAAGCATAATAGACTTTTAAGTTAATTAACAGATGTTCAATGAAAATTCTGGCACAAGAAAAAGAAACAAATACAGTCAGAGGTATTGTGTCATAGGTATTAACTAGACTAGAAATTAACAAGCTAAAGTTCTTACTTATAAAGTTATTGAGCCAATGAAAGAATGCCAACAAATTAATTTTACATGTAGCCAAGCATGAAAGAGGTGTATTTTCAACTTGAAATTACAGAAAGAAGGCAGTATAAAAATAGGCTGAATAGGGCAAACAGTTGTCTCTCTTTCTTCTTCCTATAGCAGTGACCACTGTTCATGCTGTGCAGTTCTGCAAATATGCAGTAATCAGGACAGTACTTTGATGAACTCTTCTCAAGCAACTGAATTAAATGTTTTTTTTTTGTTTGCACAGACATAACCCATATTTTCCTTACATAGACATCTCAGTTTTTCCTGTGAACTGCTAAACAACAGATCATCGCTGACTTTTAATGAAATTCTTTGCCATTTGTTGTAGAGGAACTGTAGAGGGTTAATTAACATTGGTAATATACAGTTGTGGGCTTGCTTCTGGGGTGGTGGGTTGGCTGATGTGGGTAATGTACAGCTGTAGCTTTTTCTTGCTAAGTAGCTAAATAACACTGAGGAGCCTGGAAGCAAGGGAGCACTGGTGGAAGGGGAGTCCTGGGTGAAGAGAGAGAAGACCAGATGAAGAAGAGCCCAGGGATGTAGGAGAGGCTCTGGGAGAAGCCGTGAGAAGAAGAGGGCCCAGATGAGGAGAGGCTGGCTGGAGGAGAAGCCAGGAACCTGGATGCAGCAGAGGAAGAAGCAGGGTGGACTGGCCTGAAGAGGATGAAGAAACAGCATGGACAGTAGATGAACCATTGAAACCTTGTGTGGGACTGATGGTGGTGCTGAGGCATGAGACAGCTGGTATGGGATGGTAAAAGCCTGGTTGCAGCTTGATAGTTTGGTAATCCTGCAACAGTTTGTAAACTGCTTGTCTGCGGTACCCATTCAATACTGCTACACTTGAATCTAAATAGCTTGAAACAAAACATTTCTGAGGTGAGTGGTTATCAACCTGGTTCTTACTACAGCAGCAATTGCACATTCAAACCTGTGAGGGTAAAGCTGGCTTAGCTGTTCCTGCCTGAGTTGCCATCATCTTTGAGTTTTCCACCGGCATAAGCCAAGTCAGGATGCACCTCCCTTTTAGAAAAAAACCAAAGTTTGATTCTCAGCAGTAGAGTTCTGATAAAATGGACTAAAACTTTGTTAAACCTCTGTATCAGTTTTCCTTTACAGTTTTTCCTTTTTAGTAGTTTTGGGGTGTTTTAAGTAATAACAATAGTTAAAAATATGAATATGCTAAAGAGCATAAAAGGGAAAATCTTCACATGGATAAGTATTCACAGGTAAGACAAGAAACAGAGGGCAGGAGTAAATTGTCACTTCTTAGTGGAAAGAAATCACAAATTCATTTCTTCAAGGGACCTGGATGGGAACCCATATTGTTCAACATACTGATAAATAAGCTCAAAAAGGAAGAAAACAGCTTTGTGACAAAGGCTGCAGCCAGATTGCAAAGAATTGCAGAAGGACTTCATGAGATTGGAACAAAATATGTGGTAAAATTCAATGCAAATAAATGTAAAGTGATACACATAGGAAAAAAATAATTCCAGCCATGTATAAAATGATGGTTTCTTGAGTTTACCGTCAGCCTGCAGGAGTGAGGTTCTCTCTCATAACCCTGTTAACAACAGGGATTATGATTGATTGGATAGCAAGTGCCATGAAAATGTCAGTTCAGTGCTTGGTAGTTGTCAGAAAAGTGAATGAAATGCCAGGAATTATTAGAAAAGAGAGCAAACCAGGAAGCATTAATATGCCACTGGTATAAACCCATGGTTAGATTGCATCTTGAAATGTTGCATTCAGTACCCACGCTCCCATTTCAAAAAGGATATAGAGAACTGGAAATGTTCAGAAGAGGGCAGCCAGGGTAATTGAAGATATACTGTGGCTTCTGTGTGAAGAATGAGTGTGTTGGAACACTGCAGTTTGGAGCAGTGACACCGAGAAGAGTTATGACAATGATCCGTAGGATTATGTGTGGCATAGTGAGGCTGGAGAGGGATCAGTGGCTCAAAACCTTGAGAGCACCACATGAAGGCAGGAGAAACCATGTTCAAAACAAACAGAATGAGGTTCTTCATGCAAAGGCTGGCTGAGTTGTAGAGCTGCCAGCTGAAATATATTATAGACCTCTAAGGTTTACATGGATTGAGGAGTAAATGGGAAGAGTTCATGACAAAAAAAACCTATTTCTGCTTGCAAAGTCTCTGAGCTGAAAATAGCTAAAGCCAGGGAGGGTATTCATTTGCCAATTGTTATACTCTCATCCAGTTTTACCCTTGCTCCAAATAGGATACCTGCTTAGATGGCCTTAAGTCTGACCTGATACAGAACACTGTTTTAAGGCACGGAAAAAAGTGTGAGTCGTGTCTCTGAATTAGCTCGAAGGGACTCACAGACTAGCATCTGACCTTTTCCTTTTTCCCTTTAAGTAATGAAGCCCAAACTGGTAATTTTTAAGATAAACTTGTTTAGCCTCAGCGATTCAAAATATCCTTTTTATTTTACTAAAGCAGCATTTTACTGTAACGCCTCAGGTTTTGCCCAGGCCTATCGGATACCTCTGAGGAATCTGCTCTGTTCAGAAAGGATGCTGGTTTCTGTGTGCTATAGAGAATTGCTTCATTAGATTTGACACCTGCCAACCTGGCCCTTTTCACCACAGCAAGAGACTTTCCCTATCTTTCCAAGTTCCCTAAATATGGCCTTGGTAGGCTGTTTCTGCTTTGTTTCACTTCGACCCTTCCAAGGGAATAGTGAACTTACTTTTCTCACCCATGTATGTTTTGTCCCTAGTACTTTAGTTTCAGTAGACAAAGAGAAATTAAGAAGTGTGGCTAGAGTTACAGCTTGTCATTTGAGGCATTGTGTAGAAGCAATGGTTGACAACATCACATACAGTCTTACCTTAATCTTAACAATTTATTACCTCTCTTACTGCTTAGCACCTTGCACCTGCAGTCCCAATAAGAGCCGCCAATTAAGGATGCCATGTTCACTGTAACCTTTCTTCTCACAGGATTATCCTCTGTGCTGGATGCTGGTGATGACTCTTTCCACATGTTAAACTTTCTTGCAGTGAGGTTTTGGGGTTAAAACTGTGAAGGTTTCTGAAAGCTGTCTTTAGAGCTAGCTGTCTCAGGTGCTTAATAGTGATCTCCTCTCTGCCAGGGAAGTGAACTACAGAAATGACATTGGGAATTACTGCTGAGGCTTGGGCACCTGGCGTGGGGATGCAATTTGCTGAATTCTTTCCTGCCAAAGGACTGCTGAGGCACTCAGTTTTTATATCTGCATTGCTTATACATACATTCTCTTCAGCTCATGATTCTGATGTGTTGCTAACTCTGTATGGATATCACCTAGTTGTAATGGGTCATTATTATTAATGCTGAGTTTGATCAATCTGGACACATTTATGGAACGAAACATAACCCCAAACCATTAATAGGAGGCAATGTAACAATGTATCACATAAAGTCAGGGAATCCTTTATAATTCACAACCTGATTGCTCTACTATTTTGAAAACATACATTTCTCCTGCCAGAAGAGAAGACAATGCATATCACAAATTTGCAAATTATTTCTCCTGAGCAGAACAGGACCTCAAGCTGGCCAAATCCATGAGAGGGACCTCTTATTGCCTCTCCTTGAAGTGAGCGTCTCAGCTGTTTTCCAGTGTCTTAAAACCAGAACACAAATGAATAAACTGGATAGAGGGAATTCACTAAATGGTAAAAACACTGATCTACTGGTTGAGACAAATTAAAGGGAATGTTGTTGTATTCTTGCCATTTGAGTCTTCTCCTCCCGGTGCACTTTCTAGTTGAGCAGCTTTAAGAGGTTTCCAAGTCTGAATCTGTTGCACACAGGCAGCCTTAAGGGGGTCTCCTTCCCTGTGCCCCGAGTGCCAGCCGCAGGCTCCCAGACTTTCTGAGCCTCTGCATTTTCCCTCTAAGCCCCTTGTTGGCTCTGCCTCGACCTGAAGGCTGCCACATCTGGCACACCTGCAGCTCTCAGAGACAGAGCAACCTCTGCTTTCCAGAGGTTTCGAATGTGAAACAGACAGGAGGCTGTATGCAGGCAACTTTCCTTTCTGCTGCTCTGCCACAACCCATATAAAAAATAAATAAATACAGTATGTTTATGATGAAACATAAACATTGAGGCAGTTTTAGTATCTGTCACACTCAAAATGAGCCATAAATCAGAACAGTCAGGAAGGAAAATTTGATATAGATTTTGGAGCTGATAGCAGGAGGACATGCTATTTTCCAGGGCTGTCAAAGACCTTAAACTATTTTAATAGCAGCTGTTGACATTTTATTTTGTTTTTTCTGTACATGGTTAAAAAGTATGTATAGGTAAAATGAGAGGAACTGGAACTATGGATCACAGGCTAGCAAAGCTACATCTATGGTTAAAAAAAGTAAAAAACAAAAAGGAAAAAAAAAGCAAAAAAGAAAGTACATGACTGTACCACCAACAGACAAAATGAACTATTTATAACATGATTCCATGTAGCTTCCAGCCCCCGTGAGAAACTTTATGCTTCAAAAATAATGTTTATATATGTATTTTGCCTGCTTAGTGTTGAGCTCATTGGCACAGCATTACAAAGGTTTTTCAAGGCTATTAATCTGTGTTACATATACAGTTCACGGGTATTTTGAAATGGAAGAAAAGCAATTACATACACTGACTTTTTACAGAAAAAAATCTTAAGGCTGTCTTGGAGCTATTACAACCTATGGATTTAGAACTTACTAGGGGGTTCTTTCACCACCAGATCTAGACCCTCACTGCCTGTATTACTGACAGACTAGAGAGACATTACAATCTGTCATAGATGTGTTGGCATTTTAACTGTATTTATTTCTCGATTGGGACTCTTGTATAGGTTATTTACTGACCTGCTTAGATAGGTGCAATAATACAGGAGCCATCACAATGTATATACCAGAAGGGTGCTCCTTGATAGGGGGATAAAAGGCTCTTTAATTTAATGTCTTTATGATCCATCACATTAAGCTCTACTTCTATACTTCATTGAGTCAGATTCCTATCTCAGCTACACAGATGAACCTTAGGAGTAATCCCACTAAATATAGTGGAATCACTAGGCATCTATGTCAATGGAAGAAAACAGAATTTTGTTCCTACTTTGCAGATCATTGACACTAAGGAACATAATGACTTCCATAAGGCTGTAATATTCTGTCATGACAGTGAAATTACTATTTATGGTGCATTAAGAATAGTTTCCTTCCAGAATAAGCAGAAGATAAAAGTAGTGGGCATACACAGTAACTCACTTTTCTGGATGAAATGACTGAGATACTTCTCTTCATGAGACACCAAAAAAAAGTAGTAATGTACATTTCAGTACATCAAAATACTAATATTTCCCCCTTCCTCTCCACACTCCAAAAAGAAGCTGTTTTAACATAGATTTTTATCTCATATTTCTGAAGAGTAATTAACTACCTGGAGAGTTTAATACAAACTAATTTATGATTTTACATTTGTGTTTTTATTCTTCTTGTTCCTGAGGTGAGAAAACAGGTGAGCTGTATATTATGGTTTAACCCCAGCCAGCAACCCGGCCCCACGCAGCCGCTCACTCACTCCCCCTCACCCAGAGGGATGGGGAGGAGAATCGAAAAGGAATGTAAAACTCAAGGGTTGGAATCGGAACACTTTAATAGGTAAAGCAAAAGCTGTGCACACAAGCAAAGCAAAACAAGGAATTCATTCACTACTTCGCATGGGCAGGCAGGTGTTCGGCCATCCCCAGGGAAGCAGGGGTCCAGCATGTGTTACTCAGGAAGACAAATGTCATAATGCCAAATTTCGTGTCCCGTCCACCCCACCCCCCCACCCCCCCTTCTTCTTCCCCCAGTTTATACACCAAGCATAACATCCCATGGTATGGAATACGTCTCTGGCCAGTTCAGGTCACCTGTCCCGGCTGTTTTCCCTCCCAGTTTCCCGTGCCCCTCCAGCCCTTTCGCTGGCAGGGCCACAGAAACCGAAAAGTCCTTGACTTAGTATAAACATCACCCAGCAACAACTAAAAACATCAGTGTGCTGTCAGCATTGTTCTCACATCAGAGCCAAAACACAGCACTGTACTAGCCACTAAGAAGAAAACTAGCTCTATCCCAGCTGAAACCAGGACACTGTAACAGCCCCATAAGCCTGCAACACTGACCAGTAATCACTGCTATTGCCCTGTTCTTATCCACTTCCTTTAACATTTTAGCCTGAATCATGGAAGCCTCAGTTTTCCAGGACCTATTTTAGGGCTTCCTTTCAGACTTCAAAAATATTCCAACAGGTTCAACAAGGCTCTCAGAATCCCTGAAAACCATTTCTAAAAGGTCAAAAATTGAGATTTTGCAAACGGTAACTGTTTTTGAAAAGCTTATTTAAAAAAGTCTAGTTTTGCCACGTTGGATTACATTGTTCCTGAGTAGTAGCAGAGACAGGGAATTCTGTTGAATTTATTGTGCATTACCCACTTTTGCCACCTCAAAACCCATCTTAATTTAATATAATGAAAATTGTAACCATTTTATTCTTCTACTTGAGACTATGCTCAAGGAAAAATGCAGCATGTGACATCCCAGTCCAACTGCACAGCACCGTAATAGGGAATTAGCAAAAAGTTATGTGACTATGACACCAAACCTGGAATGGAATGAGCTCCTCAGGTGGTGTAAATCAGCTTCATTTCTGTTATTCAAGTGGAGACAGACAAATTTACATCAGTTGAGAATCTGGCCAATATATTTTTGTATCCTTTTTATTTCTTTCTCTCCCACTGTTATTATTTTTGCTCCCACATGCACAGTTTTTAGCTTTATGACAATAGCATGAACTGAATTGTAATGAGTAATGCACAGCTCCTGTCCAAGCAGTCTTTTCCTTTGATTTGTGATCACATTTTCTTCGGAACATTCATCTTAGATTTTTGACAGTAAGGTCAGGTCAAAAGTTGAGGAATGAATATTTTGACTTATATATCTTAAAGAACTGAGGTCAATTTTCTGTTTGGAATAACCTGTAGAATAATAATTTTCTTTTTCAAGCTTAAGTTTTCTCCTTTCTATTACAAAAGCACCTAACTACTCTGCTTTAATCAATATAATATGCTTTTTCTGGTTGATAAATGAGCTCAATAATGTTGTAATTCTTTCAACATTGAACTAATGTGCAACTCCTTCATTATGCTAGACTTACAGAGAACACATCGAATGCATTAGTAATCATAGCCAGGAAAAAGAAATCTCATATCAGCTTTTGGGCTACATAATCTATGAAATCATGGAAAAGCTGGCAAGGCAAAAAATTCTTGTTATGGACTGATTTTGATTGATATGTCCTATGGTATCTCTTCCCTAGACGATCTGTGTAAATCAGTTCGGAATGTATATGCTAGTGTCAAGATTCAGGAAAGAAAGAAATGTTAATAATGACTGGCAAACAATTGGTTACAACTCTGATGATGCATCCTACTAATCTGGTGAATAAGGATTGATCTTTGGTAGCTTTTTTAGTCAGAAATTATCTTAGTCTTAGAAATTTAACCCGGTTTAGGTAATCCAAAGCCCGTAAACAATACTGCTTTGAAGATTAGAGTACGTACTCTAATGATTTTCACCAGGTGAAAAAATTCTGCTTTACAAGAGTATTGGGCAAGAGAGGGCATCGCTTCATGACAGGGGAAAGGATCTTTTCTGAGCTGAAGAGGAAAGAAAAGGTTTGACTTTATGTTCATAAGCGCAGGAAAAACGTTGTCAGTAGTGGGAAAAAAGAGTGCGCTCTGTTCTGAGACTGGGAAAAGAAATCTGCTTGGTTAACTTCCCCTAATATTAGCCTGTAACTTACAGCACTGCTCAGACACAACTGATGAAACAGTCTTGCAAGAATATAGTGGCCCAATTTTTATTAAAATGAAAAGCTGCAGAAGTCACAGGTGTGGTTCCCCATGTATACAACCTTCCTCTGGCACTTATTACACTATATAGTATCAAGACAGTATTGTTATAAGCTTTTAGCTATGCTAGAAACTCCTTAGCTGCTGTCTCCACAGCATGGAAGTAATAGCTCTAAATGGAAGATGGGCCATGAGTATGTGCTTATAGTGTCTCATTGGCTGTTTCACTGTAACATTTCATTGCTTATAATTGTATTTGATCCGCAAATTAAGATCTTGTATGAAAAGGCAGGAAAAAAAATGTTTTCAGTCTGATTCCTTTTCATCATAGTAATGTAAAGAACTGCCCAAGAGCAGCTCTGGAATATTAAGAGCCACCTTCCACAAAAGCATCTGGAAGCCTCCGATGTAAATTCATAGCAGCTATGTATTTGAAATTTATGCTCATAGCAGATTCAAATGTGCTTATCACCTGAATTCTTCAATTAAAAGCTAAAAAGTATTGAGGGAAAGCAAACTGTGTCTGAGTATTTTGTACCCATTTAGAAGAACTCTCAGACAAAATCTCAGATAAATTTGATATGTCACATTTCTGTATCCACTAATGACATCCGTTGGCAGCAATTGTCAGTCTTATGAACGAAGACAAGCAAAAGGGAGCTCACCAGGATTAACAGATTTGTAGGACGTGGAAAATAGGATGCGCTGTATAAGGTGGAATGTCAAAACGTCCCTTGAAAATGTAATTGCATTGGAGAGCATTTCTGCTCAACCAGAGCATATGTACAGTTGGACATGAGGATCAAATGCAAATCCTGTCAATGAAGTCAATTTGAATCTTCAGACTGAGCTGAATTTTGATCACTTTACTGTTAGATGAAATAAGATAAACAAAGGGTAAAAAGAGATGTGAAAACTAGATGCAAGAGGTGATATTCTGGTCTTAACTACAGTCAGTGGGTATTCTGCTGTGTCCTTCAATATCGTATGAAATAAGTAGGAAGTATTTAGCCAAGTGTTGCAGCAATTATTAAGATTTTTAGTGAAAATGTGAAAAACATGTGGAACGTAGTCACTTGAAAGATGATTTGATGAACAGTTTTTTCTTTAGCATAGAGTGCACTGTCTGATATCAAGTGGAACTGATCAGACTGGTTGCATATTTTGCCTACAAATTTTATTTTAATGAAGTAATAGAACATTAAAATACAGCCTAATTATGATTGACCTGGAAGTGAACTGAACTTTGAATTAAAAACAGAACCTAAATTTCAGACCTCTTTCTCCACTCTCAGCTTCAACCTCAGGAGTAAATTACACTCTGTAATGAATTGGGCTTTAGGGAGCAGAGCAGAGGATGATATCTATGGTGTTTCATAAGCCCATGTGAGGGGAATTTTTAAGAATATAGGCACTTCTACAGAAATTAGTCTATTGAAAACAGTGGTGTCCCAGGTAAAGACAAAAAAGAGCTGGAGTCCAACATACAAACTGTACTCTCGTCTTGGCACTAAAGCAGGACAGTATTGTTCTGATTGCACTGTGCATGTCAAAATTTCAAATAAAGAAGAAAATAGGACAGAAAACTTGGTTGAGAATATCATGGAAGAAAAACACTTGCTAGAAAGGGTTAGGGTGCCTACAGAAATAGACAAATTAAGACAATCCTTGTTTAAAGTCTAAGCATGTTTCTTAAAAGTACATCAGCTTAATGGGGAATGCAATTATCATGTTACTTTGGAAAGCTGTTTCATCTGTATGCCTGAGAAATGACTACTACGTAAGGATCTCCTTCCCTGCCTCCTTCCTCACAACCCAAAATACTAACTTTGAGTAGAGCTGCCTCTGACAAAGAGGTGTGAAACGAGTCTGCAACCTTTACCAGTAATGACTACTGAAGCAAATCAATGCTAAAATGTACCATTTTCATATAGAAACATAAAAATGTTGCTCTACTCCCTCTTTTTCCCACTCTGAGACCCAAGATGTGGGGAGTTTTCCTTGATACACTATCTTACTTTGCAGTAATTTACAACTCTTCTACCACAAAGTAAATTACTCTGCTCTGAGATACCACAACTTGGGAAGTAAAGATTAAAAAACAAACAAACAAACAAACAAAAAACCCTCCTGTTTTGTAAATAGGTACAAAAGTTAGAATTCGGCTTTGTTAAGAAGTGGGTGATCTGCACAGCCCTGCACGTCTGTGTTTGTAAATGTCTAATTCATTTGCATAACTGTTTTAAAAATATTCAATTCACAGCTGCCAATAGAACTTCAGCTATCAAGGGCAAACATCTGAAAATGTGTTTTTATTCCAAGATGCACACAGATAATCTATGCATTTGACAGTTAATTTGGACTCTGTATTAGACATTTCACAGATTGGAAGGGCAAGACTAAGGATGGAAGAAAACAAACCAAACCAACCAAAAACATCCAACCGAATTTAAGCCTAAGGCTTCTTCATAATGGTTTCGAATGAATTTTAATCAACATATGAAAACTAAATAGAAAAATAAGAGATAAAGTCTCAGTCTGCTTATCCCTACAGCAAATAGTATCCCTAAAGGATGGTACTTTTTCTCCTCTCTATGGGAGAAAAATAACTTTCTTTCTTCTTAATTGGGAGTATGGATAAGCAGCACACAAAACACATTGCATATTATTTTTAGAGCCATGCTAACTATGAAATGAATTGGATTTTTTTCTGGCTGCATTAAAGTCAGGAAGGGAAGATTTATGACAACACCTGCCTTGGTGATTCTGTTCTGTTTGTCTGTACAGTGCTAACACACAGAGAACATAGTCATAGGTCACTGTCCTCTTGTATTATATTAAGAAAAAAATGCAACAATGCCTGCTGTACTTACAAGAGTCTAAATAATCCTTTACAGAAAAATAATTCTTTATAAGGTTTCCGAGCAAAGGTGAAAGCAAGAATACTGTATTTCTCCTGGTTTTTACAACCAGACTCCTGGTTATTTTGAGTGAGTGTCACTATGGCAGGTGACCAGAGACAAAAGAGGACAAAATTAATTGTCTTGATAGCTTACCTTAGCGTTGATGTTTGCCATTAATAGTAACTGTATGAAGTAACTTGTCTAATGGATTCAAACTCCTTCTGCCGAGAGTCCCTCCCTAAGTCTAGCTGACGTAGTTTCTTATTTGTCCTACCTCATAGCAGTCAAAAATGACATCAGCAGATTTCTGTACATCATCTCAATCTTTCCAGTGTGTAATTAAAATTTCTACTGCAAACCTACCATGTTCTGAATGGACTTTTTCTGTGAAATGGGAATATTTAAGTCTCTTCAAATTTATGGTGTCTGTCCTGGTGTTCATCTCATCTTCTATGACTGCAACAATACAGGTTGATCTGTCTGGAGGCCAGAATAGAAATACCTGCCACTTCTATTTCAAGTAGGTGATTGTGCTATATGTAACATTTCACAGACTTTGTTATGGTTGAAGAATGTGGGAGTATGGTGGAAAGCCTTGTCTTTCACAGAGAAAATAAAAAAAAGATAAAAAAGGATGCCCATAGGCACCTCATACTCTGCAGATATATGTTTTGTTACCTTTTTCTCAGCAGTCAAGTGTTTCTCTCAAGGAGTTTGGAAAAAGCCCAGTTAAGTTTTCTGAAAGTGCATGAATCACATCAACTTGCAAAAAAGCTAATGGCATGATGCAGTGTGGCCACCTCTCCTCTCCCACACCCGCCTTTCTTCCAGATGGGCAACCCAGCCAGATGCTCTCTCTGCACCCAAGATGGGACAGTGCACTCACTGGCTCCCCAGCTGACACACAGTATAATGAAGATGGGGATCCTCCTGGGATTAATGGAAAATCATAAACTCACTGTCTGAATAGCAGAACAAGGTGGGGAAGCTCGCTGTAGTGCTAGTCCTCTGTGCAAGTGTGGATATTGCAGTACCAGCAACAGCAACATAAAAAAAAGGATTGCATCACCTCATTCCTCACACACCAAAGAACACTTTATACTAAATCTGGGCTTCCTTCCCAGGTCCTCAGTTCAAACACGCCTGAGAATGGGATTTTCTTTCCCTTGAAACATTTCAAATGCATTGGGCCAGAGTGCTGCTTAGCCCTGAATACAAATCAATTCTGAATATGAAGTGAAATGGCAGTTTATGGCTCTACAAAAACAGTTTGGTCTCAAGGCAAATAATAAAAAAGAATAAAGATGCAAGTAACACAAATCTAAAGTATAAAACTCCAAGAGACAGCCAGCAGAACAAGATGGGGTCGGAGGCCCTTGGTGTAGAGAGATATAATATGTCAAAAGGGCTGTTAAATATTACCAGTGAGTTAAAAACACAAGACAGTCTGCTACAAAAGCATTGCTCAACAAAACTTTGTTGTTTCTTTTTTCCTGAAAAATTAGGTGACAATAAATAGAGATTAGGTTTTTGTTTTAATGATTTCATTTTATTTTATCTAAAGTAATTTTTGTCATTTATGAACAGGAACAATAAAGGTAACACTTTGTGTGAAAATTCTCAGAGAGTAAAATTCTAAAGAAAAGATACTAGTGGGTTTTTTTGTGTACTAAACTATTTCACTGTTATTAAACTCAGAAAAAAACCCAACGAGTTAGATGGGCTATAGATGGGCTATCACAAAACTTGCTTTACTGCAACAAATGGAACGTGCTATTACACAAGGCCATTTCAAAATGAAACTTAAGAAATATTTTCATTATAGAAATATACAATTGGATGGTTTCTTTATTACTAAAGCCCTTTGTGACACACCTCTGTCACATTCAAACTTCAGCTTCAGGAGACTGTATTAATTTGTTTTGTTAAAACATGAAAGATCCTACGCATTGTCAAATGCATGAAGTGATACATATTCTGAACAGCGATCCAGTGCCAAGACCATGATCCAAGAGACTCGGTCTTTATGGCTATTTGGTTATTAATATTATTAGAGTTGGCTGTTAACCACTGGTAATCACAAACTGTGGAGCTACTGCCACCTCTGGCACCAGCAAAGACATGGGTAGAACAATAAACAACTGTGTGTGTGATAAAGTTGTGTCAGTGTCTCGATATTGAACTCCTGTAACTACCTGCACAGTAAAAGCTTTGGACTAGGCTTACCACATTCTTCCACCCCTGTGAAATGGTAACAAGTATGAATACTTTCAGTCTTAACCTTACATTATTTCTACATAAGCATCAGAAAATAAACATTCAAATCACGTTTTTCCTAATAAGAACTGTGTCACATAAAAGTTTTCCTCCATTTAGGTATATAATGAATTATGTTCTAAGGATGTAATAGCAAAACAAGAATTTGTTCAGTTTGTTTAGGCGCAATCTGCATGTAATCTTATTTCTAGATGACATTTACCTGATAAAAATCATCTGATATTGAGCCTTTTTTCTTAACTGTTAGAGGTAATTTTTTTTTTTTTTAAGTAATAGCTTAGTTGAAGAAATAAAATAGCCTTCAGAACCCATAAAGGAAAAATCCTACATCTAACAGGCAGTTTTCTAGAAACTCAAATTTAATTTACCTAGTACAAAAATGGATTGAGCATAATGAAAAGAATTGTTAGATCTGTCTTCACTGTTTATAAACTGTGTTTCGGCTGGCAATAAACTGCTGATAGCAGAATGCAACATAAGGTTTTCAGAGCTACCTTTTTACCTTTTATCAAAGATTATACCTTAGCACATACACATTCGA
The DNA here is from genome assembly GCA_035590275.1 of Ibycter americanus. NCBI lineage: Eukaryota > Metazoa > Chordata > Aves > Falconiformes > Falconidae > Ibycter > Ibycter americanus. Next base: position 78,211,825 of record JAVJGI010000040.1, on the reverse strand, counting down.
GCACATCTTTATCAGCTTTAGATGCATGCAAAATATGCAACCTTTCAGGTATATCTTTACAAGAAAATCAACTCTCATAAAATACTTTATAGTAAGCCTCATGTGACTGTTACTTTATGGCTTCCCATGGAGGGTGGTTTTCTTTTTAAAAAAACTTGAGTCTTTCATTTGAAGTTCCTTGAGAAAAGTGATGCAGTAATCAAAGTGTGGTAACAGTGACTTTCCTCTCAGGGTTTGGCAAAGAAAACAACGCAAGATTTTGTAGTAGCTGAATCAGAGTGCTGGGTTTAGACACTGGAAAAATAATAATGGTCTAGCCTGTGTCAGGTGAGAAGCAGATTGAATAACAGATGTAGTAAGGCAGAAAAATATCTTCCATGTTGCACTTGTGATAAGAGATTGAACTGACACCTTCTGATGTACATGGAGGACTTCTGTAAAATTCAGACCAGTAAAGATCAAGTAAGTCTGTACTTACAAAAAAGAATATTCCTGAGATCAGTTAGCAAACCGTGCAGCAAAGTGTATCATACTACTCTCTTGTCATGTACTTCTGTTTGCTTGTGGTTGCAGTCTTTTTCCAGTCAGAGAGTTTTCTGTATCTTTAGGGAAAAATCAACGGGATTAGCACTAGCAACAAGCCCAGAGGGGCAGAGGCTAATTGCCCTAATTGTAAGTGGAAAGCCAGGTGGGGACATTTACAGCTCCAGCCGAGTCACAACTGATAGATAAAAATATGGGTCCCCTCTCCTGGGAGAAGAAAAATGAGGGGGGATGGGGGTTTTGATCTTGTAATGTTTTGATATGCAAGGAGCAGAGACTGATAAGGTTGTAGGTAAAGTGGGGAGAATAGATGACTGCTTGAGTGTTGTTTCTAATTACTTGGAATTGAGTTTTGATTGTTTTCACCATAATTGTGGTGGGGTCTTGTTTCCTTTTAGTATTCTGAGCATACTTCTTAAGGAAATACTGTTTTGAAGTTGTTTCTCTGTGCTGTGTACTGAATGTCTTGGTTATGCCTGATCTCTCACTTTCTGCTCTTGGGTTATGGCTCTGCGGTTGACTCCAGTAGCTCTAGAGAACTCCCTCAGACTCTAGTGCATTAGCCAAAATGGCAAGTGTTTCTTTTCAGAGAGCTTGGATATATAGTGTCATCTAGACACCAAAACTGTCCTGACTTTGTTAACATGCTTTTCTTTCTCACTGGTTAGTTTCTTTCAGAGTATCTGTAGCAATGAGAAGTGTACGACTAATAAAACATCAGATAGCCGGCTGGCACAGCTCTTGTAAGTATGAGATGTTCTGACTATAAGATTAACAAATGTAGGCAGGAATATGTAATATAACAAATATGTTCTTAATTGGTGGAATTAGTCTAAAAATTCAAGCTTCCTGTGTTTCTTTTTTTTTTTTTTTAAGGGGGTGGGCGGGAATGGGGCTAGGTTACGTATGTCATAATTAAAATGGAGTGAGAATATTCTTTTTTAACATGCACCCAAGTCAAGTAATTCTAGTATCTGAATTGCACTGGAGTCTAAATACATAATAGTGAATTTTTGTTCATACTGTATTAAAGGATCTGTCATAACTCCTTACTCTCACTTTCTGTGTTAATTTCTTTTTAAAAAAAGTCAGTGACATGTCTGATTTTTGGGGAAAAGCAGCTGAGAATACATGAGAAATATGAGGTGGTAGGGTAGGCAGGAGAAGAAGCAGAGGGAGACTTACAGAAAAGATCTGGGAGACTGCCTTTTGAGCAGAAAATCTGAGAGTGAGAGCAGCAGAGAATAGAGGTGCAGTCAAGCCTCAGAGGAGACAGAAGACCTAGAGGCGTTTATGCAGAATTTACTGCAAACCAGAAAGCCATTGAGCTGAATGAAAACAAGCCTGAAAATGAAAATTTGTCTTGCAGGGGCTCAATAGGAGACAGGCATAACACCATGTACTTTTAAGTCCTTCATCTACTGTCTTTCCTAGCTATTTTGACTACGTCTTAGAAATAGTCTCTCTAAATAGTTAACTGTTTCAAATCTTACTCTAATAAAATCTGCATTCTTGAATGTAAAAGACTTTTTTTGATTGTTTGGTCTTTTGTTGTATTTCTTCTTCTAATTTTCATAAGGATAAGGCTTTAATCCTTAAGGTCCGTCTTAAAGCAGTGGTATACTTTGGAGTTCCTTCATAGAAAGTAAGCCTGAAGCATGATCTGTGATTTGCCATGAAAGAAATTGTGTTCCCTTTCCCTATGCTGTTTTTAGATTCAAAATGTGTGAACTTCAGAGTGGATTTTGCTATGTTTTCATGATAGTATCGAACTATCTTTCCCTGACTTAACTCAGTTAGGGGTTTCTCTTGCATGGCATTTCTGATATCTCTCCTGTTTAACCTGCAACTTCACCAGTCTAAGCCATGATTTCTAGCCTTTAAAAACAAGGTTACTGCCTTAAAATGTTTTCATGCCCAATGCTTTCTCTTGTCTTTAGAATTAAGACACATGCCCGAGACATTCTGATGATCTTAGTGCAGGTGTCCATCTTCCAGAAAACTTGTCTTATTCTGATTTTGCTCTTTAGGATACCACCTGGATACTGGAATACTAGCATTACGGGTTTGATTGACTGTTCAAATGTCCACAGAGCAGCCTAATTTACACAAAAAGTCACTAGATGTTGGAGGAGAGGGATGGAAAAACTCTTGTTATAGTACCTTTGAATAAACAGTTCCCACCACCACCCTTGCTTTCCCCCAGATTTAATAACAAAACATTTGTTGTTATGTTACTGGTATGAATTAATTGCCTATGCGCTTCTAACCTAGCCATGACTTCAAAAAGTAGATATTTAGGGTGGAAGACCTCTTGAAAATTACTTATGCATAATCTACAGGTATTTGCTTTCACAGGCTGGATCATTTTCTGTTACCAAGGAACAATTCAAAGAGATTGCTGCCCTTTAGGTGTAGTAATTTTGCCACATGTAGCTATATATGATTGGGGGAAACCACCCCCACTTTCAATCCAGCCTGAGACTTAATCCAGCCAGAATTTAAGTTTAATACCCCTTTATTTTTGCCCCTTGATATGTAGAAATATATAGTTACAGTATCAGACCTAATTTAGTATTTACTTTTGCTCTGGTGGCATTCTGCAATTCAAGAAGCAGCAGCACTGATGTCTGGTGGTCTTAGTGTTCTTTATGTGGCTGGAAGTTGGCCTGATCATGCCATAACTGCCCTGGGCACCAGACAGGATGCTTTTAATTCATTTTAATAGGAAATTGCCTTACTTGGTGTAATGCGATTGAGACAAAGTTTGTCCATCTCTGCATTAAACTCTGAGGAAACAATGCCTGTTAGTGAAGAGTGCTTGTCCTCTACGTGGAATATGCTATCTGTAATTCTGAAGCTTGATAGTTCTATGCACTGGATTTGGCAAAGCATACACTGAACAAACAAGGCTGTTAGAGAATATTGCTTACTGAAGCAATTTCAGCTATTCTTTTCAAATGTAAATTGTGGTTTGTGTGTGATCTATTTTTTCCCTGCCTTTCATGTATTCCTTTTCTTCTTAAAACATAAGTTGTTCTAGCCAAGGTCCATGCGTTTCTCTACACATGGCCAGCAATGAATACATTGTAGGTGTAAGGACTTTACAAATGCCAGATGATATCTCGAGCTTTCTTTTCTGTTAATACTTTTTTTCTTGCTGATGATCGCGATGTCAAAACCCTAATGTAAATTGGATGCAGGATGGTTTTTGATTGGGTTTGTTCTGGGCTTTGTTGTTTGGTTTTGTTCGTTTGTTTTGGTTTGGGATTTTTGTTTGGTTTTTTTGGTTGTTTTTTTTAACCTTGAACAGGATCATATCATTTGGCAAGGTGCTATATCTTTAGTTTAGTATATGTGTGTGCACAGGTCCTGGATGGCTTCAAAATATAAAAATCACTGTAAGAGAAATAAAAAAAACTCTGATGTCCGTGGAAGTTTACTTTTTCCTGTTGTAATAGGCAATTCCAAACCAGTATGTTCAGAGGCAGAGTTGATACTTTTGCAGACTTTCAGTAAAAGTTCATTGAAAAGCTGCAGAAAGGCTTTTGATTTGATTGTTGACAGACCAGATGTTCGGTGTTTCTCTTTTAGCTAATCTGATATCCATCTTGTACATGTTGTGTCAAAAGCACCCTTTAAAAGCAATGCTTCTGTCACTTCATATTGTTCATTGCACCATTCAAAAGGCTGGATAAATGTTACAGGGTATAATGGACATGTCATTTATTAGCATTTAATGTGAAAGACGTGTATAACCTATACAGTTTACAGTCAAATACCTTAGGAGAAAAGTAAAGTATTGCTCGCCAAAGACCTAATTTGTATCAAATTCATAACCTAGTACATCAGATATATTTCTGCAAAAATGATACCCTCTGTCACCTACTGATTTGAATTTGTCAGGTGCTGAACTAAGTCAGGTATATCATCCACAACATCACATACATCATTCTTAGTAGCAAATAAATCACCTACTGAATTGAATACATCACTAGTTTAAGAAGACACATAATAAACTGATTGTATTTCCATTCACATGTTTGGCTGGATGTGGATTTGGCTGTGTTTGTTAAAGATGTACATCCCTGATAAATGAAATGCTTGATATGCATCTGACACAACATTTGCTGAAATATCCATGCTAAGAACAGGGCCGATTGTATGAGCAGCTGAATTGCATGCATCAACTTACTGCAGCAATCACATCTGACACATTCACTTTTTAGAAGACACCAATCATGTGAATGGGGTGAAATCACTGTCAGAAAAGTTTAGGTCAGCAACAGATCTACAGCAAAGAACTATTAGTTACAGCCGACAAAATGGCTTCAGACGTACAACAGTTTGCCATGGATTCAGGCATGCACAGAAGATTCACCACTGTGAGAAAAGAAGATGGCGGAGGAGATAGTAAAATGTTTTTCATAGGTGAAGATCTTGCTTGCTTTTGTCTGGACCTTTGATAAAAGACTCCTTCAGTTCTGTTGAGCCTGTCTCTACCTTAAATTTTGTTGCTTTCTGTATGATTGTGTCTCTTCCCGTTGGTTCACATAATGCTCAAGGTATGGGAATAGATATAAACATAGTACCCAGCCTCTGCAGTTATGAGCTGGGCCAGGGAATGCTTCCAACCTTGTTACTTTGGCCATTGTATTTTGAGTAACCTGGGAAAGTGACGTGTATTGGAAATGATTGTGTTTTATTTAAAAGAAAGCTTGCGGTACGGGGCTGGGGAGGGTGGGGGCAGACATATCTGCTATCAGAAACAAGCGCTTCCCTAGGAAAAAACTAACAAAGAGATTAGTTATGTCTTTCCTGAGAAGCTGGAATGGCATTTGCTCTGCTGCAGAACTGTGGGTGACCTCTGCCCTGAGTACAAATATTGTTGAAAAACAAGTTCAGGTGGAGGCATACAGGCAGGGAGGGGTGGTAGCTGTCTAGATGAATGTGATTAGGATGCCCAGAGGCTTATGAATAAAACCTGTGGTCCTGAAGAGTCCTGAATGTTCAGCAGAGATATTTGAAGAGTATCCTAACATTTTCCATAATTCCATTGCTAAAAATTGAACTCTATATCTCGGAAGGAAATTAAGAGCATTCTTGTTCTGGTTTGTAACTTTCTTCTGCATTTTTTGTATTTTTTTTAAGGAATAGTTGTTTCTGCCTAAAATCACCTTCTGCTGAAATCATTGACAATTTAAAATGGTGCTAATGGAATGCCATATTTCTTTAAAACACAGACCCTACTGGTTGTAACTGCTGTCCCAGGTTCAGCTGGGATTTTCTTCTGTTCTTGCAAAATCTCACATAATACAGATTGTCAAACTCAAATTCTGCTGAGGTTGTAAATAGCTTGTCACCAATGGGGATTACATACACACAAACAGCTGTAATTTAGCTATCTGTAATGTTTGATGCATGTGGTAGCCTACAAGCTCCTGCTACCTTTATTCTGCAATTTTCAACATTAACACAAACTAAAGGAAGTGAGGCTTTTGTTGTTATAAGGAATTGCCAGCTTCAGCTCTAGAGCTGACTTTGCACCTTTTAGGTCAGTGAATAGGAATATCTTTTACAGACATTCATTCAGGGCCAAAAGCCATTTCTAACTTCAAGGACAGGGAACTGCACTTGGTAGTATATCTGATCCAGCGCCAGGTGATACTTTGCATCATCCCATCAGAGCTCTGATACCACGCACTGGAGCAATTAGTTCCCATTTGAAATGAATGTCTTTTCTCACTGCTCTGGCACCTCCATATATCTTTTTATGAGATACATGGAAGTTTTCTTCACAGTACAAAAGATATCTCTGCAAATAGAGTAGAATGTTCTACCCTGATCCAATCTTTTTTCCCAAATCCTACAAATGAAAGTCTGGCTAAGTGTCATGCAGAGATGGGAGAACATTGAAGAGAACATCAGCCAAATTTCAAAGTCAGGATTTATATTGTATAATATCTGTACCTTCTATGAATATAAGATATATATTATCTTACATATGGATATAAGCCAGTTAATGTACATGTATTTTGCCTGTGCAGATAAACTTTGTCATATATGCACAGTATTACATATATGGGCTCACAAAAAAGTGCATACATACGAAGCCTTGGAAGTTTATTCTACTACATGTGCTTTTAAAAATTGACATAAATGGGTAAAAAATATCAAATTTTTCCTTTCATTTTTGCCTAAACATGTAAAATTAGTTATTTTGTCAACAAAAGAAAATCTTTAGAAGAGCATTTATAAGCTGTTTAGATTCTTGATTAATTCCATATTAAAACTTTTCATTTCTGGTGGATTTTGCCTTTCAAAGTAACTATTTTTTATGAATTCGTTATCGAAGATGTACTCAGATGACCATGCACTGGAAAGAGTACAAGACAATTTCTTTACAGACCCGTGTTGTGCTGCTGACATTGGTGGCACATCAAATTAAAAATGGGGCAGGAACTTTTTGACCTGTGCTCTCTAAGAAAGGAGATGTAAACTAAAAATCAATATTTCTCTAAAGGAAAAAGTTAAAAATAACAAGTAGAAAAAGCTAGAGGCCTGGTCATATTCTCAACTACACTCCATAATTAAATTATTTCCAATTAAAAGCAACTGGGAGGATATTTTCAGAAGTGATTAAAAGTTCAGGGGAATGTTGGTTGGTGGGGTTTTTTTCTTTCTTCCCATTCAGTCCAAAACTGGCATATTTGCTCTAGCTTTAGGTTGACCTTTAGAAATTCTACAAGTAAATTTTACATTTCCTGTGGAAATGGTTGGCCTCTTGAGTAAACTTTTAAGACATATCTCCCTTTTATAACATACCTTTGGGGTAGCTGCCAATCCTAGAACCAGCTTCTGTATATAATTATTGAACGTTTTCCAAAATGGAATGATAAATATAAATGTCTGTTACAGAAAGCTCAGGGTTTGAAGATGTCCCCCCAGCTCCTTGTATAACACATGGGGACAAGCAAGCTCTGGCTAGGTTAACTGATGTGAAATTATATTTTATGACCGTATGTCCATTTACTAATATTGATCACTTTTTTTGTAATGTATAAGTAATAAAATTGTTATGACAATAATAATGAGAAGATAAAGGAATGGTGCAGAATGTTCCCTGATCTTGCTTTTAGTGCACTTCTGCTGTTAGTGGTCCCAAAATTCAGAGGGATAGCATTTCGTTATAGACATCCAGACTGAAGGTCTATAGGTCATCTTTTGCTTAAGTCCTGTTACTGAAGTACTTCTGCTCTTTCTGGAGTGTGTAGTAGGTTGGAGTCAGGCTAGGTTTGTATAGAGATGGATATGTACAAAGAAACAACAGGATTATCACAAGGAATAATGAATATCAAATTTCACAACGTAACTTAAACAACTCAGCAATAATGTCTAATTAAGTTTTCAGTGCCTTAGGGTGCTAGGCAAGCAGATGAAGCTATTGTATTGGTTTTAACTGGACCAGATATGTGCCTCTAGATGAAAATCTGGCAGAATGATTGAAGGATGAACAGTATACTGCTGAAATTGCCCAGGTAATTCAGATGTTGAAGAACTAGCTCAACTCTTTTGAGCACTGAATTCAGAATACAGAACAAAGGTACAGCTATATTGTCTCTATTTGAATTTTACACCTAAAGCAAGAAATGAGAGCTGAACTTCCTCATTACAGCTGAGAGGATGGCTTGCAATGTGTGTGCCTGAAAAATTTTACTTTTTTAACGTTTAAGGTGTTTTTTACACACAGGCGGATATTATCTTGAATATGCTGGCTATTCAAAATTATATCCTCTCTATTCAAATTTTTGATATTTAAAATCCAGCTTTTGGATGTTGATGGGCCACAAAGAAGGTAGAGTTTTTATATGTATCATATCTCCCCTCCTTCCCTTCCTTTCCAAGCAACATTTGTGTCATTTCAGTTATATTTCAGCCTCCATAAAGGAAAATCCCACTGGAAAGGAAGAAGTATTTCCTGAGCTGATATCACTAGTGTATGCATAAGGATTATTTCAATGTCTTCTGCAGGATCCCATGTTGCAGTTAGACTAGAAATGTTTATAATATATGGCTAGGCTGTCTGTTTAAGAAGGATTCTGGATTTTGCTAGGACAGCCCAAGACTGATATGAATAATCAGGAACAGTAAGATATTGGGTGATGTAAGTAAATTACTTCGTAGACTTTTCAAAGGAATATGAATTCAACTTCAAGAGACTTATCGTTTGTTGCTGAATGGAATTAAGGTTTAATCAAAGCAAGCAATATACAAAATTCAGTTTATCAGATTACAGGTTTTCTCATGGTGGGTTGGGTGCATGGGTGCGTTGGGTTCCCTTTTTCTGGGTGTCAGTGATGCAAAAAGATTTATCAGTTGATTAGTTGTGGTATTGTCCTCCTTTACACGAATAAGATTTGCCTTCTGCTTTTGATCAGTGCTTTTCATAAGAAGAAAAATGCATCTGTAACATCCAGCTAGGTTTTTAGAGTATTCTAACTGAAGGTCAGAAATTGACCTCCAAAATTTAAGCAGAATAAGAACAAACGTGAGTATACAGAAAACTAGTTGTTATGAGTGTCAAAGAACTGACGTGAATATTCTTCTGAATACCCAAAGGTAGCTTTTTTTTCATTAAGTATTTACATATAATGCCTCTTTCATATTAAAAAATATAGACTTCGTAGTGCTGTTGAAATAGCAGTCCCTAAGATACCCAGATTCAATATGATTAACTCATAAATGCAGAGTATGGTAAGTGCAGGATGACTGCTAGAGTTATTCATGCTAAAACCCTTAAAAATTTAAAAAATAATTAGGGGAAAAGAGAGAGAGAGAAAGAAGAGGGCAAGAACTATGAGATTTGTAAGGAATGGAAATTTTTTTCTACATAAGATGGACAAAAAATCCCAGGACATGATGAATAATAAATTAAGAGCTTGAAGAGCAGATCTACGTTTGAGGACTCAATTGAAAGAGAGTAAAAAAGAGAGGTGCTATTACATTGTCATCTTGATAATTTATGATATAGATGCCTAGCCTCCAGTTACAAGAAACCATTGCTCTAAGAATCATGGTGAATGAATTCTGATAAACTAAAATGTTGTTTTCAGCTGATGAATCTGTACTGATTTCAAAACAAAACAAAACAGAAACCCAAAACAAGTAAACAAACAAGAAAGCATCAAGGAAAAGTACAGAAAAGAAGAATAATGATCTGAGGTATGAACCAACTAAATAAGATTGCAAAACCTGAGCCAACTTTTCAGGAAAAGGTGGATAATACGACATATTAAATACAAACATAAATGATGCAAAGAAAATTAATCACAGGTTTCTTTTTCTACTATAACTGGATTAGGGAATCAGGTGAAATCATCCAGTGTCCCATTTAAAACAAGTAACCTAGTATTTTTTGAGCAGTGCATGTTTACCTTGTAAAATGTATTATTTTTGGAGATGTGCAACTAATAACATGAATAAATTCAAAAAGGTACTATACAACCCACAGGACAGGCATAGACTTACTGCACATGTGAGTCCAAATTTAACCTCTAAATTAGAACTCTCCAAAATAGCTGTGGTATGGAAAAGAATAGCATTCAATTGTTATATGGTACCATTATCTTCAGTGCATTTATTAGTCTTTCTTAGAAACATAATACTGGGTTAGATGGGACTTTGCTGGGATTCATATGATTTGAACAAGAGTAATAAAGAGTGTTCTAATTAATTTTTGCTTTACATAACTTTCAACTGCATAAAATTTCCATGCAGAAGTTTACATCTCTCAGCATAGTGGTGTCCTTGCGTCATTCATCATAAATGTCACCTTTGCTTCTTTTTTCCTCTTTTCCTTCGTCTTCTGTTCTTGAGGAAAAGAAAGAAAAAATGTTAACAATTTTACATAAAGTCCTGTATGCACAAACAATGGTGTCAAAAAAGCTACACTGTCTGCATGTTTGAAATGGCATCTGATTTTGGTCCAATTTCAAAAAATGAATTGTATCATAAGAAAGCCAAGGAGGGGGAAGCTTAGGAAAAATGTTCTGCAGCAATCAACCAGATTTATAGAATGAAACTTATGAAAATAATAAGTTTAAAGTAAATTTAGCCCTATTTGCCAAAGGGCTGAGAAATAGTTGGCCAGCTCAACATACTGTAAAAAAACAGGAGAAATACTTTCATGAGTTCAGGTCTGCTACAATAATATACTTGACAATAAAAGTGAAACTAAATAGTGCATTCCTCTTCCCAAATTGCTGTAAATAGTGATTTGTATTTCCTTAATATAGTAAGAAAGGTGGGGGGAAAATATAAACGTAAAAACATTTTATGAGTTGACATGTTACTATAAGCAGTTCATAAATTCAAACTTTTTCTACAAACATTTGTGAGCCTGTAGTAACAAATCCAACTGAATGGAGATAACTATATTACATTTATACTCTTACACAGCTTTATGAAGTACTAAAAGAGACAAAATACTTTCTCTAATCAAGCATCCAAATAGGTACTGTAAGTTGCATTACTCCTAAAAAGTAAAAAAAACCACCCATGTATTCAGTAATATAGTGAATTGTGGTAACTCTCATGATGTGGTAGAATGACATTTAATTAAAAAAAGGTATTGGGTACAATTTTTCACTCAGGTTTAATTACTTACACGAAGGGAAACGTTGTTAAATACATACGTATTTTATACCTCTTTGGAGTGGGTATAAAATGATACTCCCTGCTATAAAGGAACAAAAGCACGTTGATCTCCACAACTCAGTTCAGTGGGAATTTTGTCACTGGCTTTAGCAGTGACGTTGGCTTTAACAGACTTGCAGAATTAAATCCAAAACTCTCTGTCTGTATCTAATGAAGGTATCATCTGGGTAGCCAGTGACTTCTGCCTTGGTCTAGGCAGAGTTCAGAAGAAAGGGATGGTAAGTGGCTAGGTCCTGTACTGACTAAATCCCCACATCTGCACAGCTGCTGGCTCATCTTTTGTCTTTTCTGAACAGAATGTCAGTCTGTTTTGGTGAAATAATTTGGAAAGCAATGCTAGTTGGGAACACCACATGGCCATCCTGCACCACAGGCACGACTACATTTCCTCATCTCAAGAGTGGGGACCAACCTTCAGATCTATCGAGAAATGAATTATTGGTACTAGCGATGTTGCCCCATCTTCACGCAGGCTGGCCGTTCCCACCCGTGGTTAGTCCTGTCTGGCTGCCCTGAATCCTGCAGCCTTCCATACCTACCTTGCCTCCTTCTGACGCTGCCATTGTTCCTTCCTGGCTGGGTAGGGACATGCTTACCCTTGAGTTATTTGCGGAGGCAAGGCTGTATTGTTGCCATCTGCATTTCATTAGACCAGACACATTCGATACATTCAATAATGATTTTTTCCAAATACTACAGATTAAAATAATTTACGAAGCAGGTTTATGACGAGGGAGCAAAAAAATCTTTAGGACTCACACATTATTTTCAAGTGTCTAACACTTCCAACAGTAATAACGTTTTCTTAAAAAAAAAAAAAAAAAAGAAAACAAAACCCAAACCTATATCCTACTGTCTTTATGAAGATAATCTTGCTTCTTTTTAATACTACGAATTCACTAAAGGAAGCCTTCCAGAACTTGAGACATCACCTTGTGGCAAATTATAATTAGCACTGCATTATTTACAACATGTGATTAGATACCAAGAGATTTTTCAAAGGTAACATAAAAAGTTACAGTGCAGGTGATAATGATTCTTTTGGAGAGAGATTCCTTTGTTCATTTTAGCATCCTCATAAATGTTTAAAGAATATAAATGAAGATTCCAAGCCAATTAATTTGTCTGTTTCTCATCTCCAGTGATGTATTTTAATTATACTTTCATGCCTTTAAGCTTCAGAATGGAAGTCGGCATGCAGTCATCACAAAAAACAAAACCTGTAAAAATCTGAAAGGATAATGGAACAAATTCCACAGTTTTGTGCCTTAGACTCATGCTGTATCATTTTCTAAATGTGGAGAAAGTGGTTTAAGTCTTAAACAGTTATAATTTGGTGAGGCATGCAAAGTTCATACTATAATTCAGACAAAAAGTGTATTTTGGTTCATATTAAATGTTACACATTAAATTTACTCCATGAAGTAAAACCAATATATGATTCATTTTGTAGTACAATACACAGGTTTAATTAATTTGTGGTCTAGAATATATGCTGAATAAATAAAAATCAATTTCCTGTTTTTCAAATCCATTTACTCCTCACTGTTCAATCCTTTGTCTGGTTTTGATCTTAAAATATGCCTAATATTTAAGACATACAAAGACAGAATGTTTTTGAATCACTGAACCTTGAAATGGAGCTTGGGTGCATAAGAAAGTTGGTTAATTATTACAAGTAAACTCCCAAGCTAACTATTATTAAGACTTTTTCTGATCATGTAAAATTGGCAGGCAGTAGTTATAGCTATTTCTAACAGTATTGGGCTAAGATGTTACTTTCTATCTGGTGTCTCTCCAAGGAATTTTCAAAGGGAAAACATGCTGCTTTGAGCTATATTTAGTTATTTACTTACCAGTTTTATAAAAAAAAAAAAAAAAAAAAAAAAAAAAAAAGAAAGGAAAGGAAAAACAAGCTAGATATTCTCCTTCCTACCATAAGACCTTCCCCCCAACACCTGTTTTGGTGGGTCTATTCCCAGTCAAATCCATCTATTTTAGTACTGTTAGTACAGACAAGTATTCATAAAAATAACTTTTAAGGAGTAGTATTCTAGATCCATCCTGCAATTCTCTACCTGATGCTCAAACATTTTTCCTCTCATCTATCTCTTTCAACTCTTATCCTGAGCATTATGTATTTTCATTTAACATCCTGTGAATTATTTCCTTCTGCAGCAGAAATCTGCACACACAATTCTACATTGCAGAACCTGAAGGCCATTAAGTCAGGTTGCAGCAAACACCTGTAACTAGAACAGGAAAATACTTCATTGTGTTTAGATTTTTTATATTAGAGAGAATTTTTTCCCCCCTCTTGCCAGGTTGTGTTTAGGGGAATTTTGAAAGTGAAATATTTAGCCACATTCTAACCCTTTCTAATGCCTCTCCAAGATGTTAAAGATATTATAAATAGGGTAGTCAACAGAATTGTTCTCTCCTCCCCCTCCAAACTCACATGGGGGAAAAATAAGACAAATACTTGAGTGTTTAGGCTCCTTCACCTAAATATACCAGTACAATATAGGTGGGTAAAAAAAAGAAAGAAGGGGTGGTGTAGTCATGGACCGCATCATGGTAAAACACTGTTATTTTGCTAAACCATCAGTCTTCATCAGCACAGAAGTTGCATTAAGTCATAAATTGACTAGAAGAGGAAACATTTGTATTTAGGTTTTGCTTTTCAGTACTTTAAGGGCACAAAAGTGCCTTTAAAAAGCATGTGTAGTCCATCTCCTCCCTACTTTGCAGCTTTTTAAGATCAGGGTAGGTAAGAAGTGTTGGTATGATTAAACCTGAACTGACCCATGTACCCTGTAGGGTTTTCACATAGCTAGTGGTTGACTTGTTGCCCTGATGATCAATTTGGTTCGTGTAATCTCTTTGTTGTACATATTTTCTGTTATATTTTAATTCAAGACAGTCTATGTCAACACATATTAACTGCCAGTTAATCAACCTGCTTACCACTTTATGAGCAACTTGCTCATAAATAAACAGGGGAAATCCCGAAATTTCAAGTGCATTGAGGGGATGAAACCTAAACTGAACTCTAGGTACACATTTTGCCTGATGGAGCTTGTTTCTAGTTCCCTGCAAAATCAGCCTTTGCATTGAAAGACTAGGCAGAAAATTAGATACTGTGGACGGCCTAATTGTTGCCTCTGTTGCTAGAGCATGGCCGTTCCCACTATAAGAAACAGGTATCATGTCGCTCTGTATCATGGATCTAGGCTTTTTAACTCTCTTCTCTCTCCTCACTGTCAAGCTGAAATTCATGTTTCTTCCCTTCTGTTTGTAGCCTGGAAGGCTGGGAAGGAGGTGGGCAGAAATGGAGCTGGTACTGTGTGATTTCTGATGCTGTAGCTGGGTACCCTGATGAAAGGGTATCTTATTTACAGATTTATTAACTCATAACCTCCTCCCTGCATCTTTCAGAGATTCATTGCTTTGAATCCTTGCCAAGACAGCAAACTCCATTCTTTTATTTTGGTCTAATGGCCATGAGGTTGTGCTGCAGGAAGCTCATGGAGAGTGAAACCCATTCAGGAATGGGATTCACTGGGAGTAAATTTGCAGGGCAAGGGCATAGTAAATTAGAGAAAAGCAAATACAAAAGAAAAAAAAAAAACCCAACACCAAAAAAACCCACAAACAAATACAGCCCCAAATCCAGACCTGCATTCATAGTATTCACACAGAACAAAATATTTAATTAACATATGTTGTTAGGTGCCCTGTAGATGCAACTATTCATTCTATAAGTGGGATAGTGATGTGGAAAATGTCTGTGTTAAGAAATGGTGCAATAAGCAGGCCTCTTCTTTTGGATTGTCATAGAAACGTGAAGCTTCAGCCTCTGGGGAGCCTAGAAAAATTGTTAGCTAAAATTAAGCACCATAACTTATATTTTTGTTCCAAACAGGGTGGCTTCCCCTCCCCCCCCCCCCTTAGAATCCCAATATTTGTACAGTTCTACCCGGATGTTGACATTACGCCCCTCTAGGCATGATTTAAACACTGGTAGATAAACAGACTGAGATTTCTGGGCTATTTTGTAAGAGTAATTTTTATATACCTTTTTTTAGGTACTTTTCAATAACATTTTGAGAGTGAAATTAAACCTGATTAAAAAAAACCAAACACATCCTGTGCAAAAGCTACTAGAATTTTTTAACATTTATTTTAAGCAAATACACTATACCTCTGTGATTTTTAAAATGACTTTTTATGGTGAAGAAAAAAACAATAATAATTTTTCCCAACATCGCCACTCAAGTTAAACTCCACTAAATGTTTTTTAGTCCAAGTCTAATTTATGCTTTGAAAAATTCTATTATATTAGATCAGAGGTGAACATGTTCTTCCAAGTAGAGCAAATAATCATCTGTGGGCTCAAAATTCAGATTGTGCCATTAGTTTCTGCTGATTTTTGGCTGAGTACAAGTTCTATGGTATCATCTAGTCCACATTAAATAATGGTTAGAGAAGTTCCCTCATGCAAATGCTGTGTTTATGATTTCAAAATTTATTTTTGCTTTTCAAGTAATAATTACCGCATTATTAAGATCTGCTTTAATAAACATTTCATGTACTAAACCTCTTTCTTAGATTGTTTTTATTTATTCTTGGAAATTTATATTCACTAAACATTCAGCTTTGAGCACGTATTTAACTGTTAATGAAGTTAATGGAACCATCCATATGTTTAAAATTAAGTACTTCAAGTACTTTGCTAAATCAGGTTTGAAAGGATGGCAAAGAACAGTCACAATTCATAGGAGGCACATGTATGTTTGGAAAATTTTAAAAGTACCTTATTTTTCTATTTTTCTAATTACAGTTTAAACAGCAGCATAAGATTATTCTTTATATAAAATTCGAAACCTTGAATTGACAACAAGAACTGACAGGAAAGTTGCTTGTCTGTGAACTTTTCAGCAAAGCTTGAATACTACCTCCACCAGAATTCAATAATCTTGTTCCTGCTGGTGAGGATTTCTGTCAGTTTTTACTTTCACATGTGCAATATTTTCTGTAGACCTGTTTATAACATTCAACACCTTGTGATGTCTCATAGAAGATATTGACTTCATAATTATTGCTAATAGAAGGATGTAGTATATAAAGTAGACTTTTTATTTAACAGTTAAATGGCTTTACATGAATACATTTATTTGTTGCAACAAGTGTGAAATAATATGAGTTTAGAAACTACATCAAATTGGTCCATGTTTCAAAAGATGCTTAGGAAACGTACTGTAGACACTTTCCAGGTGCATGGAATTAAAATTTTTAAAAAGGCATTATTTTACCTCCTAATTTGCTGGAATTTAAGATATTTTCCTAAGTGGCAGTGAAAAGTATTCAGAACAAAATTACTTTTGGTTTTTACTATAATAAATGTATTGCTATTGAAATGTCAATGCCATTACAGATCCCCACATAGGTTGTATTCTTTAGATTGATAAGTTTGTAGAGTATTATTAACACAGTGTATTTTAAGTTAGTAGAGGTAGTACCAAAATTATATCCAAATTTAAGGATGCTTGTATCTGATACTTAGGTCTATTTTATGTCATAAACAAACAAACAATCAAAACCAATTATAGTTCAGTTGATGCATATAAATGTATAATGTTAGTGTTTTAGTCCATTACCAGTGCAAGTGATTTGGACTGATGGACAGTGATCACGGAACACATATGAGCAATAACCACAAATCTAAAAGGAACTTGGAACGTAACTGCCATCTTTTTTGGTGATAGGCAGAGGTGGTCTCTGTGATGAAAAGGGACACTGACTATCAGAAAGGAGTGCATGTGGTTGGGTTAGATCTGTTCCTTGGACACAATTTTTTATGACTACTTCTTAAATTGTTCTGGCAAAGTAAAAATTGTGTTAAATAGATTTCTCTACATAAGTTGCCAAAGAGGGCAAAAAGAATTACTGTCAAACCAAGACTGTGTGCCATCAAGCTGTGTGAGGTTGTGGCTTCATGTTTCACCTTTCCACTGCAAGAGGTATAATTTAACGTGTACGCTTCTTCCACTCCAAACTTCAGCTGCTCTTTTCTGTTCCTCTGCAGCAATGAGGTTTTCATCCCGTTTGTTTAAGCACATTTGGTGGTACTTAAACCTCATTTTTTGAAATTGCCTATTTTCTTTGAATCCATTATTAGGTTTTTTTGGTTGTATTTTAAACTGCTTAACTTTGCTGCAGTTTATAGCACATCCATGTGCTGCTGAACTGGCTGAAGCAAGGCAGCAATGCTGTACTGAGGAGAGTGGGAGGAAGCCAAGTAAGCTAGGATGAATGAAGAGCACACAGGCACATACAACAGGGAGACCTTCACCCAAGAAAAAGTCAGAAATGGAGTTCTATGAGATGACACAACAGACTGTGCTGATCTTGTGATTTGAATGGGTGGGCAAGCCTGGGAGGAGCCAGGACAGGGTACTATTTGGGCTCCCCCTCCTGCCATTGTCTCTCTGTGCTTCCCTGTGGATGTGCAAATGAGTTTTTATCACACAGCCCACCAGAAATGATAGTTTGGGGTTTGGCTTCTCCTTCCCACCAGTTTCCATCCAACATAGTGGCTCAGGCAGTCCTGCTGGAAATGATCCTGTACTTGAGCCAGACCAAATGGCTCAACGATTTTCCTTTAAACAACACTACTGTGGAAATAGTTGGTGTGGGTTTGCAGAGGTGTATATCTTTTTATGATGTCTTAAGTAACGCCTTTATGTAAAAATTTATTTTATTTAGGGTCCTCTCAGATGTCTTGTTTTCTGACTAATATGTGCTTTGAAAACAAAGAAAGTGGTTTCTCTTAGAACCTAGGAAAATGGAATAGGTTTGAAATATGCATTATTTACTCCTTTTTTCTCTCTGAATCTAAAATTTTATGTTTGAGTGTTTTGATAGTCAGCCTGTCAGGAGGCTTGTTCATTATTCATACGTATATATTGAGAAAACACTAAGAATGGCAGAGACTGAGAAATTTGTAGTGGTATTCACAGGGAGAGTTTCCACATGGACTATGAATCAGCTGATTTATTAGCTGAAAGGGGGTGTGGGGGGTGTGGGGGGCTGTGGGGAAGATTGAGGGATCCAGGGTTTATAGACTGGAGAGAGCAAAAAAACCATAAGCACAAAACATGTTAACATCAAGAAAAATTACATATTGGGGCAAGTATGTTTCTGTTCCTGGAAACGTGTGTTGAGACTGGATAACTTTCTAGAGTTATGCCCCAGTTTGACCATGAGCAACTGATTGTGTGCCAACATCAAGAGTTACAAGTACTATGGCCTGCATTTCACAGAAAGTTAAAGAAGATTATAATGATATGCTATAAAAATGGGCTATTCCATTTAGCAGAAATTATTATATGATCTGTTGTGCAATATTCATAATGGCTTTTTATTGTTTTTAATAAATATAAAAATGAAATCACTGTTAAATATGATGAGCCCTGCTTTAATCAGTTAAATGCAGTGGCTCACCTTTTATAGCTCACCTTTTTATAGCAGGACTGATTGTTATAGATGCATTCAAAATCTGTTTCTTCCTGAGCATGTCCATACAGGTCACGCATCTATCAACTTCAGGTAACACATTTATAATTGCAGTTGCTTCTTGGTTTGGCTGAGTGTCAATTTGTCTGATTTTCCATCTGTTCTCTTTTTCTTTTTTTAAAGATGTGGCAGCCATGGAATAATAGTGTTGGAACAGGCACTATGGAAGAGCAGGAAGAGCAAAGGCATGGGTAGAGGCTCGAGGCAGTAGGTTGTTGGAGTCAGGTATCTTCTGTTCCTTCTGTCAAGGCTGAGGTGCAAAGGATGAGACTCACACTGCTGCTCAGGAACTAGGCGCAGCGGCTTGAATACCAAGCTGACAGTGAAACTGTGGCTTTTATACAGTGCTGAGGATTGTTTATTTATATCCAGTGACTTACATTAAAAGTTGAGTACCTTCACGGAGCCACGTATGCATTTTGGCCCTAAGGGGAAACAAGATTTCAACTGTACTGCTGTAGCCAGCCCTTGTAAGTAGCAAGATCTAAACAACTCATTTGTTTTCCATGTTATCCTCTTGAAATGTAGGGACCGTTGTTGCTTTACTGGATTTTGGGTTTGACCCTGGGTACCAGACAGCTGCAAGTTTGTTAGAGACTGATCTGAGGGTCCTAAGTTCCCTGGTTACCTCTCCTCAGAAAAGAAAAATAAATGGCTAAATGACAAAGAGGTGATCTGTATCCTCATTATCTTGAACGCTGGTAGCATATTACTGCTGCTGTTTGCCTGCATGCAGGGTTTGGATGGGTACCAGGCTTCCCATGGAAACAGCACTACTTATAATATTGTAACATTAATTCCTGCAGTGCACTTACAGGAAGTGAAATCCCATCTTCCTTGAAATGAATTAGTGGGGTATCATCTTTGTCATGCTTTCTCATGCCTATGGTCATCTGCCATAAAATCTGTTGGATTTGCATACTGAAAATGTCAAGGTTTCTTGCAAAGTAAAGTTATTAGGTGATGAAGGTCATATTTTCATAGGAACATTAGCAATAAGATTAAGCTACTTATTGACACTGAGGTATCGAAGGAATTAATTTGTTGATCATGTTTGGTGAGACTGATGCAGTGGAATCTTTGGTAGTTGCAATGATGTTTTGAAGCAAATGTCTGTATTTAAGTTGAGAGTCTATGACATCTCTCTGCAGCTAGTCTTCATTTTTATGGTAAGAGATCGATTGTTTTCTGAAGAAAAAAATAGGAAAAAAAAACCCCAAACTAAAACAAACAAAAACACTGCAAAGAAAATGTTATTTTTCCTTGTAATAATAACTGTGGGCCACTCTTTCTTTTTACTCTACAAATTCCAATATTAGTCTCTTACACCTATTTGCTCTGGTGCCAGACAGCAGGGAAGAAAGGGGATGTTACAGCACAACAAACTAATACTTTGTCTGCTCAGCCTCCCTATTCTGACCTGTGCTGTTTCACAATCGTGAGAGAAACTCAAATAAAATTAAACATCCTCTGTGATACTTCATTAACCTGAAACAGAATGTGAATAACAGCCTGATGTGTGCAGTATCTCATGTACCGGCATCCTATCTAACATAGCTGTGCATATTTACACTACAAAACTATCCTGAATCTCATTAACCTTCTAACCTTGCTGGTATCTTATGACAGTGAGTTCTACAGGTTAATTAAGCTGTATTAAAAAATTAGCATAGCTGAATTAATTTTATTCCTTTTTTTAAATTCAGTTATGCCAGATTTACTGTTACGTTTAATAAGAGCAGCAGAATGTTCAAAACAAGTAAGTTAAGTCCTCATAGTACTCTTTTCCTCCCACTCCCTCACCCCCCAGGAGCAATGTCAGTTTGAGTATAAAACAGTCAGGAAGCTGGTGTAACTGCATCGTTTGCCTTGTCTCTATAGCCTTGTTTATAACTGTGTGTGACGATTTTCTCTGCTTGACCCAAACAAATGAGCTCTTGGAATGATGACTGCTGACTTTGCCTGCAACTTAAAGCCATTAAATAGCAAACTCTCCACAGCTTCCTCACATTATGAAATAGAGAACAGGAGGTGGCTTTCCTCCTCAGTAGTATTGTTCCCTCTTTGGGGTCTGCTGCTGAAACTCCCACATGCTATATTTGCTGCTGTGATCCTTATAAAAATAATATTTCTAATAGTCCATTTACCCAAATGTTCCATGAAGCTTTACAGACTTGGAATAAACTTAATTACTGTGTAGAAGAGTGTTTAAGTGCTGCTAGTATCTCATGGTTAACATTTGGGGTTTTTGCATTGCTAGAGAAATGACTTACTAAAGATTTCATAATACCTTTACTGAGGTAATACACAGAACTCACCTGGAGCTTTGCTGCTTATTTGTATGCTTGAAGGCAACATATAAATACAATTACATGCCTAATTTGGTGGAATCTGTTGTCTTTTGAA
Source organism: Ibycter americanus (assembly GCA_035590275.1). Taxonomy (NCBI): domain Eukaryota; kingdom Metazoa; phylum Chordata; class Aves; order Falconiformes; family Falconidae; genus Ibycter; species Ibycter americanus. Next base: position 78,190,582 of record JAVJGI010000040.1, on the reverse strand, counting down.
GATAGAGTTCCAGATTTTAGTCCTTGCATTTATAGCTTACATATACATGTAAGTAAATAACTATAGGATAAATAGTCTATTAGTCTTCATCTGTGCAGATGTTACCACTGGATATATTTTCAGACTCTGAGAGGTTTTTACTAAACATTTATTTTATTGGGATAATCAAAATTATGGAAGTCAGCTGGAAGCTTGGCTGTATTACGTAGTATATATTGGGTGATAAATGAAGACCTGCGATCTAGAGAAATCTTGTAAGGATAACATTATTGGTTAAAATTTTGTTCTGATTAGTGCCACAGTCTCATACCATAGGACTCTCATATAAAATTATATGATTTCACAGTCCTTTTGTATAAAGATGCTGGTTGTCAACACATATAATGCATATACCATTATTTGGTATTTTGATAAAATTTTATAGCACTTGGTATTTCTTTTTGTTCAGAAAGAATGCACTGTCTTGAATTTCAAGCAATACATAAATCATATTGAAAATTAAATTTAATAATACAGTAATCAAGAAGGTAAAAATTTCATTGTTCAGCTAAAGATTAGAAAATTAATATTTTGCGTGGATTGTGTTATGTGTCTAGGTTAAAAACAAACTCAGCAGAGCAGATAAATCCACCAATGAGGCAAAAAAGTGCAATCTGAACATGCTGTTCGTCTTACTGTTAGTAGTACGTTAAGTGGAATATGTTGAAATTTGAAAATTAATATTTTAAATGGTGTCATTTCTTTCAAACTGCTTGTGGTCTTTATTTCAAGCTCTTAAAGAGATACTGTTCCTTTACTATTCCACTGGTATGTTTAAGTACTCCAACTGGAGGTTGAAACAACTAAGCTTGGTGGTATACAGACACAAAATTAGATATTTCTGCCTCAAGCAGCATACAGTTGAAAAGCTCACTCAAATAACACTGCAAATGCTGAGATACCATATTGTAACAGCAAAACTCTATCTTTATTGAAGTTGATGGCAAAGCTTCTGTTGCCGACAGTCAAGTTGGAATTTCTTTAAAAATATCTTTGAATAAAAAATTTATGAAGTAGATCAAGAGAATAAAGTTGGATAAGGGCAAGCAAGCTAAGTGAGAAGAGACGGATGCTATAAACCTGGTCTTGAAAAAATCCTGAATGAGAAGCATGAACTTCAGCATATTTGACTCTGAAAATGATAAAAGTATTTCATTTTTTTTCCTGGAAGCTGTGCTATAATGAAATAAGCCTATGGCTCCCTCTACTTCTGAACCTCTGAGAAAATAAAATAACAGAAAACATAAAGGCATGGAGGCTGAGGAACTTTAGGAACTTGCCATTTGAAACCAAAACACTGCTAGGACAGAGTATCTGCTGCTGTAAATAAAATACTTCAGTTCACTGTACAAATACCATCAGTAATGGGATGAAAACAGAACTAAAAATTCATGAATCACCGATTTTGACCTGTACCATGGGAAAACAACTTATGTTCCTTTAAGAGCTAACATTTTTCCAAAGAATCAGATGTAGCAGAAATCTCATGCTCTTGTTTCTTGGCGTTTCTGGATGAGCCTTGGATTTTTTAAACAGAAAAAGGGATTCCAGCCATGCTTTCTGCATATGGGACAGCAGGCATAGCCTGAGGTAAGGTTTTCTTCTTTTCATGATGTTACTGCAATGATGCTTTAGGACACACCAGCTTTCCCCTGAAAAAAACCCTCCTTTGCTTTTGCTTCTTTCCAGTCACTCCCAACCCACTCTAGGGCACAGTCATGCTGAGAGATTGATGTGTGCACGTCCCAGGAAAATTGGGATAATGTGAATCTCCTTTATATGATAAAGTTCTAAGGCCCTCACAGTCATCAGCAGTGAGAAAAGGCTGCATGAGTGGAAACAATTGAAAATTCCAAGTCTGGAAATGATTGCAGGGTTTTTTTTTCCTTTTGTACAATCCGCATATCAGTTACTAAACTCCACTTTGAGCGGGTAGATGGTCTAAGTATTGCCTCTGTCAGTCTCAAGTACTGCCCTGTACCATTGCAAATGAAGCGCTGATCATCTGGGGCCTGCTTTAACACCAGGCTCAGTGACAGCTCACATTATTAAAGAGAATACGCTCACCCGTAAAGTCAAAAACTGCTGCTTTAATGTGTCAAGCAATCTTTTTTTTCTGTGTGTTATCTGTCAGACTTGCAGCTTCTCCTGGAGCTAGTTCAAAGGTTGCATCTGAACACATATACTGATAACCCTGTGAGTTAAACAGGAGTAGAGATCCTGCCAGATCTCTCTAATTGCAAGTCTTATCTGTTTTACAGCTCTGTTCATCTCTTCTGTTACTGTCTTCTTTATATATACTCACTATTAGTATCTAAAGACACTAAGTAACATTTAGAAGAGAGGTGCTTCTATAAATGATGAGTCTTCTCTGCTGCAGCATTGGGCACCAGCACATTTTAAAGTGTAAAAGTTTATGTAAATTAATTGCATGAACATCTAACAGAGAAATGCTATTTTCAAAGACATAATAGGTTCTCTTTGTTTTTAACAACACATCTGTAAGATGTGCATCACTAGTCACATTAAATATAAACCGCAGCTTTGAACTTATCATGTAGGAATATCCTTGGGCCATATGTCATTATTCTACAAAATGTATATGTGAAAAGTCAGAACTTAAGTGCAAGAAAATGTTTGCCCTCCACTTGGCTGCTTGATTGCCCAGACTACCCAGAATCAAGTCACAGACAAGTGTCATAGTGTGAGGATTTAGCAGTGGCTGATTGCTCTGAACACAGGCAACGCAATGCATCCTAATGTGCATTAGATGGATGTATGTGTTACATGGGTAAATGACGAGGTAGCTGAAGATCGCAGAGGTATGACACTCAGTCAAGAAGACGCATTTGTGCTCTGGATGCTATCCTCAAACTACATTTAAAACAACAACAAGGTAGTATATTTTGTTCAGTGAAATTTGTTAATGTGACTACTAGATGTGTCAAGGTCTAAGGGGGTATGATCTGTCATTTTTACTGCCTTGCCTTCTGGATGCTTGTGCCAGAGAGGCCATCAAGATCTACTGGCTGTAGTGTGCATCATCTTCTCATAGCTGTAGTGCTCTGAATCACTGTGACCATATATTTTCCTTCTGGTCTGACACAGGTCACAGCTGTGAAAACACAATTTGAATGTCTAACAGATTTTGCATTATGCATGCTGTGAGAAATGAGAGAAATAGCTTGAGACAGCAATGTTCAGGGTATCCACTGATGATTCTGATGCACTGGTTATCCTCATGACGTTCATTCCATCTATTTTTCATCTGATAGTTGAATACAATATTAATTTGTCTTAGAGTTCTCCAGTAATCACCTAAGAAACTGTATTATCCCATTTTCTCCTATGCTGCTGTGAGACATGAGTGTCTTCAATGAGGTGACAAAAAGATGGTGGAACAAGAAATTACTTACGGTAACCTCACTGGAATCAATTTTGAAAACTAAGGTATGAATCTTACTTGATATTTCTTTAGACTTGAGAGTTCTGGAAGCAAAGAGGACATAAATATAGTGTTAAAGATTCATACCGAAATATTTGGTTACTGCTCTTAATGCTTTTGGTAGGGTTTGTTACTGCTAATTCTCAGTCTACGGGTGATGGTGACTAAAATAGATTTTTAAAAGAATAGCTTCTTCTAATTCATAGAACATCTTCCATTCCTCCTAAATGTGTTCTGTCTTTCTTTCATTTTATCTATGACAGTGTTCAGTGCTAAAGTTAATCTAAACTAATTTCACCAAAGAAATGCTCTACAAGCAGCTTTCTTCTCCAAAACTTCCCACAGGCATGTTGCAGCTGTAGTCATCCATAGCAGATGACAGCTTCTGCATTATGTTCCTTTCTCTTTGATTGAAAACTAGTAGAGTCCTTGGATTTCAAAGGACTGGGTACGTCGAATCCTGTCAGAAGGAATATTCTGTCTGGCAGCAGATATTTGAAGTAAGTCCAGCATGAGCTGAGAGAGTTCAATTTTCTGGTATTCTTGAGCATAACACCAGAAAATGAAATTCTTTTTTGTCCTCTGCAACTCATAAGTCTTGCATACCATCCTGCTTTATAAAGGAATACACTAGTGTAAAGTAATTTGAGGTCTTTACTGCTCTAGAGCTGGTTTTGTGGAGCTGTTTCTATGGCATCTTTTCCACTCTAACAATGCTTACTTGGCATTATTTTAAAGAAACTAGTAAAATAGCATGGCACAGCCACAAGAATGAAATGCTTCTCCAACCTGTTCACCATATTCTCTACAGCTTTTATTTTGCCTCTTTTCTTAATCTCTGAGTGGAATAAAATGCTAGATATTTTATGGCAGAAGAATATAAAGCTTGGCCACAAGTTTACTGCTGCAGGACTGCACTTTAAAGAAGTGTGCCTTGCATTAAGTAGCGAATACAGTCACGTAATGTTGCTTCACAGATTAAAAAGGAAGGGGAAAATGAATGTTAACTTTTTTTTTTTCCCTTCCCCAAATGATGGAGCTGTTATTCCTTGAGGAGTGGTAATGTTTGGATGATGTAAGGAGGGAATATACATTACATTTTGTTTAGAACATGATTCACAAAAGCTATCAATTTCAGATGTAAGATCTGCACCAGATTTCCAAGTATAAACATTCTGAGCCTGGCTGCAATCCTCAAATTGGACACTTTTTGTCCCACTCTAAGTACCTGCAGAAACTGTAGATGCAAACCTTACTTTTGAGCAATTCAGCGACTAAATGAGCAAAACATACCATTACTCAGCTACAATCTCATTTGTCTGTGAAACCTCACATGACTACAATTTATCACTATCTCATGTACCAACAGCAATTGTAACCCATGGTTCATCAAATGCTTTTAAATAGAAAAGCTCCTGTTTTCCTTCTCTTGACAGTGTTTTCGAGCTGGAAAGGTGCTCTCTAAGATTTAAAGGTGATAGTTGCTAAAGCTGTAAAGACCATGGGGTTCCCAAGTGCAGACGTGTATTTTTGCAGGGTACTCATAAATTAAGATTAATTACTTGCGCCCTGAATGAACGGCTCTGTCCTGCCTAGTTTCCATGGACATGATGTGTCCGAGTTACATCTGAACACTATTCTCTGCAACAGTTTTCCCAAGATCCTTTTCCTGTTTAAGCTGCCAGCCTGGAAGCTCACTCTGGGCTTTAGCAATTAAGCTGGGTTCTTTTCACCTGACATCTCAGCAGCAGTAACAAAGACTTTCCAGGCATTTTATACCCTGACCTACTACTGTGCAACTTCACTTCCAAGCACACATGTCATTAGGACCTTGATCTGAAGATGATGAGGTTTCACAGGTATAGCTGAAGGCCAGATCTGCCCTCCAGTCTTATCCTTCATGATGATGATGATGTCAGAAACATAAAAAAAAATGTAGTTAGATTGCCCAGGGTCATGACATTTTTCAGATGGGCTTTCAGGAAGCTGTTTGAGGCACAATGACTATAAAAACACCCAAGTGCCATCATAAAAAAAAGCTTTCCAGTTTTTCAGCCAAGGAGCTTGCTTTAAGCACTCTCTGCCTGCGAGTCTAGTGGGTGATCCCTGCTTTGTGAGCAAAACATTGCTGTGTGCTCACCTTGTGCTTCCCATTGCTATGGTAACAGACGGGGTGGAGGGGGGGGGTGTGGGGAGAGGGGAAATAAGCATCTAGATAATAGCTAACCAGGCAAAACTGGGTGGAATAATGCTCACTTGTTTGCAGGCAGGGGAACATTCCCTGCTAGGTAGCCATCGGGTAATGCTGACTAAGATGGTAGGTGAGCAGAGATGCCTCTGCATATGTGGCTCTGGCCTTGGGTGCATCTGTATACATTTTGACTCTGGAGGTCCCCCAATTAAGTTCCTGATCAAGTTGCAAATATCCTTTGAGTTCCTGATATATGTTTCTTGAAAGGTTAAGGTCAAATCCTGGCAGGCAGTTCAGGCAAAATCCGAGGAATTTTCTGCACAAAGCTGCCTCCAGTGACAATCCTCCATGACTTTAGGGCTATCTCAGAAATCGAAGGATCTCCGCAGTGGTCTTTGTATTCATCTGCTGCTACCCTGCTTCCTGAACTCTGGCTGCTCCTCATTACACTGTCTTCCAGGGCACACCAGGGCACTGAGACTGCCACAGGGAGGATAGAAGTTCGTGGAAGGAGGATGCCAGTAGAAAAGGTAGGTTACTTGACTTTTCTGAGCAGTAAATTTGTCAAAAATGGGATTGCAAAAACACATCACTATAAAAACTGGATTCAGTCAAATGGTGGGGTTTGAATTTAACCATTTCATTTGGGAAATACTGAATCGATGTTCTTCAAAAACCACATTTAGCTTCTGTCAGATAAGAAAAAAGTTTAAAAATATGGTAATGCCTTTTTTTCTTCACACTGGTTTTAATTTTACATGAAACAATATACTTCAGTGCTGTATGATGGTGATTTTTTTTAAAAAAAGTATTTTTATTTGATGAGCAAAAATATAAATTTTAACATTTTTGCACCACTTCTTTAGGGGTATAGAGAGAGGATCCATTGCAGAGGGTCCAATAAAGAAGGAAATGATGTGACAACACAAAGAAATGCAAGTGTGAAGAAAGGAGAAGCAAAGACTGTCTGGATGAGAGTGATGTGACCGGACCCCTAAATGTGGTCACTATTGGTTACCATTTGTGTTCATGACTGACAGTCAAGGTTACCTCAGCAGCTATTAGGATTTTCTGGTGAATATAGATGACACTGAAGTAATGTTGTTTACTGAGAGCCTGACAGGTTTCAAGGATAAACTACAAAGTGCCACTGATGAAGTCAAATGACAGGGACACCACAATTTCCTTGTCTTTAATTTTTTTCTAATGCATCGTGATCTGCAAAGTAATATTGATGCTACAGTAGTTCCTAAAATAGATGCCATTATGTTCATTAGATGCTTCACATCTGGATATCACAACAACAACTGTTGTAAGAAGGGGAGGGAATGTCATTTTAATCTTTTCTGAGTTTTCTTGATTAGATATCTCAGACTTCATAAGCATTTATTTAATTCATATTAGCATTTAACAGTCAAATACCCTCAATGTTGAAAAGTTACCCTAGAGGCAGCATAGAAATTAATGGTTATTCTGTGACAGATCTTCTCTCTGACAAGGGCTTAAATATTGAAATTCTGATTTATTTATTATGCAGAAAGATGACATTTTATCCCTCCAACCATTTGACAGGAAGACACTATAATTATGCCTTTCCCTAGGTTCCCATTTTCCCTCCTGCACCTTTGTGTGAGATTATAAGAGTTCAGACTCCCGTTCCCAAACAGGTTCGCCCTTACAGCAGCACATTTGCAGTAATCAATGCAAATGCAGTGACTGGTTCTTTCTAGATCATTTCTTCAAACTGAAATTTCTTTGCCTTCACAGGCTGTTACAGGGATGACAGATGGCAATGTGTTTGTTAGGAAAAGTGGAGGTGACTTTAATGCACTCTCTGTACATCTCTATGCTTGCTCTATTATTAAGCTCTGATTTGTTCTGAGAGAAAGCACAAAAGGCAGCCACTGTATCAGAACACTATCCTGAAAATAGGAGTTGTGGAAATATTACATGTAGTTGTGGTTTGTTTGAGTAATTGTCTCTAGGAAGACTGTTATTAATATATTGCAGACAGAAACTGAAGACAAGGAAACACAATCAGAGCAAACTTCTGGCAGTTACACTGTATATGCAGCCGTTGATTTGTGCCATAGAAGAACATTGCAAAGATTTTTGATAATGCTCTTAGTGGCTTATAATGTGAGCAGTGTGTCACATGCTCAGAAAGGGCTGCGCAGCCATATCAGTCCATAAAGACAGCTAAGTGCAAACCACATTTAATATTTTGACATTAACTTGCAATGCCAGTCTTACACATCAGCTTGGTACACTGGAGCAGTCATGCATGACTGACATGCATTTCTGAAAACAAAACAAAGAGCCAAGTAAGAATCTGGAGGAAGGCTGGAAAGAAATGCCTGGACTTTAAAAATCTGAATTTTGGAGGGGCCTGGGTAAACACCAGGAAGGTGCAGCAAAAGCATGCGGACAGAGGGTTAGCTTCCCAGCTGCCTCCCAGCCCCTGCGCACAGCCTGCAGCGAGCACTGAGGATGCTGACAGCGAGTCCGAATACTTTTTTAGAGAGGAGGGTTAGCCCTTTGCTGCCATAGAGGAGAGGTGGATCCTGGCCTCCCTTAGGTTTCCCTGCTTTTTCACCATGTTTCTGCAGTGGCAGCGGGCGAAAGGGGCCCCTTCCCCAGCACACCCAGCTAGGAACCAGCCACCTTCCCATTCACCAGCTGGGGCAGCCCCTGCACCCCCTCTGCTAACGCGCTCCCCCCAGCTGCAAAGACAGGCCGAGAGGAGTGGTGTTTCTGGCAGAGGGTTATGGCAGGACAGCTCCCAGTGTGACAGCCAGGCCCTTCTCCAGGCTGCCTTGGCTTTTTGGATTAAAAGTGTGACTAGTCACAGCACCCTCCTTCTAGCCTGGGACGTGAACTTGGGGGTATCTTATAGCGTGGGGCGATAGGGCCTCGCAGGAAGCACTTGTAGCCTTCCCTCTCACAGCCTGGCATGGAAGAAAGAGATTTCTTGAGCTTCTTGTGTCAGAGAATTGCATTTCAGTGGCCTCTCAGGATCCTCCAGTGACCTTCATAGCCTGTGCTTGTCTTCCAGGGCTGATAGTGCACTATGGATTCTGGGTCAGCCTTGATCTAGAATGAGCTCTGTTTTCTATTCTTTTGTAAGGAGATTGATATTTTTGAAGATTAAAATTGGGGAAGCTTATGTCTATTTTGCATGAGAGGAAGATGAAGATGGCAATGAGGAAAAAACCCAACATTGTTGTTTAAAAGGCTCAGTTCTGCTTTCCTTACAAACTCCTGCCTTCTGGTAATGTTAATAAGAGTTTTGAATATGCAAAAGACAGGGATTCTGTAGCTACAGTTTTGTATCTACAAGCACCCAAACACTAAGACTTTGTTTCTGTGTAGCAAATAGTTAAACTGTACTGCTCTGATATGAAACATAAGAGAATACTTTATGTCCATTGAGAACCCTGAAATACAAAGCAGGGGGTAGGTGGGGGGGGGTGGGGTGGGGATGGGACAAAAACAAAAAAAAGGCAAATTATAGTTGCTATACTTTGACATTTTTAACATCATGATCCTCTTGTTCTTTGAAAATGACATTTTATAGTTTCTCAACATTTTAGGATAAGTAATGATGAACTGCAGAACAGAGTATCTCAGAAACATATTATTAATGCCCATATGTTTTGTAACTGCCCAGATTTTTCTTATATGTATCCATTCTCTCTTTATTTAATCTGTTTTATGTGCTAAAACCAAACATACATAATCTGGAATAACTCAAAATCTTAAAAAAGTACTATAGATCAACAGAACTGAGTAGTTCTTCTTCAGGACCCTTTGTGATATGAAGAGCACTGATCACTTAAGGCAAGATGCAAATCATTGTGTCCTGGCTGGAAATTAATAACCTGATCCTGAGTCTTCTGAGTCTTTGGAAATAACTCTGCTGCCCATGAGAACATGGTGGAGTTTGGGTTTTTTCTGTGGTTTGGGGTTTGCTTTGTTTTGTTTTGTTGACAGGTTGCAAACAGGTTGGTCGGGCTTTTCTCAATGCTACAATTGTGCATAGACTTTTTTCCTTTAGTGAAATAGAACAATCATATGATTTTAAACTTGCATGGTAAGACCATTTTTTATGATTCTAAAACTGCCAAAAATGTATGACTGGATAAAAGGAGAAATCTACACATAGATGCTACAAATACTTATCCATTTGATTTAACGTCTGTTCTTTCTAAGGTGTGCACACTCCTTCAGCAAAATGCCCCAAACATTAAGCCTTATTTAGATGTAAGTATGGTTTTTTTTCAGCCAGTATGATTTATTAAAATATTACTTTAAGCAAATCTTGTTCTGCAATAAGTATGGAATATGAAACACACTAAAGCAACAAAAAGCACTACATGAAATTTTACATGATTTTGAGTTTATGTGGGGAGAGGACTGATGAGGACTGTTTTGGGAGAATTAATGTACTATTTTATAATTGCAAAAATATTTTGTTATTTTAATATTTCAATAGTATTTTCAGAAGCACCTCCTCGATTTAAGAGCCTAGAAACTATTTCTAAACATAGCTCAACATTTTGTCCCAAGCTAGCATTAATAGTAACTGAGTGTCAAAGTGTATCATTTAGGATCTAGTGCTATGTACTAAAAGAGGAGATTTTTTTAAGTTGTATACAAATATTCAGAAATTTTCTTCCGGGCTCAAATTATATTAATTGTTTTTCAAATTCAGGTAAATACTGAGACACACAAAAAACACAAATAGAGACAATTCCTATTTCTGTGTTTGAAATCTAATAAATTAGCTAAATTAGAAAGGAATGTCACTGCAGGAGAACCTTGGTGGCAAACAGGTTGGTAACCACTGTGAAATAGTAGGTTATTTTTAACTTTTTCATCTTGATTCCAGTTGTCTCCGACTTGGTTGCCCATGTATGACTAAGAGATTCAACAATGAAAAACAGATCAAAGACTAAAAGAACTCTAATAAAGTTGGAAAACCCCAAATATCTATCAATGTTTGATCAGGAAAAAAATTGCTCTTCAACTAATAAGTTCAATATTGTCTTACAATTATGAAAATTGTAATTATAAAAAAAAATTAACCAGGTTTCCAGGAAAATTATTTTCTAAGTGTGTTTGTTTCCATAGTTTATGTAATGTTCAGCTTCTATATAGATTTTTTTTGGATGTGAGGCTCAGAAAATGATGTGTAGTAAAAAGTCATTAATATTTTATTGTATTTGCAAGCCAGGAAACCAAAGCCCTGTAGGCTGCCACTTTGTGTGTGTGTGCGTACACACGTGCAAGTGTGCATGTGACTGCCATGTGACATTTACAATGCCCCACTTTTGTGCATTTCTCAGAGGTAGATTTCCTCCACAAGACTTCTGCCCTGTTTGAAAGCTTGTCATGCTACAGACAGGTAAAAAAAAGAATAAATATTGCTTTGAACATACCGCTAGGAGAAAGGAAGAAAAAAATATTTCTGTTGGTCAAGTCAGCACAGAAGTTTTATTGCAGTGCAGAAACATGTATCCTCCCGGCTTCAGCTAAGCGTCCTTTCTGACTCCATTTTTATTTTTATTTTTTAAATTTTTAAGCCTTCAGTTATCTATTATGTGTGTATTACTATCATGAAGACTCTGAAAACAATACTTGCACTTCCTCAGTTATGAATCTTTTCTGTGAGAAACACAGTCTATGTTAGTTCTACTTATTTTTGTATGTATCATCTGACACGAACTCATTAGCACATACTGATATACTACTGTTGACAAAATAATTCTGTAATACAGAAAATATTATATATATATAATAATTATATATATTATTTTATATATATATATATAAAATGAAAAAAGTTAACTTAGAAGTTTCTGTGTTGGGACTATGCCTAACTCTTCCTTATGAGAACAGTAGGTTTCTGGCATTCATTTTTCGTACTGGATATCATTTTAGGAAAACCTGTAGGCAGTAAGATATCTGGGTCAGGAAACACCATTTTGTCTGTCACAGTGTGACTCACATGCATATCTGACTGTAGGCATGTGGCGAACTAATGTGTTTTCTTGAGGACCTTTTCTCTCTGGTGTGAGGATATTACTCTACCCTTACCTGCGACACCTTAGTTTAACTTGCCTAAGGTTAGAGAAATCCATCTGGTTTCATGGCTCTTTAAAAATACAAATAACCTCATTCACTCCATAGCAAAATTTTGCTCTTCTTGTTGTATTATGCACACGAAGATTTTCCTAGACTACCTGTTGCAACCTCATCCTTTCACTGCTCAAATATGCCTTGAATATTTGGCTCTCAGAGGACTATAATTTCTTCTGCAGTCCACTCCCCATTCTCTTTAACCCCACACAATATTTTCACTAGTAGAATTATGTGGATCCCTTTCCCTACTGCATAAGTCTTGGATTTACAGTCACTTACACTTTTTAGTCCACAAAGGCAATGCAGTCACCTGTGCAACACAATGTTAAATTTGCTTGGCAGCTTAGAACAGGAAAGACAAATAGCACATTTTAGCAGAGAGCGCAATGAAAGCATATACATGCACATAGAAAAAATGTTGAAACAATTTTATTTTTATGTTCCTGGACAGTTTATTTATTTATTTGGTAGTGTGAGGAGGTGTGTTGGGTTTGCATGGCAAGGTTTTGGTAGCAGTAGGCTACAAGGCTGGCTTCTGTGAGAAGCTGCTAGAAGCTTCACCTATGTCTGACAGAGCCAGTGCCAGCCGGCTCCAGGATGGACCCACCACTGGCCAAGGCCGAACCCATCAGTGACAGTGGTAAAGCCTCTGGGATAATGTATTTAAGAAGAGGGAAACAACCTGTACAACAGCTGTTGCAGCTGGAGAGAGGAGTGTAGAGGAACTGTAGAGGGTTAATTAGCTGATAACATACAGCTGTGGGCTTGCTTCTGAGGTGGTGGATTGGCTGATGTGGATGATGTACAGCTGTGGCTTGTTTGGGCTAAGTAGTTAAATAGCACTGAGGATTGTAGAAAAAGGAAGCTGGACAGAGGAGGAGCGGTGTGGTCTGGTTTCTGGAGGAAAGAATCACAGCTCAGACAGTGAAGGCCTGGTTACAGCCTACTGACAAAACAAGTGTGGCAACAGAGGAGTGTGAATATGTGAGAGCAACAACCCTGCAGACACACAGGTTAGTGCAGAAGGAGGGCAGGAGGTGCTCCAGGCACCAGAGCAGATTCCCCTGCAGCCTATGGTGAAAACCATGGTGAGGCAGGCTGTCCCCCTGCAGCCCATAGAGAACCCCACACTAGAGCAGGTAGATGTGCCCAAAAGAGGCTGTGACCGTCTGGGAAGACCCCACTGGAGCAGGTTTGCTGGCAGGACTTGTGACCCTGTGGGGGACCCATGCTAGAGCCGTTCATGAAGAACTGCAGCATGTGGGAAGGACTTGTGTTTGAGATGTTTGTGGAGGACTGTCTCCCATGGGAGGGACCCCAGGCTGGAGCAGGGCGGAGTGTGAGGAGCCTCCCCCTGAGGGGGAAGGAGTGGCAGAGGCAGGGTGTGATGGACTGACCGCAGCCCCATTCCCCTGCGCTGCTGCTGCGGGGGAGGAGGTGGAGAAATCAGGAGTGAAGCTGAGTTCAGGAAGCAGAGAGGGATGGGCAGGGAAGGTGTTTAAGATTTAGTTTTTATTTCTCGTTATCCTACTCTGAATTGATTGGAAATAAATTAAACTAATTTCCATGGGTTGAGTCTGTTTTGACAGTGATGGCAATTAGTGAGTGATATCTCTCTGTTCTGTAATCCTGTAAGGATTCTCCTTCACAGTCTTTTTCTCATGTAAAAAAAGAATAATTATTTTCACTTATGCAGTGGTTGTCCTTTATAGAAATAGCCAATTGAAAAGCCCTGTCTGCCTGAAGAGTTTTCATGGGTGTTGTGAAGCTGTTGGAGGACTGCCAACATGAAATCTCAGAGAAGTCTTGGAAGATGTATTACCTGAAAACTTGCTCTACTTTGTGTTTTGAATTTCTATTGAAGTACTTTCTAGCTTTAAATTAGTAATATGGTATTTCTGGAATTAGATGGTACCTGAGAGCACAGTAGAATCCAGCTGTGGCATGCCTTTTTTTTTAATGTCTAGAAATAAAAGATGTGAATCATTGACTTCTAATAACTAGTAACAAGTTAACTGACTAGTAACAAGGAAAGAGTTACATAGACACACATTAGGTTGATTGATTTAATAAGATTAATTGATTTCAGCCATTTTCACCTCCTTTTTCCCTTCCAGCTCTGACACTGCAGCCAGCACGCAGCATTTGTCCCCCTACTTCTTCTTTTTCTGCTGTAAAAAGATGGTGAGAGGAACTGCACATGTAGTTTTTTATATTTCATCCAGAGGTGGAGAACTGACATGAAGGGAGGCTGGAGGTAAGAGGACATCCCACTGACATTTGGACCACTTGCCCAGGCAACAGTTCTGCAGCATGACTTAATTGCCAGAAAAGCAAGAAAAAGTATTCATGCCTTTAAAGTCAGGGACAGGAGTTCTCACTGGTTTTCATGAGATACATTTTCATCCCAAAGATAGAACAGGTTTCATGTTTGTAATTGAAACAAAAATCCAAACCTTTAATTAAAAAATAGGTTATTTTCAAAAAACATTCCCTTCATTTCAGCTCAACATTGGGCGGAAGAATCATTTTGCTGTTGCTGTCTTTAGCTCAAAACTTCTTTTAAATTAAATACTTCTATAATGGTTCTCCTATGTTGTAACATTAAATTTTCAAGTTACTAACACATATCAAAAAAATCTTAATGATAATGACCACAAAGTACCATCAGCCAATATACGTTGAGTGATTTTTTTCTTCAGTGTTTTGGGTTTTTTTCTCATAAATACTAGATGGTAGCTTTGTGAATCTAACCCACACTTAAACTTTCATGTTTGAGAATGAAAGTTTCTATCTGAACATATCAATACACATATACTTCATTGCTTCTGCCTGAGCTTTTCATTGCTTCTGGACACTGATGTTAAGGTGGAGGAATCCAATATCCAGACCGAAACTATACTCAGTGAGATTGGGTTTTACATTTTCCCATGCGTTATAACTGCTGTTCGAACTTAGATGAGTCATCTAATCATACTGTGTCTACAAAGTGTAAAAAAATAAAAGAGCAGCCAGTGATCAGTTGGTAATATTTTTGAATCTTCAGGTGAAAATTGGTAAGATATTAACCTTCTTTGCTGAGATTATTTTTTTTTTTATGAAGGATGAGTTACTTAGCTTGGGGTTGTGCCATCCTTCTTCCAAGTTGTTGAAATCTTTGATATAAACATCTGAAAAAAAAATATATAAAAATCAATGTACATATAAAAGAATATCCCTAAACCTTATTTTTATGGCTCAAAATAATTCAAACTTCCTCTTCTACTATGCTGAGTTCTTAAAGTGATTCTTCTTATATTTTCAAGATAAGAATATTCTGTGGAGGGAGAAGAAGGATTTAGAATAAGAACATTGTCACAATAAATGTAGTGTGTCCATGATTAAATTGAGTTTAGAAATTGAGAGGAAAGCAGCCAGTGGAAAGGTCTAGAGCAGCTGTCAGCAGAGTCTAAACCACCCCAAGAGAGGATCCATTATTGATCTCCAGGCATGATCTGTTTAATTCTATTAGAATAAAAGAAATGAGGAAGAGTGGCTTTAGGGGAATGTTAATATATCAGGTAAGACTGAAAGAAAATATTGCTATTCTTAACCATGGCCTGTTATTCCTGAATGTGATAAGTGATAGATGTCTGATCAAATAATCACTGAAAGAGCAAGAGATGTAGTCTTTCGGTCAAATCAAATACGTATTAGTAAATGTTCAGTAGTAGAAAAGAATAGAAAGTTTGTGTTGAATAGCTGAGTCAATCCAGTTTATTCTTCTCTTTATCTTAAAGAAAGTTTGGTACAAAGAGTTCTTGATTACAGTGGGAATATGACTGAGTCAAAGAGAATATTTAGTGAAAGCAATTGAAGTGCAGAGCTGTGGCTCTTTGATGTGGAAGAGGCTCGGCAATTCAAATTAGAGTTATCCAAAGCTTTGGGGTAAGTGTACCCTTCTGTCTAAACCCACTAATCATTAAGTCACTGCTCTAAATTGCTCCAGACCATGAAGGCTAATCATCTAAGTGTTCTTTTTTGTCAAGAGGGTAAAGAAGAAGTTTCAGAGGGCATCTGATCCCATCCTCTGATATGAGTTTCAGGGAGCTGATTTGAAAACATTCTGATTGTTTTCTGAAAACAATCACTGATGATTTTCAGTTGCTTCTGCAGTGGTCGTGGGTGGGCAGGGCGGGTAACTGCTCTTCAGATGCTTCCTCACTTGCCTGTGAAAACATGCTCTGGATTACATGTATATAAGCTATGTGTATTTAAAAAGTGTATCTTTGAGATTGGTATTCTTTGCAATTAAAAACTGCTGTGCGTGTCCCTACTTCAGAACCACCTTGTGACCTTGTGTACTGTATTTTACTGTAGGACTTATTATTTCTTGTCTTCCTCTGCTTCTTTAAAGAAAAACACAACTGCAAACTTTAACTTCTGTAGCATTTCAACGGCAGTGCATATTGATTTGTTTTTTCTTGTACTTAATTTATTGATGCTTAATAACAGTGTTTACTAAATATTCTGCTTTCTATGGTGTTGATTTTCAGCTCTTTTCTTGCTTTTTCTTGTTTTAGGTAAAAACTATTCAGAAATCTTCAGAGGAAATTAAGCAAGTATTTGTTAACTGTACCTTTAGTGACAAATCATGTAGCATGGAGGCAAAACAGTAAGAAACAGGACTTTCACGGACAACGGTAACTGTGCTCCCTTCTAACAGTATTCCCATTGTTTAGAGATTAATTCCTTTCTCAGGGAGCTATTTAACACAGTAGAGCCAGATACCTGCCTTCAATACTCTTAAATCAAATTGATGCTTTTAACAAGACTAATTCTGAATATGGGGCTTTGCTGATTCAGTTAAAGCTCTGAAAGAAAGGATTGTCACTAATTTGATTGATTTTAGACTCACACAAAAAGCAGTTACACTATAAGCATCCTCAGACTGTATCATTGATGGAGATCATACCTTCTTCTCTAACTGCAGATATATAATCCCTGACACTTCCAAAATCTGTCACTCCTTAGCAGAGGGATAATTTTAGTGAAAAAATAGTTTTCAATACAGAAGCTGAGATATCTTCAAACAAAACTAAGGAAGGGAAATAGCCTGTTATTCAAAAATGTACAGGAAGACTGGAGCTCGTCTGCTCCCAAAAGTAGCACATCAGTTTTAGCACTGCCTTGCAACAACACAGCTTTCCAGCTTCTGGTTGGATTCATCATCAGCCTGTTCACAGTACTGACAGGCAACCTTTATGTGAAATGGGAGAAAAACCTCTATTGCTTCTAGCCAGAAACAAAGCTTCCAAGAACGCTAGTTCTATCTTAAATTTGTATGTACACACACATCTCTTCCTGGGTGCAGGAGGACTTACAGAAGCAGAAGTCCCAAGCAGCAGGAGGCTGTCCCTGTGAGGCAGTTTTATGTGTAGCCCAAGGAGGATAAAATGAATTTGGATCAGAAAGATCAATTACTACTACTAACATTACTGTAATTAGGTACGTGTTAATAACAAGGAGGTAGAGGGATATTCTATAAATGGGTGTATGTGTATATATGTGCATGTGTGTACAATTTTTTTTATTATGTGAACTTTGACAGAGGTTGAAATGAAGAAAAAGGTTGCCTGTCTTAAGGATAGCTACAGAGTTAATCTTGAAGTGGTAAAAACCCACAGCCATGATGCCTCTCATGCGCGTGTAGGCACTGAAAGAATTGTGGCAAAGCTTGTTGCAGCAGTCCTTCAAAATCCCCCAGTGCGGCCTCGCTTTTTCTCGTCTGGGTGACACAAAGGGCTAGAAGTAGTTTGTTTCTCCGCAGGTCAGGCTGGCCTGTGACTGCAGATGGGGAGGAAGTCTGTATCTGAGCGGGCTGTACCTATGTAACAGAAATCATTAAGCTTTTGATGAAATCATCCCAACTGCTCTCTTCTTCAAGAAACAGAAGTAAATAATTGCCTTCAATCTGAGCTTTGAAATACATTGAGATTGGTAAGAAGAAGAAACACTGGACCCCCGATCCCTTCACGCTTTCCAGACCTAACTTTTACCTGACCTAAACCAGAGCAGTCCAGTTGTCAGAACTGTGGCAATTTACCTGGACTCATGGTATTTTCACTTTGCTGTTTTTCTTTGACATCTATTTTTGGCAGCTGCATTTGCTCGCCTATTGCTGTAAGCATCTCTGGCGCCACAGGGCATATCCTTGCCCCAGCCCTGCCGCACACGGCGCCGGGGGCGGCCCGCGGCCCCGCCGGCCTTGCTGCCACCGCCGCCTCCGTCCGCCTTCCAGAGGCTCTGCGGGCTCCCTCTGGTGGCGAATTGACCGTCATCGTCTCGGAGCCGCTTCGTCAGAGAACCTGTCACAGTGAGTGAAGACATAACTTCGGTAAAGAAAGGTGAAATACTTTAAAAATGGTCTGCGAGGTTGTCTGGTTTTTTGTTTTTGGGGTTTTTTTTATCATAAGAGATAGCAAGGGAAGACATGAACACAAAAAGCAGTCTAGGTATTCCCTGAAGCCTGAAGGCGGGGAGATTTTATTCCTCTGTACTTAGATTTAACCTGACCTCCGTTAATGTGGGAAAAACTTTGCTGAAAAGCTGGCAGGGTGACTTACTAAGGATAAAAGCCTGGATGAAGGACTCCAGCTGTGTAATCAGACTTGGCTATCTGGCAGGACCCTCTAAAGAAAGCTTAACTGAAGCAGGATGTTGTATTGAAGTTGAGAGTACAAAGATATTATCTCATTGAAATTAGTACTGTCCCCCCCAACCAAAGGGTTGGTTCAAGAAGGGGGGTTTATTCCCAGATCTATCCAAATGCTCCATTCCAGCCTTCCAGTTGCTGCAGAAAAATGAGATGGACAACAGCAAAACATACATGGTATAAGATGAGATGGACAATGGCATAAAGGTATCAGTACTTTGTGTCTGGCTACAGTAGCTAATCTTAAATCTTCATCACAGTCTTTGCAACCGATGTGCGTTCAAAGCACACTGACACTAACTCAGTCATTGCTTGCTCTGCAGTGCTGGTAATGGGGAGCACTTCTTGGTGGACTGGAAATCCTCTTGCGGTCCCACACTACATCATGTCATAACAAGAAACAGTCTAGAAACTGCTAAGACAATGAGGTGGATTGAGAACTCGCTGAATGGCAGAGCTCAGGGGGTTATGATCAGCGGTGCAGGGTCTAGCTGGAGGCCTGTGGCTGGCGGTATTCCCCAGGGGTCAGTACTGGGTCCAGTCCCGTTCAACTCATTCAATGACCTGGATGAAGGGACAGCGCGTACCCTCGGCAAGTTTGCTGATGATACAAAACTGTGAGAAGCAGCTGATAACACCAGAAGGCTGCGCTGCCATTCAGCAGGACCTGGACAGGCTGGAAAGTGGCAGGGAGAAGAACCTGATGAAGTTCAACAAAGGCAAGTGTAAGGTCCTGCACCCAGGGAGGAATAACCCCATGCACCAGTACAAGCTAGGAGTTGACCTGCGGGGAGGCAGCTCTGCAGAGAAGGACTGGGAGTTCTGGTGGACAGCAAGGTGCCCATGAGCCAGTAGGGTGCCCTAGTGGACAAGAAGGCCAATGGGGTCCTGGGGGGGGCATCAGGAGAACTGTGGCCAGCAGGTCAAGGGAGGTGATCCTTCCCCTCTGCTCTGTCCTGGTGAGGCCACATCTGGGGTGCTGTGTCCAGTTCTGGGCTCCACAGTTCAAGAGACAAGGGGACCTACTGGACAGAGTCCAGCAGAGGGCTACAAAGATGATGCGGGGACTGGAGCATCTCCCTTATGAGGAAAGGGTGAGAGAGCTGGGCCTGTTTAACCTGGAGGAGAGAAGGCTGAGAGGGGATCTTATCAATTCCTACAAGTGTCTTAAGGGATATTTGTCAAGAGGATGGGGCCAGGCTCTTTTCAGTAGTGCCAAACAACAGGACAAGGGACAACAGGCACAAACTGAAAAAGAAGTTCCATATGAATGTGGGGAAACACTTCTTTATTTTAAGGGTGGCAGGGTACTGGAACAGGCTGCCCAGAGAGTTTGTGGAGTCTCCTTCTCTGGAGACATTCAAAACCCACCTGGACCTGATCCTGTGCAGCCTGCTCTAGGTGAACCTGCTTTAGCACGGGGCTGGACTAGATAATCTCCAGAGGTCCCCTCCAACCCTGACCATTCTGTGATTCTGTCGTTCTATGACATTAAACTCATGTTTTTCTCTTCTTTATGTGTAAGCTAAATTCCCTGAGTTACCTTAGAACAGGCTATAAGGAAGAATGTTGATGACCATTAAATTACTCTGGGTTTACCTTGATGTGACCAGAAGGAGAATCTGGCCCTAGAGGGAGCAAAAAAGATTAAATATGTGTAGACATAGGCATACAATCACACAGAAATAAACATAATCTTCTAATTTCTTAAATATTTGGGTATGAAACTACCATTGTGTAAATGCCTTCTGTACATTTAAATACAAGACAAACAAATATAAGGATTGCCTTCTTGTAATGTATTAACTACTGATTTTTAGCATGGATAAAATGATTCTAGAAAAAAACATAACATCATCAGGTCCAACACAGCCATTGGCATGACTAATGCTTTTCTGGCTTCCCACTTATTTACTTATTTTTCCACTGACACTAGATTTTTTTACCTAGCTGACTCTTTCTTTCTCTGACTTAGCAGCTTTTGCTCAGCTTTAGGACTTAGTGCTCTATTTTTAGAATGGCTCTTTTCTTGTGGAAGATGTAGGCACTTGAAAAGCCTTCTGCTGCATTTCAACACAAAACTTTGGTGTCAGGGTCAGCAGGTGAGATGAAGTCTACAACCTTCAAAGTCGTCCTGCAACACAAGGTACACTGTGGAAATGTAAGAGGTCGGCATTCATACTTGGAAAATCAGAGGCAGGGTAGCTAGGGTGCTGGCGATTTTATCACACTGAACTTAGATCCTGATGCTAGTTAAGACTAAAGAAGCTTAAGAGCTGCTCTGAATTGAGTCAGATGGTGATAGTTTTCATGGATTCTTGACAGGAGAAGATAAATAAATGGCAGAACGGTGAGGACACCCTGTATGTATTCCTGCTGTCTGCATGGAACTACGACATCATGCGAGTGAGGGTTTGGTGCCTTCTTGATGCTGGCTCAAAGCTTCTCTGTGCTAGGATTTCACAAGACAAATGTCGTGCTCCCTCCCTTTGTGCTGCCTCTTCCTAAAACATGTAAGAGCTGCCATTCCCTTGGTTTGGCCAAAGTGCCTGTCTTTGGCTACTGCCTGGAGAGGCAGTGCTGTGTATGGTTGGCTGTCTCTGGTGTGCTCCCCAGCTTCCAGTTGCTCAGGGATTTCTGAATTGAGTTGCACCCAGGCTGCTCTTAGCCGTCACTAATGACCTAGTCTTCATGAATTTATCACTGTTGTTTTTAATCTCCTGATCTGGTTCGCCTTCACCACATTTCATTGCAAAGAGTTCCACAGTTTAGTTGTGCTTTTTCCAAATGTGATTTCTTGTTTACAGAGTCAAATGCATTCTCCTGTGAATAAACCACCAAGTAAATCATAGATTTCAATACACTCTTTCAGGTAAATGATGCATATTATTAAATGTTGATGAGTTTATAACAGGTGAACAGATAGCCCTCTAGTACCAGGTTGCAATTTTTCAAATGAAGAAACCCAGGTGCTTTCACTCTCTCAAGTAATTCCATTAAAAGCAATGCTATGAAATAGCATGTGAGAAAGAAAATAGTGTGCATGCTTATTGTCTGTATTTTGTGCTGCTCCTTGTCTCCAGTCAGTATTTATACAAAGGCAGCAATAACATTTACTGCACCTTAAAAAATTTAGATCTCCCCATCTGTGGATCCTTTTTCCTCTGTAGCTCTCAAAGTAGTGTGATTATTTTGTTAATTGCATAATATTTTTCTGCCTTTATGGACAGGCTTAAATTTATTGGGAGAGTAGAAAGGGCAACAAAGCAAACAGAGCTTTATTTTTCTATGCAAATTCATTAAGAAAGTCTCTTTCCCTGTTGCAATACCAAGAACTACCAAATCTGTGCTGTTGTGCTAGTTTCCCTACAGATTTAGAAATGTATGTTGGAAAGAAAAGATAACACCAGAGATCATGCAGTTTTCTCCTTCACTGTGAGCCTCTCCACTTGGTACATTACCATGGAAGGAGGAAGTGAGACAGAGAAGGACAGATCCTTACTCCCTACATATGCTCACACTGGGACTACAGCCATGTCAGACTGCAGCAAGAAATCATTAAGGGGTTTGGGCGGCTTTTTTTTTTCTCCCTAAACCTAAAAGTCACACATTGTGGCAGCCCTGGGAATTGAGTCTGTGTCTTCCAACCATACATCTTCTGCTTTAATCAGAACAATTTATTGTGTTTCCTCTGGGCCTTCGGTTTGCTAAATTCAAATGAAATCTCAGTGGGACCACTCTTCTTATACCATAAAAAATGAACCTGTTTTCCATATGTCTCTCTAGTGGATGTTTTGGAGTTGAGTCTCTCACTGCAGATGCTTGAATTGCAAGAAGAAACCATGTACTGTTACCTACCAGGCAAGCTGCTTACCACTTTTGTTTCCAATCAGATATTTAAGCTCTGAGATACCTGAGAGTGCCAGGATTAAAGACAGGCAGCTGCCTAAGCGCTCTGCTGAGTCAGATCTTGCTGGCATTGAAGGATTACACAAAGTGTTTCCAAATAGTCATCCTAGGTCTGACAGCCTGTGACTCTACTAGGCACGGCAACGGGAGGCCAGTCTCCCACTTCTGATTGCTCGGTGGCCAGACTCCTGACTGATTACCAGACCATTGCTCTGCTACTTTGCTCTTTCTCCTTGGACAGACACGTGTGATCAGAAATTTTCTGGGGAGAAGATAACATTGCTCTTAGTCTTATGCTAACTAACAATTTTATTTGTAAAATATGTTCCTGGCAAGTCAGAACTGAAGCAATACAGATAAAATATGATGCAATGGGAAGTAGTTTGGACTGATAGGGTAGCTTTGAATGCAAAAGTACCACAGAAAGATAGAGCATAGTCAAAATCCTGCTTAAATACAAGTCAGGAACCTCTGGAAGTGCTGAGAGAAGAAAAGAAATAGCTTGGAAGCACTGAGGACTGAGGCCAATGATTAGCCAACTTTGCATCGGAAACAGTAAGACATGAGGCCAATTATGCAGCAAGGCTCTAGGACCTACACACACACAGAAGGAACATTCCAATATGCACCTTACTGTTTCATCAGTAATGCTAGAAGTAATTAACATTTTTTTAGAAAACTAAAAATCACAGTTTCTGTTTTATTTCCTGCTGAACTGAGTGTGGCAAGGATTTTACCTTTTAGAGTATCGACCTGAATATGTTACTAGATCCTTCACAAGGTTATGGTACCTGTTCTCTGTGAAATTTGTGGTCATGCAAATGTAGTTATTGGTTATGCATGAAGTAATTTCTGCCAATGTTAGCTTCAAATCAAGGACTATTTGGTTGTCTGTACACACAAACATGCATGCGAATACCCCAGGATTCAGGCTGAATTGTTGTTGTAATGCTACCTGTACTGCTGCTTGTCAGCGTGGATTTTTTCATATGAAACCTGATGGAAATGAATGTAAATGTCAAAGCACAGGCTGAAATCAGAGTAGTTTCAGCCAAAAAATAAGTATCACAGTGGTTTAAATATATTTGTGTGTTATATTCACAAAATAAACTCATGAAATACAGGTGGTGTAAAAAATCTGCAAGTATTTGCTTTGCTTTAGACTGCAGCTTGAACTGATTTTCTATGTTGCTTTTTTTTCAGCCAGACCAATTGATAGGAAAATAGATACCTACCTGAACTAAATGAACAGGTGGATTCCTGTTTGTCCATTTTTAAGATGTTTGAATAGATATATGCAGGGTATTTAACATTTAAAGGCAGTTCATGCTCTCTGTTACTGCACAAATACATGAAATTCAAGATCTCCCCATTCTCCTCAACTTTGTTATGAACTACTTGGTTCTATTACAAGCCTTTTAACATCAGTTGTGTGGAGACTTCAAGATGTCACATTTTAAAAGTAGACTTTTTCCTTTGGTGCGTTCTTATTCAGAGCTTGTGTGGATGTCAGACCTGTAAGACTGACAATTTTAAAGCAAAATCCCATTCAAAAAGGGAGCCTTACTTATGCAAAATCTGTGTCTCTCTGAGACGGGAGATCTGACTTCATGTTCAAATTTGAAGCAAAATTGTATAAAGCTGCCTGAGTGTGACAATAGGATGTCTCACCAGAATTGCCAATTGGCAGGTAAGTCCTTGGCCAAGCTGGCCCGCACTCTGCTACCTCACACTCAGCAGAACTAGAGGAAATGATGCCTTTTGTGATCAGTGGTAGCAAATAAGCCAATATTTGACAGAAATCTTGACATAAAAGCCTGGTCACAATTATCTCTAATTTAATGTTTATTTTAGTGTTTTAAATGTTGTTATCTTGATAGCATGTAAACTAATATGTCCCTTATTCTTCTCTGGATAGAGATACATTTTCTCTTCAGGTGAATATCTATATGAATCAAGATTTAAGCCCGTGAACCCTCTTTTGAATGCATGACCATTACAGTACTCAAGAGATCGCTAGACTGAATATGCACAAAGAGATCAGAAAATCTTTCACATCTCACTATTTGAGCTTTTTTTAACAGTAAAGAAAAATGGTTAATGTAGTTTGTTAGCTGAGGATTTGTCTGACAGTGCCCAACACAAGAAACTTCAGAAATCATCCAAGCAGGTTGTTGCTGGAAAGGATACTGATCTGGAAAGCCTTTTTCTTTTAAGCTGCAAGTAGTCTAGATTCAGATATCCTGTTTTACATACAAAGTAGAACCACGCTATTTCTGAAGAAGAAATGATCTTGAGCAGATCACAGCATTCCTTGAAACAACACCTTGTGTTTCAAGGGACAAAGTTAGACAGGCCAACCTTTATGAGTGATGGTGTGAAACAAGTGCATAAAAGATTATGGAAATCTCTCCTCTTCAGTCCCTTTTGGAGGTGAACATTGACAACTCGTGATCTAGACACAGTAAATTTTATGATGGATGTCCCAGCTGTTGATATTTTTGTTTGTAGCTTTCCATAGGACAGGGTCATGGATGAATGTCACGAGGTATTAACAGTGATGGGGAGAGAAGTTTTTGTCTTCTTGGTTGTAGGGTTCATCCATGAAGAAAATATTGGGGAATAAAAACCAACAACTAACAAACCAAACCTTGAAAAACAGAAATCCAGCAAAAAAAGCCCTCTAAATTCACATTTTAATGCATGTCATGATTTCTAATACAACACCAGAGCCTCAAGGAGAGAATTAGGCCCCAATGACACACTGACATTTGCAGGGAGAAAGAAAGGAGACTACTACTCAAGGAAACTTATTTAGCATAATTTGGAAGGTTGATGATCAAGAAGAGAACAAGGTGTTTATCTATTGCTTGACCATTTATTTACTGAGTATTAAAAATGGGATGTAATAGCTTTTAATTCTCTGCGTGTTATGCACTTTCACACTGATAAATGGTGTGACATTTCGAGCTGATGCTGCGTCCTTCATAATATAGCAGACCTTTGAGTTCTTGGGGCAGTGTTCTTCCAAGAGTCTCTTTGATTATCTTCCTATCACTGTCTAAGTTGACAGAGCTCCAAATGTTATTGCTAGTCATAAAATTATCCAACCACAATGTCTGTCTACATGACCTGCAGTGGTTGTGAATGCCACAAATTGATTACGCGCTGTGTAAAGACGGCTTGTCCTTTCATTCCTTCTAAGTTTATTGCCCTTAATTTAATTAACAGTTGTCACATGCTATGAGTTAAAAAGAGAGGCTAATATGTTCCTATTGTATAGCTTTAAATTCAGAGCATCTCTATCAAGTTTCCTTTTGCTCCTAACCTTTTCAGGCAAAAAGAGTGCTAGCTATTTAATCTCTTTCTGTATGCATTTAATTTTATCCCTATTTCTGCCTCAACCTTTCTTCCATCCCCTTCTCCATTCTGCTTATTCTTCTAATTTCCTGGCTACACTATTCTTCTATCTATCGCCAGTTTTCTGTCTGATATGTAAACTTGCCAGCTTTTCCCAATAAAAATTAGAGATCTAGGTTCAAGTGCATCCTTAATAATATGGACTTTGCCTGATGATTTAATAATGTTGTTTAGAATTGTTTCCACATGAGGCTTAGTGATAAACCATGAAATGCTCTTGTTTGTAATAATACCATTTATGCCATCTGTATTTTTAAGCATGAAAGAGACAGTAAGGTCTTATGCATGTCTCACGGCCAAACTGAGGAACGATGGCAGCATGGGAGTTACCATTACATTTGGTCAGTAGAAGGAGAAAAACAGTGAAACCCCATGATCATACTCAGTGGCTGATCTGGCCTCATTCAACCACACTACTGAATATGGTTATGTCTATATGTGCATGTTGGAAAAATTAATAAGCAGCTATTTCTCCAGGGTTAGCACATCAGGTGCCCTGTGGCAGTGAGTGTCATATCACCTTGTGAATGGAAGATGTCACTAAGGACAGGGCTGAGGAGCCCTGCTTAACAGTACAGATGCAGGAAACTGCTCCTAAGACCCTTTTTCTGCTTAAGTGTACGTACCCCTCCCCTTCTACATCCACTATGCCAGACTGCAACAGTCTATGATATACCTCCTGAAAACCTGTACCTTCAGTACCATTGTCCTTGAAGTGTACTTTTACTGGGAGGTGTTCTATAAAAGCTAAAATAGAGACTTTCTGTAAGGAGATATTATTACCTCAGTATCTGCAGCACTCCCACAGTGTTTTCTATTCTCAGGACCAGTGTGGAGGTAATGTTATCCATTCATCACAGATGTGCAAAGCCTTGGAGGGATCTACTCCACCTCAATATTTCTTAGCATCAGAACATTGCAGCTGCCTAATCACTGGCTGGCATTGCTGGGTTTTGGGGTGGGTGGGTTTTATTTTTTTTCTGTATAAAATGTGTTTTAGTAGTGAGAGAATACAGTGCATTAATATATACTTCGCTGCTTTTTCTGTGATTATAGAGAAGCTAAGATTTTATTACTGCATATTGTTTATCAACAAGTTTTTCCTCTGCTGTTAGAAACGAGTAACTCCTGACTCAGGGGGAAGAGTGCCACCTACCGTATCTCCAAACCCGTTTCTCCACCAGAGGGGGGCTTCTTAAAGAACTCACAGAACTGACTTAGTCCAAATATGTTATTACTCTCTAAAGAATACCAGATCTCAGCACAGAGTGATATATGCATAGGCTGTTTAGCAGCTAAAAATACGTAAAATGTTCAGCTAAGTGCAGCAGAATAAATGAGGTGCTCTGACAGAAATTTTTCACCAAGAAAACCCAACTGAAGGCCTTGTTATTTATGTCAGGAATAACAGAGGACTCACAAGATGTTACCAGGTAATTGGAATGCTTTTTCATCCCACTTTTAAAAGTGTGTTTTATTAAAACAGAATTAATGAGACCAGACATGTACACGTATGAGCAGCTAATGATGTCTTTCTGGGTGGAATTACACGTGCAGCCAAAGTTAAATCAGTACAGAATGCTATTGAAATAAAGGAGTACGATGCAATGTGAAACTTCCTTCATTTGTCATGGCCCACATGAACAGGAGTACGTGTGGTTATGTTTAGAAGCATTGACATAACAGAACTGTGCTAATTCCATTTGGTTCACTGGCAGTGGCAGATTCCTTATTCTGTTATGTGGAGCCATCTTTACTTAGACTCTAGTACAATGGAACTGCATTAGTGACCTATTTGTTCTGAAGGTGCAAATTTCAGATATGAACCCTGAACGTGAATTAGCTGGCCTCTAGGAAAGCCCTCTCAAAAGCTTTCAGATAAGGAGCTTCTAAGATCCTTGCAGAATCCAGCCTTTCTGAGAATAATAAAAAGAATGAACAACATGTCTTCAGAATTCCCTGGGCTGTCCATTTGGATGCTGGGCTTACAAAAATGCCTTCAAGGTAAGGACTGCAATTACAGAGCTAAGGAGCCCCAGTGTATTTCCTGTTCGGGGAACGCTGAAAAATTTTAAGTAATAGAAGTTCAAAATCAAAGTTATTATCCCATCATTATCCGCACTATAATGTTCCCTTGCCAACAATAAGCCAAGATATTTTAAAAGACTATGCCTAGAGTAATATAAACAGGACACTTTTTATGTGTATGTAAAAGTGAAATCCACAGAAAGGAATTAAATAGCAACAGAAATATACACTTGAAGCACACTCTGCCTTTCATAATAATTTAAGATTTTTATTTCAAAGGTAGTTTGTGGAACTGAGAAGTAACAATGAGACCACTCAGTGAAATTTAAGTTGAACATACTGTGATATTCCTAGTGATGTACAAAACATGCAAATTAGGGATCAGATGCTTGTCTGGTTTTACTGGATGAGAATTCTACCCTGTCCATCTTTTTGTAGACCGGCATTATCCAGTAGCCCTGCCCCCACTTCTCAGAGTTAATTGTGCTATTGGAAAATACATATGCCGCATCTATATGTAAAGCAGATATGCAAGGGATTTCTGGAGGTACAAGGCTATTCACTTTTTTTTTATTTTAAACAAAGTATTTAGTGTGGTGATGACATAGATTTTGACAGTTACTAAGGAGGGGGAAGTTCAGTTTCGCATGAGGAACACATATTAGGATTGCTGGTAATAGATGACAAAGGATTGCTTAATTTTCAGGGAACATTTAAATGAACGTTTTGGCCCTCAAGCCTGACAGATGCATGCTTAAGGGAGGAAAAAAATCAATTATTAATAATAATCTCAATCTTGCTCAAAGAAATAACAACAGAAAGAGGATCCAGAAAGTGCTGCATAGGGAGAAAGTAAGCTGAAAGGAGGAATGCAATGTGTCTTGATACATGCAGTTGCATCCCAACTACATTGTGGGGGTAGCAGTGTGATAAATTGTATTCATCATATGTTATTGATTGCTTCTTCTGTCCTCTGTTCACTAATTCATCTTAGCCATGACCACTTTCAACATTTCAAAACCTAAATCAGCTTTCCAGGGTCATGCAGAGAGGTAGTATTTGCAGTAAGCTGCACCTCTTCTTACTTATTGTGGATTCAGGAAACCAGACCTCAGGCTGTATTTCATACAGCTCACTTCCCAGCAGCTGGGAACTTTGTTACTGTACATGGTTTGTCATATTGGAACCAGTGGTAGGTGTTTGGTGCTTGAACTTCTAAACTATTTTGTTGGAACAACTGAAACACTGTTGACAGCACCTTGTACCAGAGGAGGTACTTCCACGTTGTAGCTTTCATCTTCTGCACAGGCAGGGACAAACTCTTCCCACAGGTATAAATCTGTGCCTTGGCCACTCCGAAGCCTGGTCTGAGCAGCGTCTCAGGCCAGAGGAGTCTGCTGCATAGACAAATGGTTTTGGTGGAAAAGATGTTTGCACCTCTCCACTACTGATGAGCAGGGCAGGACAAGTGCCTTAATTGGTCAGGTCAGGGCAAGGATTATGGAGGGAGTTGGTACCAACTCAGTACTTCAGTTTGCTACTTGGATTAAAGAAGACTATAAATTCAGTCAGTTTTCTGAATCCAGGTTCATGTATCAACACTCTCATCTTCAAAACATATACATTGTTTCTGTTGAACTTGGCTTGCTTTCAAATGGGATTCAACTGAATCAGTACAATGAATGGTGAGCCCCAGGGACAGCCCCCTGGCTCTGGCTGGCAGGAGGCAAAAGCCTTGTGCTTTGGCTGCTTATTTAGGAGGGACCGTTCCTGCTCTGTGCATCCCATCTGTAAGTGGCAGTAGCAGCAAGCATGATTCCCAAACCTCTAGAGTAACTGAAGGACAGTAAGGTTATTTTTCAGTCTCCTTAGCGGTCTATCTTAGTAGTCTTCTGTTCTGGATAGTTATCCACTTGGCTACATCAAGAATCGGACTTCCTCTGTAATCTGCCTGTGATTTGAATAATCTACCTTTGGCTTGGCAAAGTATTTAAAATATGGAGCTAGTACTGAATATCTGAGCAGTGTTTTCATGACATAAGGGACTAATCAGGTTGTTAAAAGTATGCATGTGGCTTGATGCTTTGCTGGAGCAGGGCCATAACGCTCAGTAGACTGCACATTAATTAAAAAATAAAATTAAAATAAATTTCATCTATACCAAATGTGACTAAATACATGCTAACATTAGAAATAGACCTAGACCAAAATGCTCTCTCTGAATAACTTTCAGAGGCATTTGAAAGGGTGGATGAAAATTAAACAAGAAAGCACAGCAGTAGTTACAAACTCAAGAAGTTTGCATTTCTGTAGTCTGAAGCAGAAGGACAGGTCAACATAAACAGAATTATAAAGCATAAACAATTTCCAAATATTATGTATGTGTGCAACTCCCACTTATATCCAGGTATTTCTTTTGGCTATATGAAATGGCAGAAAATGTATTTACATTACAAAAAAAAAGTCTATTACATCTCCTTAACACTATATATCCTTTTTTAGTAAAGCAGTAAATATTGTTTCAAGTAATTTTAAACTATGAAGTTCTGATATTGATGAGCTTCGAACACTAAACAGCTCCAATCCAGAAAACAAGTTTTCTGTGCAAGTGAACTTCATTCCCTTTGGCATATGAGGCTGCCACACCTTCATCTGAGGAAAGGACTGGGTTTTGGTTTGTGTTTTGTTTTTTTTTTAATTATTGTTGCAATTTAGCAATATTTTTACTGCTAAAATTATACTTTTGAACTTTAGTTCTCAGAAAGGATGTGTGATTTATTGCATGCAGCAGACTGATCTCTGTGTTTCAAGAAATTAGTCGTAGCATAAGTATCCAGCATGACTTGATTCCAAAACAAAATCAGAAATTATTGCAGTCCTGCCTTCTCTTCTTGCTGTCCCACTCAAATGACAATTTACAGTCAAGTCTTAATTATTCCAGTCACTTAATTCCCCATAAGAATTAAATAATACAATGGAGAAAGGAAATTCAGAACCAAAGTTATTTGTTTGAATTAGAGCAATATCTAGACCACTTAGGTTGGCTTTCCTAAATCTTATGCCAGCTGCCATTAGGAAACAAATGAAGAGAATAGGCAAAGCACTTAGCATAACTTAAAAAGCCAAATAAAATTGTAAGTGAAAAGGAAATGATACTGCTATAAAACACATATTAAGGAAATGTACTTTGACAGCCCCAAGGGCCAACTTTCCCCCAACAAGCACACTCCCAGAAACCAACAACAGAAACCACAAACAAAATGAAGTAAACCCCAAACCCTACAACTTCCCACAGATGGCAAGTTAGCCGTTATATTGAAATGTGCTGTTTCTACAAACTGCAGACACCACAGAATAAGAAGACCATAAAATCACAGCAGCATAACATTTATGCAGTTTTACAATTATAAATAACCTTAGCAAGATTGTTTGTTTCATTCAGTGTTGTAGCAATGTAATCAGTCAATAGGAGAAAACTTACACAGATTTATTCAGACAAAGGAGACAGAGGACAATCCAGCTCTGATTGTCTAATAAAGATTTTTCAGAAAAATATGATGAGACTTCAAATGTATATGTATGCTACCTTACATAACACAATTATTATTCAGGAACAACTAAGAGAAGCACAAATTATGTTTCCTGATATAGATATATTTTAAAGATGAATAAACTTTGAAAGATTAAGTAAAAGTAAGGGCACATTTATTAAAGTAGTTGTATTATATGCATGCACAAATACTGAAGAGATTAACAAAAGACCATAAAAAAACCTCATTAAGTTGCAATCTTAGAGCAACAGTAGGAAATCTTCCATCCTATTCATCTGCTTTTGAGCTTTCTCATCTAAGGTAAGAAAGTCACCTTTGCAGACTGTTTCCAGGATGGCCTACCAAGAAATGACCCTGTGTACTAGCATGTTCTGTCCATGACATTTACGCCAAGACCATTATCCTTGAAGTTCCCTAATATAAAGAAAGCTAAGTAACAATGTATATCTACTTGGTATATTTTTATCACATCCAGTACAGGAATTTTATCTGTTTGTCCTAAATAGCCCTACTTGTAACCCTGTATGGAGTGGGTTTTTTTCCCC
This sequence comes from Ibycter americanus, assembly GCA_035590275.1. Lineage (NCBI taxonomy): Eukaryota > Metazoa > Chordata > Aves > Falconiformes > Falconidae > Ibycter > Ibycter americanus. The sequence goes on along the minus strand of JAVJGI010000040.1, from coordinate 78,158,616 downwards.
ACAAATGAAAACAGCTTGGTAGGATAAGGAGTTGGCATGACAGAAACTGAATGTTAACACCATTAATTATTATTGAAAGGTGTTACTTCGATGACAGCTTTCCATTTTCAGGGAGGACAAATCAACTCTGTGACCAGCTGTTCCAATCTGAAACATGGCCTTCATATTTCCACTTATATTTGGATGCTGGAGCATGTGAACTAAAATCCAATCTCAGTTCTACCAAAGAAAACATAATAGTTCCAAAAAGCCTTTCAGCAAAGAGGAACATAGGTGGAGACGTTCAACTTGATTGAAAAAAAATAGTATTATTTTCTTAGTAAAAGTGTGCTGGGTTTTGTTTTTTATTCTCCTCATATAAAACTAACAGTAGGACAGTGCCTCTATGGAACGCCTCTCTATGTTCTGCTTTCCACTTTACTCAAATGAAAACACTTTCTGGACTCTTCATTTTAGGTCATGTTAAATTTCTGGAATAATTAGGACTGGTGTCCACAACTTCCATTGTCTGTTCTGTTTGCAGCCCTGCAGTCAAAACACTCTGATAGGGCAAAACATATGCTTTCAGAAAATGTGTGCTTAGATATTCATTTAATATATTGACATTTGGATTCTTAGAAATATGTGTTCAGTTTGATGTATTCCCAATTGGGAAAGGAATATGCATAACTAATGCAAGTAAACAGAAGAGGGTAAATTACATGTGTATATGTATTCTTTTAACTGTGTATTTTTAGTAGCAATATATAACTTTCTATTTGTGTGTCTAACACATATATTGATAATAATAAATTTGAATAAATCTCAAGAGGGGGAAAAGGGGTTTTCATAATAACTTTCCACAGGAATTGTGCTCCTAATTACTTTGACCCAGATTCTCACAAGCTTTTAGGTAGGTAATCTTGCGCTGAATTAAATGGCTTCCATTTCAGATGAAGCTTGATGTTTTAGATGCTTTTGAAAACACCCAGAAAGATCACCTCCACCTGTACTGTTTACTTGAATTGACAGTAAAAGTGATATGCTTACATCTCATACTCCTAGCCTACTTTGAAGCTGGCTCTATTTGTAGTGCCTCACACAAAAAAATCAAATCAATTGTGCTCTTTATATATACTTTTTTAATGATATAGATTTTTATACAGGTGCCCCACTAAAACATACAGATGCTTTAATGAAAGAAAGGAATATGTTGGCTAGCAAACTTTCTGTACCCTTTCATAGCCATTTTTTGCCAGGCTAAATTATTCTCAATCAGAAGTGAAGAGATCTGTTTTAATTCTACTCAGGTTTCAGTTATTTGTTTTGTCTGGGAGACCTTTACTGAAGGCCTGAAAACGTTGAGTACTTCACGATTTTGCAGTGGATTGACAAATCTGGTATTCCAACATGAACATGGACAGGAAGTGAGCACAAGTGGTAAGGAGAAATACGGTGTTTGACGGACCCACAATTTTCTGCCCCTTATCACTATTAATTCTAACTGGCTAATTAAGATCACATCTGTAGGCTTCTGAAGCAGGAAGTCACTGGAAGTTGATGTCTAATGTCTTTTAGGCTGCTTGTAGCAGTCCACATTAATTTTTCCTTCTCTATTCAGAATTGCTAGATGAAATAAAATTTCAGGATCACCAAGCTCAGTGCTTTTTCCATTTATAAATAGCCTTTCACGTCTTTTGAATACTAACTTTATTAAAGCAGTTTCTACCTATTTCCTGCTTCTTCTTATTAATGGATGCAGATCTTATTTCTGTGAAAAAAAGATAAATGGCTCTGGCCAAGGGCATTGGACTCTGGTCCTTAGCAGATTTTGGTCTGTTGCCCAGGACTGGAAATGGATTACCCAAGCATTGTGAAAAACATTCCCAATTAATACAGTGCATAAACTTTCACTGTAGCAATAAGATCCACTGCAAATTCACTAATCCACTTTGGAAACATCTTGTTACTGTGAGGCAAGTAGCTACTTCTGTCATTATCATCTATTTACATATTTTTGTTTTGTATAAAAAAAATATTAGCAACTTAAAATCTTCTGAAAAATGTCAGAAATTAAGGACAAATATATGTTAATTTCCCTGACATGGAAGCTGTGAGAATGTTTCACCCCTCCAGGGAAAACAAAATAAACAAAAAACACATGCTGGAAAATCCTGTTAGTTCATTGCTTAAAGAATGTGAATTGCTCTGGGAAATTTGGACAAATAGTTAAAAAAAAAAACCCGACAACTAAAACCTCTCTGTCAGTATTTGGGTTAATACCTTCACGTGGGTTGGAAAGCTGATACTCTGTGTAGGCAGCACTACATTTCAGGAAGTACATTTTCCCAAATCTGCATCTGCGATCAGACTTGTGGTATCACTCTGATACCAAGGACTGCTGTTCACATTGTATAGCACCATCATCTCCAGGCTGCCTCATCTGCTGAAAATCCTTGTTGATTCCAGTCAGAGTGCTGGAACGATATAGCCTGCTAGCACAATAACGTGATCTCTGCCTTGCCATTTAGTCACATATATTATGCTGAAGCTAGACATATCCAGATTCTTTCCAGCTCAATTTGGTGCTTTCTTTTGCATCTGTTTCTTAAGTATATGACTTTATTTTGATAAAGATTAGCTGTGCTTTCTTAATATTAACAAAGAAAAATTATCATACTTCACATATTATGGAAATATCAGTTACATAAATAAGGGGATTGAAAGATTAGAAGTTTAGTTACTGCATTAACTATCCGCAATTCTTGGTTGTTGGTTTTGGGTTTTTTTCTCATTTTTAACTTTTAAGAATGAAGAATATTAAGAAAACTAGACAATTCTGCTCTGTGGGTAAACTCAGAATATTACTAGTAATATTTTAGTTAGGTGTTTCATCACAGCAAATATCTTCTAAAACAATTAACACATGCTCTAAGGTCTTTACCACTTTATCTATTCTATTGCACTTTTATGTTGAGAAACAAAATTGATTCTGGACTTCACCCAGTCTAATTTTCCAGTAAGTGGCAAACAGTATGTGTCTTTGAGCTCCAGTGAAAAGGGTCTGAATAGGAAGTAATGCAGGTCATCACTAAGACAAACATTGCCAATATTCTTCATATGTTTCAAGAGATAAGACGTTGCTGTTCTGCTTTCTGTTTTATGGACTATTGTTAGATTTTGAGTAAGATTATGCTACTTTTTTAGTATTGTTTTCTTTTTTTCTTCTGAAAAATTTAGAGGAAGCTAAAATCTCTGCAGATATTCCTGTATTTATAAGCTTCAACTTTATTGAACAGTACGAATAAACTCCTGTATATCTGTTTTCTATCAGTGCTAATGTCTATTAGTGCAGTAGCTAGCCCATTACTCCCCCCTCCACTGTATTTATTTATTTGTTTCTAAAAAACACACTGAAATGTGGTATAAAAAGCTTTACAAGCAAAGGAATTTTAAAAAATATTCCATTCCTAAAATGCATGAACTATTCAAAAACAAATCACTGGGGGTGAAGGGGGAGTTGATTTTCTACTGCTAAATTTATTTAAACAATAATTTTGCATGGTGGTTAAGACAAAAGATAGTGGATCAGCTTCACTCTTCTCTTTTAGGAAAATTATAGTCAGTACTCGCTGTATTTGTAATTGACAAGGTGCTTTTGTGACAGTTCTTAGTCTCTGTACGAGGATATCTTCCTACACAAACCAACAAGGAACAAATACAGTAGACTATAATAACCATCTTATGATATGTCACTGTATTTTACAGTTAAGCAGCTTTGTAATGTGCATGAGATTTTTCTGATTTTGGCACTTAACTTCCATAACAGTTAAAGCACTTAGGTGTTGGTAGTTTGGATAATCATGGCAATGTTATGCACTTCTTTGCATACAACACAAATGTTTAGTTTCTTAAGTTTCAAAGTAATTTCTCCCATGTAAAGTTTAAGCACATACAGAAATCTTAGTGTGTTTGGGCCCCAAGTAAGATATCTGCCTTTCAAATGCTCTGAGGATTCTTCGGGTTAATTTAAGGAAGATGTAGGTATAATATACTTTGAGAAATACCTATGTCCGATCATTATTCTTGTATCCTGTTACTTTTCCAAACAGAATAAACTAGCATATATGCTAGCATATGATTATTCTTAAAAATAAAATAAAATTAAAAAAAAAAATCAGACTTCATCAACAGTGAAGGTGGAATGGGGAGATTTGAAAAGATGTATGCTCACACAAGCCCACATACAATTCAGCATAATTTAGCAGGAATGGGAGTGTTATTCATCAGCAAATGAGGTGTGCACTGAGGTGAAAGTCGTTGTTTCTGATTTAGTGGATTTGCGTATTCCAAGGCTAACAGCGGCTGCAGATGGATAAACGATTTTTAAGAGTAGTGAATTTAAGAGTATGAATCATTCTCAGGAAGCTGCATGCTTCAGCTGGCCTTCTTTTGGCATGCAAGTTCAAGGTCCTAGCTTTATACCCAAAGCAGCATTGTACAGCTGCCATTCCTCCACAGTGTAACAATGAGATCCTGGGTACCTGGTGTTGACTTCTTTTTCTAAAGAAAGGAAGACAGTGTTGGTGTTTTGACCAGCGTTACATTATCTGAAAATAACATATGTTTAACTTGTTTATTACTTGAGAGTATCATACTTGCTGTGTTTGTCTATCTTGATACCAGAATTTTGGGTGTAACTCTCTGAAGGGGATTGTGAATAGCTATGGTGTTAAACAATGGTTTCTTTAATTAGTCAGTAATAGCTAGGTAAGTTTGAAGATTTACTATATAAAAAATAATGTCTAAACGTGAGTTACCCTCAAAACCCTATTCTCATTTAGTACTATACAAAAATCGTATTTTGTCATTTTGTAATGTTGTCAAACAAATGCATCTCAACTACTGTGAAAGAAGCTCTGAGGTAGCCTGTTCATCTTTGCATTGTGATACAGTTAGGTTGTACATGCACATCACCTTCTGTCTGCAGGTGTGCTGGACAAAATTCTACCACTCTCAAGCTCATCCTGCACTGTTGCTGCCACATCCTCTTGAAGATTGCTGCTTTATGGGTTTTGCTGGATGAGCTACTCTGGTGATCGCTTTCCAATCTATTTCAAACAAAAAGTGTCAGGTTAGCAAAGATCGCCTTTGAGACTGTTTAAATTAGCCTGGCTTGTTTTGCCCGGAATGGAGCAATCACTTGAAAATGCCTGAAAAGACAGTAATTTTTGAGAAACAGGCAGTTATAAACAACTGAGAAAGGAATGGGGTTGATAACCATTTATCTGATACCATTTCAACTGGAAATTGACATGTATCTCCAACTTCAGTTGATACAGAATATATAAATAAGTTGGTCTGTTACTAGGATTCTTTATTTCTTGTCTTTGAGAGCTTTAGAAACTATTAGATGTAGTTAGCAAAGACAGGTGGTCTGAGTAGACTCTGAAATGTCATTAAATCAAAGGTGTGAAAGGTATCTGGACGTTGTATCCCAAACAGATACGGAAGAAAACTTGTGGGGAACAGCTCCAGTCAGGACTGGATGAATAATGATTTCACAGAGGGTATTAGGAGCAAACAAAGTGCTTGTGTGGAATTTAATAGATTTGCCATCAAAGAAAGCTCATTCTCAGAATGCAGAAACTTTATGGATAAGGTGAGAATTCGCAAAAGTCGAGATAGATACTGTAAACTAAAGCTAACAGCCAAAGGTACAGTAAAAAAGAGCAAGGTGGAGCAATCCAAATAAGACTAAAACTAAATGAGTGCTCCTTAGGCTTCAGTACAAATGATGATGCTGAACACAGGGGCAAATGTGCAGTGACAGATGGGAAGGATGAAACTGTAATGTGGAAAAACTGTGGAAGCAGAACTCAGATGATTAACATTTCTGCTATCAGGGTAAATTTCATAATCATCACCAACAATTTTGGAAGAACTCTGGTACATGAAATCCAGTTTACAAACATTTTAGGCCAGTTACACACAAAAAAGAGGAAATGATGCGGGTTGTATTTCTATTTAAGAAAGAGTTGTGATGTATAAGTGGAAGCAATCAGAGCAGGAGAGGAAGTGTTAAAAAAGCTGCTATATTTCAATAACTTTCCAAAGGCTATTAAATACGAGCATTCCTTGTGTATCAGGTAATTCCTAACTTACAAATCTTGGAGGGTTAGGGTAACAGCCTACAGAAGTATTACTGCTTCCATATCTTAATTTTATGCTCTTTCCCAGACACCTACTTTTGACAACTGCCAGTGAGAAGGTGATGAGCTAGACAGGCTTTTGGTCAGATTCTCTGCATGTGTTTTGTTCTGTTGGAAAGTAAGGAAAAGTCTTTATAAAAGCCACATTGGAACACACTAATCACCTATTTTTCCCTGATGAGATTGCAGATTTCCTAGTTATAAGACCCAATTCACCTGGATTTCATAGCTTTTTTAACATTGTAAAGTAAATGGGGATGTTCAGGAAAAAATGAAGGGGGAAAGGTCATGGATAAAATTCAGATCATCTTTTGCAGGAACATCTCATACAGGGATAGAAGAGTTCATCAAGGACAGGTCTGGAAGATAATTTTATTTAATATGCGCACTGACAAGTCAAGCACTTATATAGGACTAGGTCATTGAAATTTGATGACAGTAAGGTAGGAAGCTTTATTGCTACAGAGAAGGATTGGAATAGTCTACAAGTAGTCTGACCCTGAGAACTGGAGTCACAGCTCTGGGATGAAATGTAATAATGCAGAAAGTAAGGCTGCTCACTTGAGAACTAACAAGAATTTATGTTCTGAATTGGGAGTTCATCAGTTGGAAATGACAGATGCTAAAGATTTGGATGCATCCATCAATCACTAGCAGCTGCAAAAGGCAACTGTGGTTTTTGGAGACCTTCAATCAAGGGAAATAATTCCACTAGAAAGAAGGAAATATTAGGCATTGCCTGGAAACACAATGTTCAATTCTCCTTAACCATGCTCAAGAGAGATGAGCCCAAAATAAAGCAAGTGTGCAAAACGTCCTGAAATAATCAGAGGATAGGAGAAACTACTTCATGAGAGGGGATAAAAAAAAAAAAAAAAAAAAAAAACAAGCAATTTTTTTTTATTTTCACATAATGTTAATTGGCAAG